>JAQMCW010000018.1:1553308-1572584 GCA_030068335.1 Chrysichthys cranchii
CCTTGGATTGCGCAATCCCTCCCAAACTGTGCTCTGCCATGCAATGAGGGCGTGTCCCTGTCTCTCTGTACGTCACCTGTTTTTACAATGGAGGATTTTATATCCAACCTCAAACTATTTTCTGAACTGGACTTTCAATCGAAACAGGAGGGAAAAAATTACGTGTGTGTGTGTGTGTGTGTGTGTGTGTGTGTGTGTATCCGTAAGGTAGACATCGGCAACTGAGAGATTAATGAAAAAACAAATGAAAGTAGAAATCACATAACGAAATGCTATCACCTCACCAGCCATGAACCTCACTGCACGTCACTGATGTGTGAATGTATAAAAAACCAGCTTGCTTTTTAGATATTTAATTTTTCTTCATCTTACTACGATATTACAGCTGATTTTGAGCTGAATTTATCTGGAAACCAGCTCTAACAATGCACAGCATCAGAGGAACCAGGTTTCCTCCTTTTATTTGAAGACTTAAGCCCACTGTGCATTCTTAACCCTGGAAAACCCAGACCACCTTATAATAGGAAAAATATCTCCATTGGCTAGAAAGATGATCCAGATTCAGTGAACCCCAAAACAGGTGTTTTTTTTTAAATTAACCCCTCCCTACGGGCGGCACGGTGGTTAAGTGGTTAGCACTGTCGCCTCACAGCAAGCAGGTCCCGGGTTCGATCCCCGGGGTCGACCTGGGCGCCTTTCTTTCCATGTGGAGTTTGCGTGTTCTCCCCGTGTCTGTGTGGGTTTCCTCTGGGTACTCCGGTTTCCTCCCACAGTCCAAAGACATGCACAGAGGGGATTAGGCTAATTGGCGACTCTAAATTGGCCGTAGGTGTGAATGTTAGTGTGGAAAGTTGTCTGTCTCTGTGTTGCGTGATCCCGAGCCCCGCGTTAGGCGTGGGACTGGCGAACTCACCCTGTAAAATGTGTCCAGCCAGGAAACGTCAACTGAGCCCCATGGGGTCCGCTTGACGCACCGGCGTGTCGCTGGTGGTACCAGAAAGGACCATGGAACCCTTTCCTACTCCATGTTATGAAATAGTCCTTATGAGACCTTCTGGGATGTCCACCAACCAATGAGTGGGTTGAATATAAGAGTGGAAATACAATACGACCCCAGGGGTGCTCCAGGGTTAATTTAGAAATCAAGTGAAATAAAGTCCAAACTAAATGCACTATTGAAAATATGTTATGGTTTATTTATTTAATTTGGTAAATAGTTCTTTGTTTCAGGTAAAAAAAAAAAAAAAAAAACGCCAAAGAGGTAAGCAAATTTTTGTTGGTAAGAACTCTTTAAACTAGCATAAAATTCTATCCATTGGAATACTTAAAACTGGACATAATTTCTAACATTTTTTTTTTTTTAAATGGGCAGGTTAGCTCTTTCGAAGCCGCTAGAATACGAGAAGTATTTCGGATAACCTTGCTTCAGATGAGTAAAATCGTCGATCTCAATGCAAGTATCTTTAAATTGAAATTAGCTTGTATGTCACAATACAAAATGCTCATAATGACATGTTGTTTTATTTATAATTATATATAATTAGTCTCATCTATATACAGTATAATTAGTCTTACTGTCTTCAAATGAGATATCAGACGCTAGCTGTGTCCAGTTTATCTGCCCGCGAGCTGATAATTATATCATTGTTTACTGCGCAGATTAAGCGTGTCTGACAAACGCCATAAATGTCCATTTCAAGACCGGCCCATTAATTATATACTCATCGACTTTTAAAAAAACCCCATCTCGATAATGGATAATTATGCATGACATTACGTTACATTACAAACATTTAGCAGACGCTCTTATCCAGAGCGATGTACAACAAGTGCAAAGAGTCAAGTGCAAGAGTAGTAGAACTTCTAGGCAAAAACGTTAATGTGCCGAGCGAATAAGTGGCAGAATAACACCTAGTGTCGAAGTACCAAAGGGCTAACAGCAGGGAAAACGCAGCGAACCATAGGCATCATTTGTTTTCAATATAAACGAATGCATAATTTAAGCATGTTCATCCTAAATCTTAATGCTTGTAGGTTAGAGCTCATGGTTAGGATTTGACCTAAGTCTCAAGAGTTCTTACTAAGAAATATTTCCTTACCCCGTTGGCAGTTTTTGTAGGTTTTTTCTTAAAACAAACAAGAGACTTTTACCAAACTAAAGAAAACATGGCTTCTTTCTAGTAGTGTGGGTTTTTTTTGTTTTGTTTTTTTTGCAGAGAATCTGCCTACTGCAGGATCAAGAAAATCCGGGTTTACTTAGATAAACTGGAGCTATCATTAGCATGCATTGCTTGAGATAAATCTGACCTCACTTTGGCCCGTTGTCCTAACAAGAAGGAGCTTGTAAGAAAAGATAACCAGTACCTCTTAACCCAGGGCTCAACTGGAGAATCTCGGACTGGGTGCAGAGCCAGCCGTGTGTTTCGATAGATGAAACCGAGTATGTGAAAAAACACCATAGCAGAACCGATCGACGCGTTTAATAATCTGGCTGCGTAGGTCCGCGACTCTGAGTTTCTAAACAGGAACCATCAGAGTTTCTGATTCTCTGTTGGGGCCAATCATGTGGAGAAGGAAGATCAGTGAAAAAGGAAAGAGTTTTCCGAGGCTTTCATAGATTTTAATTGCATTTAGTCTGATTAGTGAACTGATGGTGTCGTTGAAGACGAAAACATGATGTATCTTTTTGATCTAACCGCATTAAAGTGCTGTTTTATTTATAGCCCTAAACGAAACACTAATTGTGAGGTGCTAAAGTGTGAGTGATGCTATGCAGTCATGTCAGTTGCTTATCCAGACTCTTGTAAACAAAGATTTTTATTTATTTTTTTCATTTTATCTAGTCGAACCTGGAAATTTTAGTCGACTACGCCTGAGTTAGCTTTTGCTATTATTTGAACCCTGTAGATGTTTTGATACAAGGTGGCTCTTGCGAATGCTTTAAATACGACGGGACTGGCCAAGAACGCCCCACTGCCCATTGTGATTCTCTGAGAACAGGTTCACAGGTTCATTCAACCATTCAGATTGTCCAACCCATTTGGGATCCTCAGAAAAACTTTGAATTTGCGATTTCTGAGGGTATGATATGTGGGAGAACAATGCTCCCACTTCAGCTCGAAGAGTTTGGGGTTTAACCCTTTCCACAACCTTCACCATGCAGATGTTTCAAATCTAAGACTGCTGTCAAGTCCAAGATCAAGTCCAGACCAAATCTTAAGGAGGTCGAGGCCAAGTAAAGTCCGAGTCCAAATGAAAGTGGGTCGGGATCGAGATTGAAAACCATCAGATCCTTTTCAAGGCCAAGCCTTTATTTACTTCATCTACTGGCTTCATATTCGCACATCCCAATTATAATTAGTACTTGTCTAAATTTGTGCATGAGAAAAGACAAAAAACTACAACCACATTATTTCACCGACATCAAGACCAATGTCTGACCCTGAGACAAGTCCAAGGACAAATTCTAGACGGGACCTGAGTCCAGATCCAGATTCAGGTCTTTCAAATCCTTTGGGATTCCCAGAAAACTTGAATTATCTCTGATTTCACATAAAATCCTAAACCATGATCATCCAGATAGCCTATTTTGATCTAAAAACACTATTTGCTTATTATGCAAAGTCTTTAAAATGTCTCCATGGTGTCTGAGCAACTTTGGGAACGTCCGGTAATTTGAATGGACAGTCCAGGTTCAGCCAGTTTTAACCCTTTGATTCACATTTATGCAGAGTGACGTGCTGTCAAGTGTCTATCAATACCACTTCATCGGGGTTGACTAGGTCGGGAAGCATGAGCTCACTATCAATACTGTCGACCTTGAACCTTGAACTATTCAGAGGTTTCAAAGCACTTGGGTTTCTCAGAAAACATCAGTGAATCCCCTGAAGAATCCAATGGCTTAAGTATTACCCTAACCCTAACTCTTTGTGCATTCTGACACAAGTTGACTTGTGGGACTCCTTTTGAAGAAAACGTGACCGTGCTCACTGAGAACCACCACTGACCCACTGGGAGTCTCCGGGAACTGGAACGACCGAGCGGGGTTTAACCGCAGCCTTTGTGAAGTATGTGTCTACACTTCTCTTTTGTCAGATGTGAGTTTCCCCATCAATCTCCATAATGAACCTACTTGCTTCAATCTGGGGCCTTTTGCTCTAGCCTGAGTCTTTCACCGACTTCTATAACTTACACCGGTCGCTCTCACTCTCAGGCATCGCACCACTGGAATAAGAATTGCTCGCCCAATCCCTCACGGCGTTCGGTTCGGCTTTTGTTTGGGCGTCTCTTAAGCGAAATGGAACGTGTCACATCTTTAGCGTCGCCGGATTTCCTATTGTATCCGGTGCTTTTAAAACGTCACCATTGTTCCAAGGTTTATGCGTGACAAGATACGTCATGCTGGAGGGAACAAAACGAAATGCCGACTGTCATACCTCCGGCGTTCTAGACCATTTCCATCACTCGTCCTTTGGCAAAATAGCTCATTAGACATGGTCCGTGCCACATAAAGTGACAGAATGAGCCATTTTTGTAATACCCACAAATTCCCTCGATAGAAACAAACACCATTAAAACGTATCAGGAAAAATTGCATTATTCGCGAGGCGGACATGCAGCGCGAACGCGATCGTTCTCGAAAGCAGACGGATGCCTGGGAAAGGAGAAGAGGATGGAATTTAAATTTTCGTTGGATTTTATTATCCTTGCTAAATGATCAAGCTTGAAGCTGTGCACAGAAAGCTGTGAGGAGAGAAGATCCCAGGAGTGGAGCAGTTTCCTACACTGGTTTTTTCCCCTTCCTTTTTTTTTTTTTCTTCTTTCTTCTTTTGGCCAGCAGCACAGCATATCTGTTGGACTCGGACATATTGTACGGAGAGAAATTGGCCGCCAGCCGCATGTGTGTGTTCAGCTCGCTCTGCTAGTTCTTAGCCACAGCGCTCAACAGCGTTCGATTTTGCCTTCTGGTGTGCTCTGTGCACCATGAATCATTTTCAAAATCACACCTGTTTGGGTGACTGTACCAGCAGATCTGAGAATTTACTCAGCATCCAAGGCCAAATCCTTAATCCGGAATGGTGTCCGCGGGTTAAAAATGGAACGCGATCATAGATTTATCATGGATGGGGAACGTGATCGATTGCGTGAAATCGGGTTATGGGTTTTAATTACACCTGTGTTGCGTTGTCTTCCTTCCGAGGTGATCCAGGGAAACATATGGCTTAATAACCTGGATACATTCACCCACGGAACGCCACAGCAGGCGGCGGCGCAGCAAGGAGCGAGAAAAGAGAGACTCGGAAAGACTTTGGGAGAGATATACAGAGAGCATCTGCCTCTTCTTTGCCCCAGAGGAGCACTTAAAACATCTCCTATAGAAGATGAAATAAATGAGAGGGCCCATCTCTCATCGCCACAAAAAGCCCATGAAAATGCCGAAGCAGTCGAAGAGATGCCTCGGGTCGGAGGAGAGGAAAAGAACGGAGGGAGGGGGGTTCTCAGAGAGACCGAAGAGGTGCACCTATCAATCTGTCCCGATGTCCTGCTTTATATCACTCTGGAGAGTATTGCTCATCCACAACCTCTCATTCCGTCGCTCCTCACCTCTCGCTCTCTCTCTCTCTCTCTCTCTCTCTCTCGTTCCCCATCACCCGGAAGGGTTGCTGTCATCTACTATCGCCTCTGTCGTTAACAAGAAGAGAACACATCAAAGTGGGCCTGAAACCTCGGGAGGCGAGAGATCAAAGTCGGGCTCTAATCTCGTTGGGAAGGAGGCGGATTGATGGATACATGAGGCCGGGCGGAGGTGGTGGAGGTGGTGGTCGCACGCTGGATCGCGTACCCACACAGAGCTCAAAGGCGCGAGTGGGTGAAGCGTAGACGCGTCCACGTGACGTGCGGATAACCCAACACCAATTACGCGTTAAGGCCGGCTAGCGTCGGAGGAAAAATTTCAAAGATAAATTTGAAGATGCATAAAATATGATGTGTGTGAGAACAGAGCACTCCATCTAGAAGCCTTTGATTATGAGCTCTGTGTTCCTACACCGCAGGTGTGTATTGATGTGCGGCTTTACAGATCTATGTTTCATACGGTGTGATTAAATCGCCGCTGTTCATCGTGGAATTTTACAACATGGGGTTTCCCAGAAGCGTACAAGGAAAGGGTGTACCAACAGCAAGAACAAATACGGAGATTGAAGCCAAGGAAGAAGAAACCTCAAGAGGAACTGAGTGCTAACTGGGCGAAGCCAACCTCGCCGGGGGGGTATGGGGGTTACTGTACAAAAAGGTTAAATCTAGGATCTCCAAAAAGATTTTTGGTATTTTTTTATGTTTCATTCTACAAAAGAAGCTTTCTGTAACCTCGGAGAACCCTAACCTATCATTTTTACACCTTTGCCTCTAGGCATTATTAGTAATTAGTGATTAGTAATGAAGAAAGCAATTAGCAGTGTTCAGTCTAAAACTACCGGCAGACAAAAGTCTAAAAAAAGTGGCCTCACAGCAAGAAGGTCCTGGGTTCGATCCCTGGGACCGACTGTGTGGAGTTTGCATGTTCTCCACGTGTCTGTGTGGGTTTCCTCCTGGTTCTCCGGTTTCCTCCCACAGTCCAAAGACATGCACAGAGGGGATTAGGCTAATTGGCGACCCTAAATTGGCCGTAGGTGTGAATGTGAGTGTGAACGGTTGTCTGTCTCTGTGTGTCGACCTGCACTGGATTGGATTGGCGACCCGCCCAGGGTGTAACCCCGCCCCTCTCTCGCCATCCGAAATCACCTGGGATTGGCTCCAGCTTCCCCCCGCGACCCTGAACAGGATTAAACGCCATAAGATGAACGAGTGAAGTCTTCATGTATCCACTTTATCTGTAATATGCTAAGATTCATGTTCTTGGCGAACAAAAGAGGAACCCGGTGTGATCTTCAGCTGGTGAGTCTGCTTCGTTTGACGTTCTGAGATGCTTTTCTGCTCGCCACGGCTGTAAAGAGTGGTTATCTGAGTTCCCCGAGCCATCCCGTCAGACCTTTCTCATCAACACGCCATTCCTGACCAGAGACCTGGGCTGTTTTTTGTTTTTCCCCCCAGTCTGTGTAAACTCTAGAGACTGTTGTGTGTGTGTGAAAATCCCTGAAGAATGTCTGAAATACTCAAACTAGCATCCACGCCAGGGTCAATGTCACCGAGATCCCATTATTACCTCAGACTTTTGTTTGCTCTGCTTCCACCGATGAATGCTATGATAACAAAAGGAGATAATAAACAGATCAGAAACTAAAAGTCGACAGCTCGGTATGATTTACAGACGACTGATGGGTTTATATATATATATATATATATATTATATACACTTTTTTTTTTTTTTAATTCTGTCCAAAGTTTCCATTTAAAAACCAACAGAAAACATGAAGGTTGATGTATGTGGTAACATAATAATGTGTAAAAAAAAAAAAAATACCTCCCAGTGAAAGGGTTACTGGTGTCCTAGCAACAGATACAAAGGGCACAGGACTGGAGAAGCGGCGATTTTTACTTTCCACGTCAATAACCACTGGGAGATTTTCCTATTTATATGAGATTCGAGATCTCTCGCAGCGACGTCTGAAGCGCGTGAACGAATGCGCCTCAAAATAGCAGGAGTGTTGAGTGCACGTGTGAACGATTTGCAGCTCTAACGGGCGCTCTTACATCGATTTACATTGTGTAGCGATGGCCCGCTGCCTCCGGTTCCCCGAGGCTTCCCAGCATGCTTTTAGCCTGAATGGCTGCATCAATCAAAACATAATAAAAAGTTGTTTTCTGATGCCCTTCGCATGTATCTGCACTCCCCAACACACACACACCAACACACACACACACACACACACACGTCCACAGGCTGCTGGAACACGGAGGACCTGAGAGACATCAGTGGATCCATATGCAGCTATATTAAGGCTTTATATTAAGGACTCATCATCAATATCAGTAGCAGGGGTCAAAATACGGGCCGAAGTGTTGGACGCGGGCCGATCCATCGCCGCCAGCCGAACAACAACTCCGAGCTGTTTTGCATGCCTCTAAATTTATTTTGTGAATGTGTAATTGGATCTTCCTCATCCGTATTCCAGGCTTGTTGAAATGTCGAAACCTTTGTAGGAAAATAAAAACATGGGGCATTTCAGGCATCCGAATAAAGGCATGACAAGGTGGCACGGTGGTGCCCGCTTCATTCCAGAGCTCGGCTTAGTTTCATACGCTCTTTCCGTGTTCCGTGCGGGTTTCATCCTGGTTCTCTGGTTTCCTTCAGTGTCCCAGAAACATACAGGGAGGTGGTTTGACTCAGGTAAGGTGTGAACAAGCATGTGGTGCTCTGTAAGGAAGTAACTGATACGATTCCCAGGATATCGTCACACATCACGCCCAGTATTCCCGGGATACGATCCGGCCCCATCACCATCCTGACCAGAAATATATATACGTATGAGTCAGAGTATAATCTTTTTTGTTTCATCACAATAACTGAATAATTCTACTCAAAAAGAGATTAAAAAAAAAAAAAAAACCCACAAATATTAGTCATATGTATGTGAGGGTTTATTTATTTATTTATTTATTTATTTATTTTAATGAGACCCAACATAAAGTTTATTGTGAGATAAGATAATAAGGACGATAAGACTTTTTACTTTTTTTTCCTACGTTTTGATTCTGGAGAGCGCACCCGCGTGTTCGCGTTCACCCTCCGCGTCAGCAGGGCCACTTTTAAGAGCTCTGATTGGTTCAGAGACTTCAGAGGGACGAGACTCACAGGTCGGCGGTTGACTTTCCCATGATGCTTTGCTCCACAAGACAGAAGTACTAAACGACCTTCAGTCATACAGTAATGTGATTATAATAAACTAGGTTTGTTTATTCCTCTTAACCCTTTATCGGGTGATCAGCCATATTTGGTAACTTTAACGGACATCAAGATGCCTCTGTGAGCTCATAGAACCGCTCGGATTTCTAAATAAATGTTCCTTTGAATTTATACCTGTTTTTCTTATATTTTATATATACATAATTGTATTTGGAAATGCTGACCCTACGCTAGCCATATATGGTAACTTGGCTGACCTTGATTTGCACCCTCAAAAGGAAAAACAATTCTTGTAATATAAAGACGTGTAATATCCTCTAATAACCCTCCAAGTAGTTCAATTAGCGCCCTATAAACGGCTTTAAAGGACGTTTTAAACGAAAATCTTTAAAAGGTTTATCCCATATAACACTTATTTCCCTTTTGTGAGACTTTATTCCAGACAGAGCGAAAGAAAACCGCATAAAGATACGCACAGCAATGCACCAAACCCTAAAGTACTGTTTTTAGCTACACAGACTATGTTTTAAGCGCACACACACACACACACACACACACACACACACAAACTCATATGTGAGTCTAGCGTCGCTCACTTCTCCCGCTCCATCACTGTCACGGTCCGTCCAGCGCCCTGTGTGTCATCCATCAGGCCATCACACTGTCCCCTCCCACTCACTGTCCCACTTCAGGGTCTCTAAGGGACTAAACGTGCTCTGCAGTGCTCCTTTTACCTCCTCTACATCCATCATCCACACACACACACACACACACACACACACACACCTCGCTCATCCACCCAGAACAGCTGCATCAACTAAACACAGTGCTGCACTGCACCTCCACTCTCATCCTGTTCCAAAGGTTGGAAAAACACAAGCGTTCGCTGTTTAACCTTCAGTCTGGGTGTCTCACCGGGGTCAAGAGCAAGCGCAACGAAGAGACGCCGACTTATCGGGTGCGGAGCGATTCTGCCTTCTCTACCTAGCAGAGATTCCCACTTAACCTCAGCGTAAAGAGAGCAACGCTGCTCTGAATGGAGCTCCAGAGGAAGTCTTGGCCCTGGACAAGGAAGCTGGCTAGATTGGTCTTAGTGCTGCCAGTTGACACACAGATGTTTAGCGGCAGAGGAAATCAATCTTTTTGGGAGAAAAAAACGAAACGAATCGGGGAATATCCGAGGCGCGAGCTAGAAGTTACAAGCCTGCTCCTGTTGCAACACAGTCATGCGCATGCAGCAGGAGATGCACTAACTTGAGCCAAGTAATGTCACACTATCAACTTAGGGACATTTGTCATGCACGTTTTTGTGACAACGTGCACATGCGCGTTTGGAATGTTCCTGTGGACCTACGACAATGAAGCAATGAGCCGGGTGAGATGTTCTGAGATACATTTGAGCTTCACGAGGGGAAGCATGTTGCTGGAGGACAATGCTAGCTCAGGACGACCCTCCACAAGCACGACCCTGAAAAATGACCGAGACATCGCCCCTCGTTGTGCATCAAGATCATCGGATCATTAGATCTCCGCCAAGGAAGTTCCAGGCATCATGATGGGCGTGCATTGTTTCGTTGCCTAAGGCTTGGTGAAGCATTTCAAGAGTCCGCAGTGATGACATGCTGAGTTTTACATGGAATTTGAGGTCTTTAGTAAAGTATAGTAATGTAGGCGGCACGGTGTTGTGGTGTGGGGGTTATCACTGTCATCTCACAGCAAGAAGGTCCTGGGGTCGATCCCCGGGGTCGACCTGGGCGCCTTTCTTTCTGTGTGGGTTTCCTCCGGGTTCTCCGGTTTCCTCCCACAGTCCAAAGACATGCACAGAGGGGATTAGGCTGATTGGTGACTCTAAATTGGCCGTAGGTGTGAATGTGAGTGCGAATGGTTGTCTGTCTCTGGGTGTCGCCCTGCGGTGGGTTGGTGTATCCCTGTCCAGGGTGTACCCCGCCTCGCGATCGGCTCCAGCTTCCCCCCACGACTCTGAACAGGATTAAGTGGCAGAAGGTGAGTGAGGGAGTAAAGTGGATAAGAGTTTGAGGTCCATAGTAAAATTTGAAACCACACGTCCTTGCTGTCATAAAAACGTGTCGAACGCTGATACAGATTCACAAAAGTCTCTGCTTGCTCCCGGGGCCATGGGACATTCCGGAATCACTGGGTACACTGGATAGACTGGTCATACCAGGAGTAGTTGGAACGTTCTAGCATAGCTGTGATCAGCACAAAAAGCACAACCAGCAAGCTTAGAAGATTTCACCGACAGGTACGCAAAAGCCAGAAGCAAGGCGGAGGATTGTTGCCTTGTTCAGATGAACAGGGTTTGATCAGGAGCTGGGTTACTGATGCGCGTTATCTTCTGGTTCTCTGGTTTCCTCCTGCCCCAAAACACGCCAGCAGTTGATCTGGATAAGATATGTAGACTGGCCATAGGTGTGAGTATGTGAGTATCGGTGTCCTCCGATGGACTGGTGTCCTGTCCCGAGTGTATCCCCAATTCCGGCGCAGCGTTCCCGGGATCAGCTGGGGATTTATCAAAATCGAGGCCGTGACCAGGATTTAGAGGTTACCGAAAGTGTGTGAGAGATTAGTCCTTTCAATAATATAAACTATTTGGATCAATGATTCGTTAAAAGTTTGGGGGGAAAAAGGCAGAGGAAGTGCAAATTAATTAGTGGGAAAACATTCCAATCCATTTAAGGGATTTTTGCTTTTTTAAACTCCGTGTTCAAGGCACTTAAAATTCAAAGGCTTCAAACTGGGCTGGTTTGGAGAAGCTAGGCTATTACGCCCCGCAAATATTTCCAGAATATATTTTAAAATTAACCGACGAAGGAACGTCTTCGACGGCCTTCACCTCATATCCAATCGTCCTTTCCCTCCAAGCTGAACAAACAAGAGGAGAAAAGTAGAAGAAAATTTTTTAAAGAATTCCTCCTGCCCACTTTATTTGGCTTGATGAATGGCAAATCCACTGTGGGTTCATTTGTGTGTGCTTCACATTAAGGGCTTGGGCTTGACGCTCTCTCTCTCTCTTTCTCTTTCTTTTTTTCATCTCAAGAAGTTTCCAGCTTCTGGGTTTTTTTTGTGGGGGGTTTTTTTCCATCGGTGACCTTGCGGAGAGGTTTCATTTCTTTTCATCATCAAAGCGAAACACTTTGACAGTAGCCAGACAGAATAAGAGTGCTTCACTTTTAAAGGAAAAAAAAAAAAAAAACCACTATGATTGTAATAATATTCCCCATCGCAGAGGTAATCCTTGCTTTGGTCTCCTTAATAGGAGAAGCTTAGAATGGCACACAAAACAACACCATCTGTTCTCCAATAGCTGCCACGGCTGCCAGAATGTAATCCACAGATCAACCACACATGGAAATTAGGGACAGAATGGGCTTTTCTCTCTCTCCCGTCTCTGGGTTTGATGGAAATGAAAATGAGAGCTTATCAGGAAGACGGGGATTCTTAGGTACAGATGCGTGCATCGACCGCACCAAAGGAAAAACAACCAAAAAACGAGCTCAGTTCAGTTCCACGTCAGTGAGAGAAAAAGAGTTTTCATTTGGAGCTGAGAAAACCAGAGGTGGGTTACCTGACGATTCAGCGACAAAGAAAAAAAAAATCACCCAACTATGACAAGCCCATGAAAAGAGGCTTCCGTTTCCTTGAATTCAGGAAGCGCCGAGCCAAGGTGTTGAGATTTCAGCTGTCATTCAGGCGCTCTTTTTTGGACAAGTGATTGCACCTCACCTCTTGATTAGACTCTTTTGTGAATTCGTTTCAAACCAAGAAGCTTTGACGAGACATACAAGGCTTGACGTAATCAGCTTACAAATCCCCGGGCCATGGATTCAAAGGCTTCCTGGCTTTTTTTTTTGTTCCCCCACCGAAATCTGTATATCCTTGTGGAAATGCATCCTTTTCCAAGTCTGAATTCATGTCTTTGTGTGGCTTCAACGGCAATCCTTTGAATGGATTTTTGGGTGTTTGTGTAACCTTACTGAGATGTTTGGTGTTAGCAGGAATAAGTCGGAACCCACGTCTGCTTGCAGATCCAGTGGAAATCGTTCAGAGGGTCATCGTGTGTTTGGAGAAGCTTTGACGAGATGTTTGGCATCCATAGGAATGCGGGGCTTTTACCAGACTGATGGAATTTGATTTACAAAACAAGGATCTCCGACCGAGCGCCTGAGGAGTTTCCCTAGCACGGTGTTTTCGTATAGTTTTAACAGAAATCCTCTGGATCTTTGCTCCAAAAGAGGACCTTCACATCCAGGTTAGATTGATCTCCTGTTCAGGAAGGCGAGCTCCACCGCATTGGTAGGTTATGGTGTGTTCGGTGAAATGTTTTGTGCTAGTAGGAATATTTTGATAGATCCCATGGGAGGATCTCCACCCCAGTTTTGTAATAAATGTCTTCATCTTAAAGATCCAACCGCAAGCCTTTTGTTTAAATGGATGACCTTTGGAGACTATTTTTGTTCGTGGAAGCTTGATGAATTCATGGAAAGTGAGCTTCAGTCCAGTGGTGTGTTCGGCTTCAGTGGCCTGGTGAGTTTGTGAAAGCCTGCTGAGATGTTAGGAGGAAAACGCCGGGATGCATGTCTTCTGACAGGTTGAATGGAAATGATTCAAAGTGTCATCAGGTGTACATATGAGCGTGAAGAGGCGTTTTTCATCCCATAAGGACGTGCTGCCTGGTGAAATATCTTGCAAAGGCTGTTACTATAAACGGTCTTCATTTCCATCGCTGAAGATTCCTTTGCAAGTGAGTCAGTCTTTTTTGAATGAGTCACCAAGGTGAATGATTCATTAAATGAGTCACTGAGTCATTCCTTTTTTTTTTCCTCGTGGCTGAAGGGTTTCACAATAACAACGCTGACACTGAGAAGCCATTTCCGTACCCATCCATAACCAAGTTCACGATTATCAAACAGAAATGTTATGTAGGTTTATGTTATCTGATAATCTATGGCCATTAAAAATAAATAAATAAATAAATAAACCTGAGAATTGTGTGAATCATATTTGCAACTGGTCCACAGCCCTTAGAGTCAGCGAATCCTTTTGATTAAGACCGAAATCGACTCCTATAACATCCAGCGAATCATTTGGATCAGTCAGTTCAGTCTCCTTTGGTCAGTGTGTTCATCAGCAATCATTTAAGTCATGACTCTGTTACGTTAAATGATTTCATGTGAAGTGTGCTGAACCTGTTTCACCTCCTCTTTAGTATCAAGCCTTTTGGTCAAGATCAAGATTCGTTCCTCTCTTATTTAAACGTTGTTGAGTCTGAATCAGTGAATCATGACTCAGGGAGTCACTTAGACAGTGCCATGATTAGACAGCACATTTGGGCAAACCATGAAACGGAACGAATTTGTGCTGAAATCTAAATGAATCATCTAGCTGCGCTGATTCAAGTGACTCAACACATGGTAACGACTCATCTTAATATGAGTCTCGGAACACAAGTCTTCTTAAAATCCACCAGAAGTCATTCCAGTGAAGAAACTTTACGTGCAGAACTTCAGCTCCATGAGGAGAGTTCCTCTCTTGTAGCACAAGATCTTAAGTATCCCGTCTTCTTTTTGACTGAATCTTCAAACTGGATGGATCTTCGTTGTCATGCTGCGTTCCTCACTGTGGAAGCTCAGTAAGATGTTTGGCTCTTTTTTTTTGTATTTTCCTCCAAGAAGCTCCCTAGACGCCTTCCAGCTGGGAGGATGGCAGAGCGTTATCTCGTCTGATAAATGCCGGCTCCTCTGGAAGGCTCTCGGCTGAAAGGTCACATCACCTGGCCACAAAGGACACTGGGATATGATGAGGACATGGTTTATATCCGTATCATCTACCTATGACTCACACACTCACACACACATGCAGCAACGTGAAGACACCAGAATATCATTCCGATATTGATCCATGCCTTCTGGCTTCTCTGATTTTGGTGCGAGCAGAATGGCATATTTACTTATCACTCCCTGGAGAAGGAGGAGGAGGAGCGAGGAAGATGGAGAGACAGGTTGACACTGTTTGCTACCTGAGCCATTACTCACAGCCGGAGAGGGGCAGCCATGGCAGAAAGTGATGGAAGAAGCAGATGGGAGGGAGGGAGAAATATCAGGAGGCACATCTCCCCTCCAGGAGTCTCGGACAGCTAGCCAAAAGCATTCCAAAAGAGCTGGCTCTTCTTTAGGATAAGACGACTGTTTATTATTCAGAAGCACAGAGACAGTGATAAAAGGGTGTGCATCCTCGCTACAATGTCGCACACGCTTGACTAGCCATGCATTCCAAATCCCAGAGCTTAACGTGTACAAAATGTATTATCGTGTGGTCAGGTCGGACCATCAATGTCCAAAGTAGCCCCGAAGGAGTCATTTTTAAACTATTAAAAGTAATCTGGGCTGAATAATAAACTGTGACTGGGATTTTTTATTATTATTTACCAAGAAACTGTCACATGGATGAGAAACGTCTTTACGCCTTTAACCTTATAATGAAAGGTAGGCCCTATGAATATGCATGATTATGCAAATGAGGGGGGGGCACTCAGGATTGTTCGGAAATCCAAACTCTACCACGTTCCACCAAAGTTCAGTTAATCAACTGTTACTCACTCATCTTTTGCTTTTAATCCTGTTCAGGGTCGCGAGCGGAACCTGGAGCCAATCCCAGCCGACTTCAGGCGAGAGAGAGGCGGGGTTACACCCTGGGCAGGTCACCAATCCAGTGCAGGACAACACACAGAGACGGACAACCATTCACACTCACGTTCACACCTACGGCCAATTTAGAGTCGCCGATTAGCCTAATCCCCTCTGTGCATGTCTTTGGACTGTGGGAGGAAACCGGAGAACCCGGAGGAAACTCACACGGACACGGGGAGAACATGAAAACTCCACACAGAAAGAAAGGCGCCCTGGTCGACCCCGGGGATCGAACCCAGGACCTTCTCGCTGTCAGGCAATAGAGGTAGCCACTTAGCCACCGTGCCGCCTGATTGACAGATATCTGCTACTAAATTAGCTCAGCTAATGCTAAACTTACCAAAAAATATCATAACATATTTAGCTATCCTAGCAAACATGTTATGTAGGTAAAAATATTTTTGTGTAGCATGTGTAGCTCCAACGCTGAATCATTTTATACAGAAGTACTATAAAAAAGACGGGTTTTAAAAATTGAAATGTAAGATTCGTGTTTCTGAATGCAGGCAGATTTTATCCACAGTGATGCTTCGTGACACATAAACATAAGTAAGGGGTAAAAAAAAACTTGATTCCAATCAGCCATGCTTGCTGTGAACCAGAAAATGATCAGGCTTTTGAAATAGCAATCATTTAGACACTGATTTAGGCTTCGGGTTTCTCCTCGGAAAGATTGAGGGCTCGTATTACAGGTCTGACTTCCTCATAAACCACTCAAGCGACGGGGCCGCAAACATTAGTCCGAGGAAATGGACTGTCGCCAAGCGGAGTGCTGTGAAATGAGCGTTAAATTAATAGTTATGGATATCCATGCGAGTACATTTGTAGATATTTGCATTCTTGGTTTTATTTAAAATAGCTGACCTTAACTAGCTATGGCGAAAAAGAATGGGGTTAAGTGCTACGCTCAAGGGCGCTCGCCTTCAACTGGGTTTCCATTTATGCGCTTTTGAGTCATGGCCGGAGCTAATGCGCTGTCTGCTGCACTGCTATCTCTATTAGCGTTAGCTTGGTTATGGCGGTCTATGATGAAACGTGGATGGCGTTTATGTAAAAGGTTTTGATTATCAGCTTCTCTTCTCCATTTGAAGAAAGGCTTGTGGGTGCTTTAGTGGATTTTTGCTTGAAACGGTGGCGTTCATTGCATGATGCACGCTGCCCTCTGCTGGTGAGCAAGTGAATTTCAGGTCAAACGTCTCCTACAGCATGTGCTGAATTCTACATTTCCATTTTTCACAGTTCTGTCCCTGCATATGGTCTCACCGGGTATCATTATAGCCTAAGTGTGCTATTAAATAATGCAGAGCCATGTTTGCAGGTAGCAGGATTTCAGAATGAACTCGCAAAGAAACAATGCTGGGAAAGAAAAAACAAAAGCCCATAGAAACGCTTGATTTGTGAATCGTCAGGCCGCCGAGATGAAGCTAATGGCTTTTTGCTGCAGTGTCCTGAAAACCACCCCCCCTCCCAATAAAATGGTGCAGTTGCTCATGCTAATGCTCATGCGTTTGTCCATCTTCTTCCATCTTTCAACAATAAGAAATCCATCCACTCCCGAGCACAAGGTTCACCTGTTTAGAAATGATTGATCTGCCAGGAGAGTGTGTTTGGCTCGATCGAACCCAAGGTGGGGGAAAAAAATGACACGAGTGAGAAAGATTGTGTGTGTGAGAGAGAGAAAGAAAGAGAGAGAGAGAGAGAGAGAGAGAGAGAGAGAGAGAGGGGGACAGATCTGGACTTCATCTCGATGACATGCTGCTGAAATGTGCACTCCTGCGTCTCCTACCCGGTGGCCATATTGGTCTCATCAAAGATGACAAGCGAGTCCAGACGACTCCCTGCTGAATCTTTAACTCATTTATGCATCAAGGTTGCTCAGGAGTTGCACTAAATACATGTATGTCTGTCTATGGACCTTTCAAGATTTAAATGTGAAATAATCTTATAGCGCTGAGAGAGGTTTGATACAGAGCGAGAGGACGACCGACCAGAGCACACAGACGCGGGGTAGTACAAGTGGCACAAATTTCTGCAAATTGTGCATGCAAAAAGGTGTCCGGGGCGCGTCAGCATAAAGCGAACAAACAGAGAAACGAAAAAAGAGAGCACTTCACTTCAGCGTGTACTGAGCACCGAGCCACGCCCACTTGCGCGTGCACTTTGCTCATGATTCAAGGTGTTTGCTGGTACTGCTCAGGTAAGCCGTCCTTTTGCTCTCTGTTGAAGATACTATTTAAACACCATCATGAGTAGTTTGTTGCTAGCAGCACAAATCATCAAGAAGGACCAAAATACAGGAAGTCCTCAAGTTACAATGGAGATGCGTTCCACCACACCCATCGTAAGTCAAAAATATCGTATGTCGAACCACTTAGCCCAGCTTAGCCTAGCCCAGCTTAGCCTAGCTTAGCCCATTTTAGCCTAGCCCAGCTTAGCCTAGCCTACCCAGGAGTCTTTTCCTGTAGAAGACATGCTTTTGAATTAAAACTAGCTCTTGAAGCACACAAAAAACACTGGGTAGTGCACCGTACAGTACACCGATACACAAGGTAACTCTGTGAGTTGCAAGAGAGAGTGAGGCATCGCGCGAGGCAAGTGATCCGGGCATCGTCCGCGTACATCCGAGCGTCGTCCGAACGTATCGTATGTCAAACACTGTTACGCTGGCCTGCCAGCAATGCGTGCCTGAGAATTTTGAATATTTTCTAAATATTTTTACCATTTTAGCGCATCGCAATCGTCATCCTAACTTCGAAAAATCGTAAGTCCGGCCATCGGAACTCGGGGAGCGCCGGAACATGAACTCGGTCTGAAGGAAAAAAAAAGGTACGGCAGATTTTTGCCCAAAATATCATTGACATCTTTGCAGACATTCAGCATTTTTATTGTGTGAAACATTTGGCTGTGGTTTTAAAAATCCTTCCTAAAACAGACCTCGTAAAACAGAGGACATTCAGTTACACTGAAAAGGAGGACGGGGGGAAAAATGGTCCATTACTGATAATCAATATTAAAACTGGATAACATGATGCAGGACACTTGATCCTATCCACGCCTAATCAGTTAAAACTATTGTAAGGAAATCAGATTCTTTGTGTCTAAAACAAGACAGGAAAAACCCCCACAGAGCTGTGTTAGACGCTGTAGAGAACTCAGATCCTTGAGGTAAGGCCTTTTCACAATCCATGATGCTTGATTGCCATGAATGTCAGGAAAGTGGATCTGATACATAACCAGAAGTCGTTTTTCTGCCTCTTTGGTTGACCTCACTGCTCACTCAGCTTCACCCTGAACACGCCTTGTTGTCTTACTGTCTGTACACATTTAGTGTGCTTTATTGGGTTTGTTTTTGCCGTTTAAAACCCCAATGATAACATGATAAGAGGACATTGCTGTAGCGGATCACACACATACACACACACACAAACACACACACACACACACACACACACACACACACACACACACACACAAGCCACATCACCTCCCTATGGTGGTCCTTTGAGGTCTTATTGATGGATAGGGTAGAGGGGTGCCAATACATATACATAGTGTATTGGAATCCATTGGTGTGTAGCACTGTAAAAGGATTGGTGTGTGTTGTAAACGCATCGGTTTGTGTTGTAACCCATTGGTGTGTGTTGTTAACGCATCAGTGTGTGTTGTAACCCATTGGTGTGTGTTGTAAACGCATCAGTGTGTGTTGTAACCCATTGGTGTGTGTTGT
>JAQMCW010000018.1:1609220-1627072 GCA_030068335.1 Chrysichthys cranchii
TTATTCAGGTTCCTTTGGGGTTTTGTGTGTGTGTGTGTGTGTGTGTGTGTGTGTGTGTGTGTGTGTGTGTGTGTGTGCCACGGCTCTGTGTGTGATTGCTGCGTCATTTTCTATCACAGCAGCTCTGACCGCAGTGCTGGCCGTCGTGTCAATCATAGATCTGTATTGTTCTAGTGCGCTCGTTCCTATCCAGTACTGTGCAAAAGTCTTGGACAGGTGGAAAAAACTGGTGTAAGGTAAAGACGGCTTCTTCTGTTTTTTTTTTTTACTAGAATTTCTTTCTTTCTTTCTTTCTTGAAAATGGAAAGCGATTTTCCCAGGAACCAGACTCTAATCATCCACCTTTAACATGCTCTCAAACAAGCACCAAGAACAGCAAGGCGAACGACGACATCTCACGCCTGTGTGAAGTTTTAAATAAATAAATAAATAAATAAATAAATAAATCTCTGGGTTCCATTGATTTCATGCTATCCTGGCAGTCCTGAGTGTATTTCTGGGTTTCCATGGTAGTATATAACATCCTGTCTGTCAGAAAGGCTTTACACAGCGCCGGCAGCTCCATCACATATGTGATGCTTTGCATTTTTTTGATATTTCTTTCAGTATCACAGAGAGCCAGAACTAGAGGAACCAGTCCTGTATGCCTGCATCTTACTGACACACACACACACACACACACACACATATTGCAATAAAATACTGGGTAATCCATCTTGTCATCGTTTCATTCCTGTGAGTAACACGACAGATGGTTTCCTTTGTTAAACAACAACAGGGTTTTTTCTCTGTTTGTTTATTTTTTTTTTTTAGCCTCGGGTTACGTACATCATCGTGTTACCACAGAAACAAGAACGCTTGGGATTAGGGAATTAGGTTCCAGAAGTCAACAATTTCCTTGAACTCCATTAATTGTTTTATTCCTGTTATACTGTATCACAGCAATGTACAATTATTTTATTTTCTAAAGAATGACTATTGCTGAAAAGGTCCTGGGTTCGATCCCCGGGGTCGCCCTGGGCGCCTTTCTTTCTGTGTGGAGTTTGCATGTTCTCCCCGTGTCCGTGTGGGTTTCCTCCGGGTTCTCCGGTTTCCTCCTGCAGTCCAAAGACATGCACAGAGGGGATTAGGCTAATTAGCGACTCTAAATTGGCCGTAGGTGTGAATGTGCGTGTGAATGGTTGTCTGTCTCTGCGCTGGATTGGATTGGTGACCTGCCCAGGGTGTAACCCCGCCTCTGTCTCGTCTGAAGTCTGCTGGGATTGGCTCAAGGATCCCCCCGCGACCCTGAATAGGATTAAACGGCAGAAGATGAGTCAGTGAATGAGCGACTCTTGCTTTTTATGCACTAATAGCATTACATTAAAAGTTGTCAAGCATCCGTCGGTCAAGTCGGTTCCAGTTCCTCGGTCTCTAGGTGCTCTTTTTTTTTCTCTTCTTCCCCCCTTCTGTTCCATAAACGTTCCACAAACATCTCCTCTCAGAAAACTTCACCGTATCAAACAACAACGTTCACACGGAGCACCTGCTGTAAACATCCCAGTAGATGGGCGGTTGCTATAGAAACGATAACGTTATTAGAACACGAATATAAACCTGTGACTTGCAGCTGCACTACTGACTAATCAGAACTGAGAGTTCAGCACGGCTCTTTCCATCTCGCTTGTCCCTTTCTATTGTACATCCTGTCTCCTCTCTTCTCTATTTCTCTCTCGCTCGCTCTATCCCGCTCTCTCGCTCTTAAAAACATACCCATCTATTATCCAGTGCTTTTACCTTTTAGGAGAATAGATTTACAGAGTTTAAGTGCAGTGCAGCCACTGGTGTCCTTTCAGCACAGCCGTTAATTGAAGCAGACAGAAAAAGAATTATTATAAAACTGACACTCTGGTGGAAAAGTTTGACTCATTTGTAGGAGGAAGGGTCATTTATGTACACAGCCATGCACACACACACACACACACACACACACACAAAAGCAGCCAAAGGACCACAAAACATGCAACACCCTAAGCTCCACCCCTTCTGCCTGAGAATCACAGAGCAGGTAGGGGACACGCCCAGTTTTTTTTTTTTGTTTGTTTGGTTTTTTTTGCATGAGGGGTTGGGTTTCAGGTGGGTAGGTGATAAAAGACCCAACACTTTGCATTCTCAGACAGACTGATGTTTTTACTCCCAACACATTTAAACCATTTTCTGCCAAAACGGTGAGTTGTTGCTGTTATTCTTATGCTTATTCTTTTATTTTATTATATTTTTATATTTAACCCTCTTTAATTAATTTAATGCTTTATCAAGAAGTTTAAGAGTGTACTGTCATGGTTTAAATGTTAAATATGTTTTGGGGTTTTTCTATGTTAAATATGTGACAATTTTAAGGGTTTTAAATGTGTTGGGCTTAAATTAAAAAAAAAAAAAAGGAACAGCAATAAAAGTGGAGGGGAAAAAAAGAGGTCAGTTTCACCACCAAACAAAGACAAGATTTTGCAATTTATGACAAGACACAGGTTTAAACTGAGGCTTTATGTCAAATCGTTCCAAAATTACTCGCGTTAACATCACGGGTTAGGAATATGTGAGACATCAAGGTTAGCGTTTATCTCCCAAATCACAGATCACGATTGTGTTTGATCGTACACGTGATTTGGCATGATTGTGAACCAAGCTTCTGTAAAGTTGAGCTCAAATGTGCTCTCAGTATATTAGTGTAATTCCAGGTTAGATTAACTTTTCACTAATAAATGTCTGACTCTTTGAATGTTTGAAATTTGAACTTGTAGCGTACAATCGTCATGGTGAATTTTTTCGTTGTGGTTTTTCGTGTTGGATTGATTAAACAATTGTCACTTTAAGTGACTTTCATAAATATCGAAACTAACATTAATTATTCCTTGCGTTAGCTTAGTTTGTTACGTTGTTAGCATTGTTGAAGTTTATTAATGCTGAAATGTATGCGCTCTTCATGTTCGCTAATGCAGTACTATAATTTGAGGGAATCATGAAAACTACATAATGACTAAATAAGTTCAGTAACAGCGTTAAATTCACGCAAATCTTAAGCTTATAACGTCACTGGAAAAACACTGATTGGTTGGTTGAGTGGGGATAAAAAAATTAGTGGGTTTTTTTGTTTGTTTGTTTTTGTTTTATGTTTTTTACAGCGTATTTTTATTTTGTTATTAAAGAGATCTGGATTTTTTTTAGCTTTTTTTTTTTTTGTTCATGTTTTTAACAATTTGACAGTTTTAGTATTGGGCAGCACTCGCAGCTCCAGGGTTCTGGGTTCATTCCTGAGCTTTGTTTCTAATGTTCTCCCCGTGTCCCGGTCAGGTTTCCTCCCCACGTCCCAAAAAAAAAAAAAATTTAAAAAATTTTAAAAACCCCAATAACATGCTGGTACATGAATTGCAGCTCTAACTTGCCCCCAGGTGTGAACGAGTGTGTATGAATGTCATCCCTTGATGAACTGGCATCCTGTCCAGGATGTATTCCTGCCTCACGCCCTGTACATTCCCAGGATAAGATCCAGATCCAACGTAATCCTGATGAATTACTTACTAAAGATGAAGGAATTAATTCTTTGGGGGTTTTTTTTTGGTAAACTGCCCAAAGTAACCAGGCTTATGAACAGAAGAGGTGAAATGAAGAGTTCCAGACTCTTCTCTTATCACGGAAAATTACAGTAATCTTTTTTTTTTTTTAAGCTCCTGAATAATACAGGAGCATTAAGTTAAATTTGGATTAAACTTTTTCTACAGCAAACTCCCCTTCTTCCACATTCCTAATCATAAGTCCTTCCTGACACTCACGACTAACACCTCGTGCCCTTTTGAAAGAGCTTTTCTCAAAGCTGTCCTCTGAGCGCCTTTGGTAAATTCCCCCTCGGCGCTCGGGTCTGGCCGTGAATGCTGAATTGATCTGCTAAATTTGAGTGTGTCTCAAGGCCACGGTAAGTATAGTTTAAAAAAAAAAAAAGACATGAGGTTTCCACTTCAATCATGTTCGCAAAGCAGGAGTCAAGTTTGGAATTGATTCTGGCTGAGAAAGCCTCGTACTGAGACCGCAGTTTTACTCGTTCTGTTTGGATGTTGGACAGGAAATCTCAGTGATCTGCATCTAGATGGGAAAAGGAAAGTGTCATCATAACATCCCCCTCATTTTTTTTTTTTTTTTTTTTTTTTCATCTAAAACCCAAACTGTCACAACATCCAGACAAAATATTTTTCCTTTTGTTTTTTTGGGGTCTTTTTTGCATCCTTGTTAAATCATTCACCGTATAATCCTCCTTAAGGTGCAAAACTAAATGTGTGCTTACTTGCGGTTTTAATTCAAGCAGCAAAATTTCCATAAAGCAGGTGCTTGTGAGGAAGCAAAGAAACCACGCTGCCAGAGGGAAGATAAATATAAAGACATGTTTAAAGCTGTTTCCATGAGTGAAAAGCATCAGCTAGAAAGACATGCCCTGCTAATGGTAGGAAAATATGTGACTCGCCAAAGAAATTAACAAAAGTCAACCTCTCCCAGCAGGAGAAAGTCCGTAGATGCTTTCTTTATATGAACATACAGTATTGGCGACTGCCAAGCGATCATTTAGCCAACTTGTAGAATGAAGGTGCAATTTAGGAAACTTTCCATTTCCTCATTTGCACGTTTCCAAATTTTTATATTTCCTCAAACTTTTATCCAAAGTGACTCAGAAGAAAATGGACTGCTTAGGTTCAACTGGATGACGCATTTCCTTTTTGGGTCGATTGTAAAATTCCACTATTGCGCATGTACTGAAGGAACCAGAAAAACAGGAGCTGTATTTAGAAGAATGCATTAATGTTTGGGTAGCCAGCTGAGCAGACGAAAGTTTAAGGGTTCACCTGATGGTCTCACAATTGTAAACTTCAGTCGCTTTGAGTCCAATGAGAAACTCAGAGCTACAAGCCTGACTGCTGAGCCACCACTGGCAAACACTTGCACCCAACAAGGATCCATGTGTATGAGAACATAGTGATATTAAGGAGTTGATCATAAACAGTTTGAACCCAGAGCTTGTGTGAACCAATCAAAACCCTGTTCAAATCAAAGTCGTGCTTTATTGGAATTTGACTCGGGTCTTCTTTGATTCAGCATCTTGTCCATGTAGACACGGACACGAGGATGTGGACATGACTCCTAATATAACGTTGCAATTATTTTTTTGTTTAAAAAATTCTTAGAATTCACAGAGCCCCATGGAAATCGGACAGGATATGAGCGAACTTCTGAGCTGGAGCAAGCAGGATGGAGATCCCTTCAAAAACACAGAGCAAGCTGATGAAGGCTGCAGCACCAACGACTTCAGCAGCGTCCATGGCAAAGGTGAGGCATGTCACGATGCCCCAGGTGAATAGGTACCTGGGTCATCCTCTTTCGTAGGTTCAGAACACACATCTGTCCAGGTGGTCTCTCTCTGGAACACTGTGTTTGCATTTCTCTAATGATGGATGCTCGTTTGGACCATGGAATGATCATTTTGTGTGCATAGAATCGATGTGAAAGCCTAGCTGGATTCAAGGCCGTTCATTATCTCAGCTCTCGAAACATTTACTGGAGAAGATGAAGAGTGTTGTCAGTGTAATGTGAAAAAGCTCCACGCTTGGAAAATTACTTCCATGGCCAGCATCCAAATAGCGTTCCGCTGCTGACTTGTCAGTTTGTTTCACTGAACTAAACGTTTGTTTGCTTACACCGATGTGAAATTTGATCATTTGTTATCGGCTTAACGTGACCCAGCTGAAACCCAACCGTTTATCCTGTTTGACATGTTTGAAAGCCCTTTCTTCAAAAAATAAAATCTATTAATTATTCAGTAGTGTACTGTCAACATTATGCATAAGCAAATATAAAGATGACCGATCTAGTAGATTTGCCCAAGAACTCGCATTCAACTCCTGCCATCGATACGGTCTCGGAGCTTTGCCTACGATGTATGTCACATCAAATAATGTCTCAGATAAAAGCGCAAAAAGACAAGAAAAAAAAAACCCAGGACATCTGTGAAGCCTCAAGCTGATAAAACCTGTTCTGTTTAAAGTGGTTTTGGATGATTCTTTTCTTAACATGCATAACAATGCATGTAAAATTGATGAGTCGGCTTTATCTCTGTGCATCTAATAAAACCAGTTCAGTGGGCAAGTATTTTAATTGTGACCTTATTCCAGAGGGCCACACAACAGGCACTGACAGGCACAAAGACCATACAGCATTTTCTTTCATGTTTGACAAACACAGAAGCCACGCCTCCTTCTCCATGACTGACAAGCACCAAGGCCATCTTGACAACCTTTCTGGTTTTCACTGAAGAAGTGAATTTAGTGTTTTGTATGTGTAGTGTATATAAGATCCTTTTAGGCAGGAGATGTTTACAGGTACACTATGTTCCCTTTCGCAGATGAAAGAGAGATGTACAATAGACAAAACCACTATACTGTCAAGCAAAGGTATATACCAGGGAGAATCAAAATGTTTTTAAAGTAGGTGATAACCCAAACAAAGCACTGAGTGGAGACCTCCGCCTTCTCCATTGAAGAAGAAATTCCGAAGTCAGTCCTCCCCCAAGAAAATCATGTCGGCGCTCTATTGGGACATGAAGGTTCCTGTTCTGGTGCATTTCCAAGCACGTGGGCAAACAATGAACAGTGCAAGTTCCTGTGCATTGCTGCAAAATTAACTTAAACCTGCAATTCACAGGAAAAGAAAAGGAACGCTGTCCAAAACAGTCTCGCTGCATCATGACAATGCACGTCCTCATACAGCAGCAGGGACAGTAGAGACAGCGCACCGGGTCGGGTTCCGACGTCTCCCACGTCCTCCTTACACCCCAGATCTGGTGCTGACCCATTATCACATCTTCGGTTCCCCTGAATCAGGCACTGTGCGGTCACAGATTCACCTCTGATGATGATGATGAAATAAAGGAAGCGGGGCTCACCTGACTTCGGGAGCAAAAGAAAAACTTCTTCTCTGGAGGAATCCAGGAGCTCGATGAACGATACGACAAATGCGTCGTCTCGCATGGGGACTAGGTGGAAAAGTGACGTGTTCAGGTTCTCACAGTTACTTCTGTTAAAGCTGTTAAATGGATTTTGCCTTTACTTTTTGATTCTTCCTTGTGTTAAGGGCCTTTTTTTGAAAGTTTTCTGAACCCCGAGGCACTCCCTGGCGTCTACATGCTGTGTACACACATCAGTTACAAGGTCTTTTTCCATTAGTCTGAGTTTACAGTGTTTAAATAACACAGGGAGTGTCTCGACCTTCAGGTGAAACCCCCTGGCTGAACAGTAAAAATGTTATGATTGAAGAGCAGGTTTGCTCCATTAAATCCTGCTGGAGACCTTCGCTGAAGACATTTGTGACCTTTTTCTATTCCTCACACGATGGGAATTTTTGGTACCGGTTCGATACCAGTCCAGTTAAATTCTGGATAGTGATTGGTTAGCAGGTGTTGATTGATTTTCTTTAGCAGCATCTCTGACAGTAGTGCAGCTCTCAGTGCAAGTCACAGGTTTATATTAATGTGCTCTTCTAATATGTTATCGTTTCCAGAGTGACAGTTTGTCCATAAGGGACTTGTATTCTCCACATAAATGAATTACAAAATAATTGATATGGTGAACATCTTTCTATAAGATGGTTGTTTAACTTTTATGGAATGAGTCTCCAGTTTCAGCACTTTGCAATGGTCACAGCTGTAACTTTGTTTTCTGGCATCTTCAGGAGAGGAACTGACACTTTGGGTTTTTGGTTAACCAAACACTGTCACTACATAGTGGAAAATGACCAGGAACCTGAATCCCAAGTCCTGTTGGTTCCTCTTTAGGCCTGATGTTATTCTTGAATGTCTGGTGAAAAATACCATTGGTCTTTATCAGTTTTTAATTACCGGCAGATTACAAAAATCTGGAACTTACCTGAAACTTCACTGTACTTCTCTTAGATCTGCTTCCTGCTGAGAACGGTGAGGAGCTGACCAAACACTTCCTGCAGGAGCTGCTGAACATCCTGCTGGCGTACATAAGCAAATCTATGAGCCGCAGCTCCAAAGTGCTGGACTTCCACCATCCACACCAGCTGAAGGAAGGACTGGAGGGCTTCAGCCTGGAGCTGCCAGAGCAACCGGACAACCTCGAGCAGCTGCTGGTCGACTGCAGGAACACACTGAAATATGGAGTTAAAACAGGTTAACACACCTGCAGTACATAATGCCAAGCATCTGGATCATAGATTCTAGATCATGCTCAGTACACTTGCACAGAGTTCCTGTCCTGAATGTGTTTTTTTGTTTTGTTTTGTTTGTTGGTTTTTAACCTCCAGGACACCCACGGTTCTTCAACCAGCTCTCGAGTGGACTGGACATCATTGGACTGGCAGGAGAATGGCTCACATCTACTGCGAACACGAACATGTAAGATTTCACCCATGCTCCACAGAAATAACAGGATAAGCACTAATGATTCTTAAATTGTTCTATATGATTGTCTTATTCTTGAAAAGCACTGAAAACCTACCAAGCGTTCACCAGTGTCCATGGACCTAATCAATATTAACCAAACGTAATCACGATAATTAACTGCTATCATGGTTTTTCATCTGCCCAGCATAAAGGAACAGGGTGATCAGGGTGATCAGATATAATATAAAGGACTTAATAGGCGAGTAAATTGGGCAGAACTAATGAGTGACCTCATGACCTCAAAGATGACCTGAAGTTCCCGAAGGCCCTGGGAGAATAGAGCCCTCAGCCTTTGAAATATATGGGAGTTATGAGAATATAGGTCCTAGGAACATAGGGTCTTGGGAATGTAGAGTCTTGGCAATATAGGGTTTTTGGGAATGTAGGGTCTTTGGAAAATTGGTCCTAGTAACTTAGGTACTTGGGAATGCAAGGGCTTTGGAAAATTGGTCCTAGCAACATAGGGTCTTGGGAATGCTACGGCTTGGCAATATAGAGTCTTGGGAATATAGGGATGTGGAATTGTCAGATTGTCGAGTCAGGGGATTACAGGGTCTCGGAAATGTATATTCTTGGGAATACAGGGTCTTTGAAAAATTGGTCCCAGCAATATATGGTCTTGGGAATATAGGTCCCAGGTAAAAATTTTAAAGAATTCCAAAGTGGTCCATAGTCTGTTATCTTTTATTGTATATCTTGCCTGAAATATGCAACTGTATGTGTTTGTAGCTTCACCTATGAGGTTGCTCCAGTGTTCATCCTCATGGAGGAGGTCCTTCTGAAGAAAATGCAGTCCATCGTCGGCTGGTCTGAAGAAGAAGGAGATGGAATCTTCTCCCCGGGTAACGTCTCAAATTACAGATGATTTATAAAATGCAAAATGCTACAAGGTATGAAAGTTTCTATTTGATTACTGAAAACTGTTGGGGTTTTTTTCCCTCAGGTGGTACGATATCAAACCTCTACAGCGTCCTGATGGCCAGGTATCACTACTTTCCAAATGTGAAGACTAAAGGCATGCACGCACTACCTCACCTCGCCATGTTCACCTCCGCACACGTGAGTGTTCTGCTCTGGTCTGGTCTATTCTATCCTCTGTATGCTATTTTATTTTAGTGTTCTAGTTTTATTCTGTTTTATTACCGTACACTGATCCAGTTTGTTGTTCTGTGAATAAGGTTAAGGTTTTGTGCTGCTATAGACAATTGTATTCTACTGACCCTTTTGAAATCCCATTTTATTTCATGCCATTTCATTCCATTCGAATCTATTTTTGTTCTTTTTTTTTTTTTGTCCTATTATATTGTTCTATTATAAGTTACCTTCTAGTTTTAGCCTATTCTGTTTATAATTCGATTTCGCTCTAATTCCATTCTATTGCGACACATTTTAGTTGGTTGTTGCATTTTAATTCATTTTATCGCGCTATTCTGTTCTATTCTGGTTTATTTCTGCATTCTGATCAATCTTATTGCTCTATTCTGTTCTCTTCTATTTCTAGTATTATGCAAAAATCACAAAGCAGTAGGTAACTAGACCCTTGATCGTATTATAGTCAAATAAGATCACCGTAATGAACTTTGTGGTGGCTTAAAGTATTGTCAGTTATGTGTTTTGGTTGGAGGATGCGTTCTCTCTTTCAGACTTTTCCTACCTGCTGTGATCAGGCACTCTTTCACTCCTACTCTCACTTGGTCAGCATGCACACTCCCTCACTCCCACGCTGATCCACAAGTCAGGTTAAGCATATAGATGTGCCTTTCTTTATAAATGCTTCGCTAATTAATGTTTCCCTGACATTAATTCCGCCAGGCTGCAGAGCAGCTTCTTCACACAGGGCCGTACTGAATTTTATTAAATCCAAAGATTACCGCCAATAACAATCAGCTTTATAACTAAAGCTTTTACAGTTTAATTTCCCCTGTGTTTATGTCCTTGTCACACAACCGCCCTTTCCTGTTTTTATTCTACTTTATCATATACAGCATGTCTACTCTTTCCATATCTTCTCATCCATGCTGATTTAATAGCATCTCATTTACAATCAAATTATCTTATTTGTATTATCTATCGGCACACACAGTGATTAGAATGAGACCGACATCCTGAACGTTGAAAGCCAGTTTAAAAAGGTCTGTTTTAAGAGAAGATTCAGTAAAACTTATAGAGGAGATGTTTTGCAGAGAAGCTGGCAGCGCATTCCAAAGTCTGGGTGCAGTCATACTGGAAGATCTGTTACCAAAAATACTAGGCATTTTACCCCGAGGATGTTCTAAAACTGTAATTAAACGCAGAGAAAATGCGCAAGCTGCAAGACCGTGATTAAATCAATGACCTCGTGAGATGTCATTCCGTGTGACGCCTTAAAAAGTTCAAAGTCGAATCTTTAAATAGCTAGTGTAACCAACGCAGTTTACGCAAAACATCGAATAGCAGTGGAATAGAAGATGTTACTCTGCTCCGCTGTGTTGCATTCTTCTCATCTTATATTCTATTTTTACTCTACAGCGTGGGTTAAAATAAGTATGCAGTACTGTTCGGGTCATGTTCGGTCTCTTAGGTGGGCAAAATGTCCTCCATCAATATTGCAGCATTCCTGGAGCCCGTACCTTGAACCGGTACCTCACACTGTGACCCAAAGTAACACGTGAATCCTGGATCTATTTCTCTTTTTTTTTTTTTTTAAAGTCCTATCCTATTCTTATTTTTTTATTTTGCCATGTAATATTCTTCTTTTAATATGTTCTATTCTATTTTTATCCACTTTTTAGCTCCTTTTTAATGTTCTGTTCGATATAGTTTCTTACGTTCGAGTCATTGAAACACGAGGTAAATTCTCACACCTCGCGATGCTGTTAATGCATATTGCATTGTTCTCTTGCGTTCTTCCACGTTTGCCTGCATTTGATTACGGCTACTTGAAGTGAAGGTAACGGAAGGAGAGGCTTATTATTTCCGCCTGTTTCCTCTTTGCCCTGTTAGAGCCATTATTCGATCAAGAAGGCAGCGGCGGTTCTTGGGATCGGCACTGAAAACCTCATCGCCGTGAAGTGCGATGAAAGGTGAGAATCGGGGCGGGGCCTGTGATTTTCTGTGCTGGCATCCACAGTGTAAATGCTAACACCACACTGTGTATGTCTTTTCTTTAGGGGGAAAATGATTCCATCAGAACTGGAATCCAGCATCAAGGCAGCAAAGGCCAAGGTGGGTCAAACATGCTAATATGGCTAACAATAAGCAGAAGCTAATTCGGGGGAAAAATATCCCCACAACGCATGAAGACATGTTCATGATGTGGCACAAAGTTTGGGTTTGTAGTTCATCGGTAGCTGTATTGACACTACACTGCACTATTTGTGCTCGTGACATGTACAGTGACTTCCCAGACGACGATATCGTCATGCTGTTGGATAATTAAGAATTAGCAGTGACGCCCTGCTGATTGCAGAACCCCCATCTGTCTCCACAGGGTCTGGTACCGTTCTACGTGAGTGCCACGGCAGGAACCACGGTCTACGGGGCCTTTGATCCTTTGACCGACATCGCGAACATCTGTGAAAAATATGACCTGTGGATGCATGTCGACGTATTTATCTGATCTCCTATCTATCATTCTCCATATGTTCCGAAGAACTAAACAATAAACGTGTGAAACGCTGATGTTTCTCACATGTAGCTTTTCATTCTTACAGGCAGCTTGGGGAGGTGGGTTACTGCTGTCCAAGAAGCACAAGATCAAACTGCAGGGCATTGAGAAGTAAGTTAGTACAGTATGGCCATAACGCAATAACGGTCCTACTGTTTATGTAGTACTCATAAATAATACATTCATGTAGTAAATGTGTATCTGTATCTGTTTAGTGCTCCAAATATTTGTATCTGTATTCTTAACCTGATGTGGGTGTGGCTTTAACCAGAAGTGTTGTGGGGTTTTTTTGTTTGTTGTTTTTTTTAATAATTCCATATTACCAATACGCCCCTGGGGGGGGGGATCCCCGGATGTAGAAACATCAGCAGTGTCTGTGTCGGATGCTAGCTCTGACTCTTTAGGCTCTTTTGTTGGTTTTATGTCCAAAAATGGAACTAACCTAGTAGCCGAATTTGATCCACCATGACTCTGACCCGGCAGTTATTAAGAATGACTGAGCAGTCTGTACATGCATCGCCGCACGTTCAAGTTCATGTACATGGACTTTCCTGGTCTTAAATCTGACACCTCGCCTAGATGGAAGTCAAAACCTCCCACTCGGGTGTCTTAACGCTCCCTGGTGCGTAACTCATTTACATTTACGCCATTTGGCATATGCCCTTATCCAGAGTGACTCATGTTTATACAACTGACCCGCTTGAGGTTAAGGGCCTTGCTCAAGGGTCCAGCAGTAGCAGACTGGACGTGCCAGGATTTGAGCTCACAACCTTCCAGGTTATAGTCTAACCTCCCTTTACAACCATAGCATTTGTATCCATTCAGAAGCTTTTCTTTTTGAATAATGTACCCCTGTTTGTTATGTACAGTACATCACACCCATACATGGTTCTTCCCCACACTGTTGCCATAAATCTGGAAGCACACCATTGCCTAGAATGTCACTGTATGCTGTAACATTCCAGTTTCCCTTCAGTGGAACTAAGAGGCCCAAACCTGTCCCAGCATAACCACACCCCATTGCACAAAGCCCGCTCCATGAAGACATGGGGTTAAGATTGGAGTACAAGAAGTACAGTATGTGGAGTGTCCTGCACAGAACCCTGAGCTCAACCCCCCGAACACCTTTGGGATGAACTGGAACTGAAGCCTCCTCGACGTCCTGACCTCAGTACCTGATCTCACTAAGGCTCTTGTAGCTGAACGAACACAAACCTCCACAGGCACGCTCCAACATCTAGCGGAAAGCCTTCCAGAAGACTGGCATTCATTATAACAGGAAAGGAGGAATAAATCTGGAATGGGATATAACGGTCAGGTGTCCATACACTTTTGGAAATATAGCGTAGTCCTGCCGTATCGCCCACCCCCTAGTGATCACTCCATATGTAACGACCTACGGGACCCATTTGTTAAGGAACCAGGAACATGATCTACTTATGAGGAACATATTTACATCATATGTAGTGTGTTGTACAGTACAGTACAGGGGCAGGCGGTAGCTCAGGGGGTTAAGACGTTGGACTACTGATCAGACTGTCGGGAGTTCAAATCCAAGCGCTGCCACTGATGGGCCCTTGAGCAAGGCCCTTAATCTCAAGTGCTCAGTTGTATAAATGAGATACAAATGTAATGTAATGTAATGTAATGTACTAAAAGGTTTCCATCATTCACACACTTCTTATAAAATTAGGTACAGTTCAATACAATTCCTTGCTTTAAAAAAAAACGGGTATTTTCAATCAGAGATTCCTCCGTCCAATAATCTTTAAACGCCGTTTTTGTTGTCAACTTTGAACAAGCCCTGAGGTCAGTCATCAGATCTATAAAGAGTTTCAAAGCTCGATGAGCTGCCTTGAGCTAAATAATTTACTCTTCGACAGAACTGGCAATGGTTCATGATAAATAAATAAATAAATAAAAATTGGGAGTGGCTGAACTACAGATGTTTTCTCATATGCTGTTCGGTTCTGCTACGGTGATTTTCCACTTGATCCGATATGGTTAAAATACTGCTGTGGACGAAGCCTGCTCGAGCTCGCCTAAGGACTTTTGCAAAGTAGTGTACCATCTAGAGCACAGCTGCCACCCTTGTTGCAAATGAACCTGGGCTCTTAATGTAAATGGACCTGTACTTCTCATGTAAAAAAGATCAAGAAAGTTCTATTGTTCCTGATGTACTCCTGTTGGTGACGAACGTCCCAATTTGTCCTCATTGTTCTTAAGTTTTCATTTCAATTAATCATTCAAAATTTTCTGACTCGAGAATTAACGTATTAAGGAATAATTTGCACATTGTGGCTTGTCTGGATTCACTGTATGAAATAAAAGTACGAAAAATAAATAAATAAATAAATAAAGGCTTTGACCTTCTACCAGATTTGAACTCGCCTTTCAAACACACTTGTCTATAAAAGTTCAGACTTTTGTCTTATGAAGTCTTTAAAAAAGCACGCCACGCTTTATAACTTTAAGGAGACTGAAGACTGATCTGTATGTAACCTTGTTGTGAATCTAAGGGACATTAGCATTCTCCAGGTTTTCTCTTCTTTCTCTTGACAACCCTAAGCCGTATTTCATCCGATGGGTAAAATGTCAAGCTGGAGAATATCCGAGGCAATCGAGTGAATCGGGGCAAAAAATGAAAGCGGAGGACCTTGAATTTGTCCAGATCGCTCCGAGTTAGTTCATATTCGTGTCTAATAGCAAAGGAAGATGATGAATATTTAAACCTGAGACAGAATGATGGCAAGGACTCCACGCTTCTGTCTGTCAAAAAAATGACAGCTTGAAAGCAGAGCAGGTGAAGATCACCCTGGATTTGATCTTCATTTGTGCTGAGATTTTTCATCAGACATGATTGAGAAGGCGTCCAGGAAATACAGGCGTGGGTGTAACGAACGGGATTAATTTCCGAGTTATTATTTTGTCTCTTCAAAATACTTTTGGAGGACAAGAGGAACTAAAAGGAGGTTCACTGACCAAAGACGAAATTCCCCAAAAGGACAGATGACCTTTGGTTTTACCTTTTGACAAGTGTTCTGTTTGTCGACTTTGGTGCTTGTAGGAAACACGAAGCCGGTCCAGCGTTACACACCTGAAAAAAAAATGAATCGTCTTTTTCTCTGAGCTTACTGATCGATCGTTCTCTACCTCCTCAGGGCATCTTCGGTCACCTGGAATCCCCACAAGATGATGGGCGCCCCGCTGCAGTGTTCCGCCATTCTGGTCAGAAAGAAGGTCGGTCAGGTCATGTTTTATTCGAAACCTGAACTGTCGTATTTTGGATCAGACGATTTACTCACCTGTGTGTCAATGACAGGGTCTGTTGAAGGACTGCAATAAGCATTGCGCTGAGTATCTCTTCCAACCCGACAAGCAGTACGACATGTCCTACGACACCGGAGACAAGACCATCCAGTGCGGGAGGCACGTCGACGTCTTCAAGCTCTGGCTCATGTGGAAGGCTAAGGTACCTTAGGGAGGGGAGAACAATACCCAGACCTTTTTCCTAACTGATTAGCACTAATAAATATTCTATTTTATCGAGTTATTGTCAATTATACAGTAGAACTGAGATCTACCCCGTATTGCCTATTTGCATTAAGATGGATTACAGTCTTAAAACGAATCTTCCAGGAATAAGATAAGAAGAAACTGTGCGTGATGAATGTATTTTCTTTTCTGGTCTTTACATTTGACGAGCTGATGAGCGATTTTTCCCTAAAACTTTTGTATCCTCAGCTAGTTAAAGTCATGCCCCATAGACCATGAATTTACTGTTCGGGCAAGAAAAAGAAAAAAGTAAAACACATCAAGCTTACCGATTTGGTTTGCAAAACACTGATTAGTTTAATGTATGCAAACCATTCCAAGGCCAAACCCACAGCCAAAGAAAAAAAAAAACCCTGGAACAAGTCAAAAAGAGACTAGTTCTGTCAACCCTGGTGTTCTCCTTAACTTAACCTGATGTTATTTACTCACAATCAGGGCTCACTTGCAAATGCATCAAGTGTAAGATGACTCACTATCCAAAACATCACCACTACAAACACACCTGTCTACGTCTTAAAATATCTACAGTACAAATAAAATCATTTAAACGTGTTTTTCTGGAACAAACATGACACCGCGTTAAAGGAAACTCCAAACGTCAATTAGGTTTATCCAGAAATGCTAACTTGTTAAGTCGTAACAGTCAGGCTTACTTGTTAGCTCTTCAAAATACAGTAAGGAAACATCTTTTCCACTCAGTTTTCAGAGTCCCAGAATGCCTTGCAACTATAAACATTACAGCAGACTCTGCTAGCTGGCTTGCTAGCTAGCAATTTACAGGGTGATTAGCATGATGGCGCTGAGGTCTGTATTAGCATGAAAGTTGAACTTCGTTCTCTTTTGGAAGAGATGACACAAGTACTGTTGCCGTGAGCAGCACGTAGCCAAACTGCATTGTGGGTAACGAAGGAAACTGTTAACCAGACTGCAAGTAGAAAATGAAAAGTTTGATTTAAAAAAATTAATAAATAAATACATCTTGAATCTATTATTGTTAATGTTGATGTGCTCAGGATGTTCAAGGTGCACTGATCCTTAAACTGTGGCGCTAAATTCGTAAAACAAATAACAAACCGCATTTTCTTTTTATCCAAATGTCAGACGTATGTTAAGGTCAGTGCCTGGTCAGGCACACACCAGATTTTAACATCAGAGTAAATACTAGATATTTGACTTGAAAATGGACAGAACAACAAGGTAACTAGAGAAGTAAGGGATGCAAAGAATGTAGGAAAAACAAGGAGCTAGAACACAAGAAGCCGAGGACCTGGAAAGCTAAAGCCATGGCTCAGGATGCAGACTTAAAGATTTTTAAAGGCATTTCTATGATCTAACGTTCACTCGAAAAGTAAACACACCCCCATCACTGGGTTTTATCTATGCGGACACCACCTGGTGCTTTAAACGTGTTAATATCTGATTATTATTCAGGTCAGATTACAGGATATTAATAGTTTAGAGCGACTAGCCATGTGGTGAACACCAGAAGGCAGAGTTGTGTGATTATGAAAGAGTTTGTATTGGGGGTCAGTCTCAGGATGGACTTAGCCAGCGTATGATCACACAAAACATTGGGATTCCTCTTGTTACAGTCAACAGAGTGATTTGTACAATTCAAAAGCGAAGGAAAGGAATCCCCAGCATCCCGCTCAGGTCGACCTGGGCCCTCGGACAGGGGGCTTCAGACTGTTGAGAGGATTGTTGAAGTAAATAGTTGTAAGGACGCTGGTGATGCAGAGCGACTCCAAGTGAGTCGGAGCACTTCTGTGAGGGATCTCCATCAACTTGGGTACAATGTCAGAGGAGCTGGAAGGACGTTTCTAGAAGGAATACATTTTTCAAATATGATGTTGTCTGGTTACTTTTGAGGTGTCAAACTGCCAACACTTGGGTAGTGATGCACTTCAAAATGAATACAATTCAAATTAAACAAGTTGGAAAAATATAAATTACTCGGTCACGCATCATCTGCTGCTTAATCCTGTTCACGGTCACGTTCAGGGGGAAGCTGGAGCCAATCCCAGCTGACTTTGGGCGAGAGGTGGGGTTACACCCTGGGCAGGGCGACACACAGAGACAGACAACCGTTCAGACTCACATTCACACCTACGACCAATTTAGAGTCGCCAATTAGCCTAATCCCCTCTGTGCATGTCTTTGGACTGTGGG
>JAQMCW010000018.1:1627784-1638379 GCA_030068335.1 Chrysichthys cranchii
TAGGCTTCTTACTCTCACTACCATTTCCACTTTCTTGGGACTCGTAATGAAGCTTATAGAGCAAAAATGCAGAGAAATACAACGAAAAAATGTGTTGAACACGTTCACACCACGAGTGCTTGACCGGAACTGAAGGTTTGTGGCGTGAAGCGTGGGTTGGCTGTCTGTACGTCAGTCAAGGATTTGTTTACCACTCGGTACAAAATCTGTTCGGGAATTTAGTTCATACATCAGTTTGTGAGCCGAGGGTCCACTGTATCTCGGCCCTCATGAACTCTAGATTCTGATTGGTCACAAATTGCTGAGTAGGTATCGTTTCTTTAGTAACAGCACTTCAACAGGGACTTCACATGGTAAAGTTTGCTCTGAGGAGACTTTTATTTAACGTTGATGTAAGAAGTCTGCATCATCAGCGCAAAAAAATATTTCATTTGAGCGTGCTAACAATAACTCTGCTTCGCTGCTGATTAATTTCCTTTAACGACACTTCGCTATTGGTGTGTAGTTCCAGTTTACTAAAAACCAGCCTACGTTTTGTCACTCCATGCTGGAGAAGATAGATGTGTAGATGTGCAGGCCATGGGGGGTGTGAAATCTTTTACTCCAACCACAAAGCAGTCCTGACAAGGAGCTTCAATTAATTAAACTGTGCTGAAAACACAGCAGAGAGGGATCTGGAGAGCTGGGCAGGCAGCCATATTCCACCATTTATAAATTGCCCCAACGTGGGTTAGCACGCTCTTTTTTGACAAATTAATCAATCTGTTCTCAGCGTGAAGTGAATTTACATAATGACTTCTTACAGTTGAGTCCATTTTTAACAATTTCTACAAAAGTACTGACAGCAAGGACTGTCAAGAGGACTGCAGCGTCTGTTAAAGCTGATCCAAAAACTGCACTAGGAATAGAAACCGTTCAAGAAAACCTAAAGAAGCAGGTGAGATACTGTTAAAACCCAAAATTTTTTCAGTGAAGTCACTAAAACGGTTATCAAAAGTGCAATTAAATATTTTAAGAATTTAAACTGTAAATTTCTGTCAAGAAAACACCTTACAGGAAAATAATCAGTGACTGTGTGATGACACGGCGTTACTGTTAACAGTACCAGCACCTCCTGAATTGTTTAATATCCCTTAGCACTGTCGCCTCGCAGCAAGAAGGTCCTGGGTTCGATCCCTGGAGTCAACTGTCCTGAGTTTACATATTCTCCCCATGTCCATGTGGGTTTCCTCCTGGTACTCCGGTTTCCTCCCATAGTCCAAAGGCATGCACAGAGGGGATCAGGCTAATTGGCGACCCTAAATTGGCCGTAGGTATGAATGAGAGTTTGACTGGTTGTCCATCTTGGTGTGGCGCCCTGCGCTGGATTGGATTGGTGACCTGCCCAGGGTGTAACCCCGCCTCTCGCCCACAAGAAGTCAGAAGATTGGCTCCAGCTTCCCCCCCGGCACAGGATTAAGCGGCAGGAAACGAATAAACATGACATCCTACTTTTTCTCCAGTTGTAGCTACATTTAATATCGTGCAACAACTAAAGAAAGTTAGCTCCCATTCCCACAGACGTACAGCAGCTATAAACCGTTTAATTCCTTGGAAAACTTAGTTACAGCTTTACTACTGATCCCACAGACTCCTTTCACAAATCTTAGACACCTCCTCTTGGAAAGCTTCACCACTTTTTTTTTTTTTTTCCAATCCGTTTATAAAAGTGGAGCCGTACACTCCGTCCCTGCGAAAGCACCGTTATGTATCAGAACGAACGCATGAATATGAACCCGCAATGTGCCTTGTCCAATAAGAATCCAGTATTCAGCAGTACAAGTCTGGTGCTTGTAAAAACGGAGGAATGACTCATGACATCAAGGTCATTTATTACATTTTGCACTTCACAGCAACGTTTAAATATCACGTAGAAAACTTGGATATTTGGACATAAGCAGTAAAAAAAAAAAAAAAAAAAAAAAAGAAAAACAGTCACAGAGCCGAAGGAGGAAATCTAGCAAATATGATGTGTTGATTCGATCTAAAAGATTTCTTCTTGTTTGGTTTTTTTCCCATGAAGCCACCTCTGACAAATTTATGGTATGACTTCTTAAGACGGCTTTCTTACACATCAACCTATTCTGAACAGTGAGACTTAACTGTAGTTTGAGTTCAATGTGTGGATGTTTTAGGAAGAGAAAAAAAAAAAAAAAAAGCCACACAAAGCAAAACAAAAATGGCTGGAATATGTGAGAAGGGGTAGGGCTAGGGCATGAACGAAAAACGTCCCAATACGTTGTGCGTTCTCAGGTCACTTATTCTCGTCCGGTTTTATATGCTACATACATGAAAACCTTTAAATAATAAAAACACTTAAAAGAAAAAAAAAAAAAAAAAATTTACTCCGAGTGTTCATTAAAATGACCACCATTCACCATGAATCCATTTAGAGTCTCTGGTTATATCCGGAGTGCAGAGTTGTATCCAAACAAACCCGTGCTTCCTCGTCCTGATTCAAAATCAAAACACACTGTAGGTCCAAAAATCACACCCTCTTCACTACATAGTTCACTACTTTGTGAGGTCTGGGATTTGTCCAGTGCACTCATGACATCCGAACACAAATACCACCCAGGGTCACTGATTAGGTACGGAATACCCATAATCCTCTGTGGCACTTGAATATAATACAGTATGTTGTCTATAGACTAAACAGGAAGTATGAAATGGTGTTTGTCCCCTATATAGCAAATGAGGTGTGATGTGCAATTGGGACACACCCACATCACACATAGTGAGATGTTAAAAATGGCCCTCTATAAAGAATATGGCATGTTCCCTATGTAGTGATCAGGGCATGTGGTTGGGGACAAATCCCTACTGTACAGAAAATAGTGAAGTGTTAGAAATGGCCCCATAAACTTAGGACATGTGGTTTGGGACAGACCCCCACAGTGTATGCATAACATGAAGTGTTTAAAATGGAGCTCCTGTTCCTGCTGTAGTGATCAGGGCATGTGGTTTGGGATACATCCACAGTATTAAGATAGTGAGCTATTACAAATGGCCCTATATAGTGAATAGGGGGTGTGGTTTGGGACAGACCCACAGTATATGGACAGTGCTGAAGCCTTTGAAATGGAGTACATGTTCCCAAAGTAGTGAACAGAGTATGTGAGTTGGGTTCATGTTCCCCTCATGGTGCACACAAACTGTAATTTGAGACGCATCCATAGCTGACTGAGAAATGTGTCATGATGTGTAAAAGACGTAGTGTGTGAAATCCTCTACCTGAACCATGCATTTCATTCCCTTTTTAGTGCACTACAGAATGCTCCTCATTCTTCGGTGTAGGAAGTAGTGACTAGGGAGATATCTGAAACACAGCCCCAGTCTCATCTTTCATCCGCAGGAAATGATGCTGAAGCGTTTGGACACGCAAGACATGTTGTGCAGGACGATGGCCAGGAGGAAGATGAGGAGGACTGCTACCAGGAGGACGGTGCAGAACCCGGTCCAGGCTGAACTTTTCATCGTCGTGTCTCTCCCTTCGATCTCCTCTTCCTCTCCGGTTGTAAGACCCGGTAAGACAGGTTGAGTCGTCTCGTCTGGGTTTTTTAAGCCATACCCGTAGGCGTGTTGGTCCACTGATGGAGGCAGGAGGTAGCAGCTGCTACTGGGCAGTCGGATAAAAACGGGTGCGTGCGCCAAGGTGATGGCGGAGAGTGCTTCCGGGTCATCTGGGAGCTGGAATACGGAGAGGCTCCCGAGATAAGTGACATGGCGGCACCAGGGGCAGCGGACTTCCCTGTGATTCAACACCATCTGATCCAAACATCCCGAGCAGCACGTATGCCTGCACTCGAGAAGTTTGGGCCGCCGTCGAGGGCCGAACGGGTTAAAGCAGATCTGACACTCTCCTCTAGAGAACGTCTCCATTGTACCCTTGCTGCTGAAGCTTTTCTACAAACTCAGTTCCAGGAGAGCAGAAACACAAAAGCCAGTTTGCAGATAAAAGGTCCACATGGTTGAAATCTCGAGCTTGGACTTTTAATCCATGTCTGGCTGAATCTGTGGGGCAAAACAGAGATACAGCAGTTTTACATTAAAACAGTGTCATTATTACTCCAAACTAAATCTCACACTGAGACAATATCCTGGAAACAAGCTTACTCTCTACCTCATGCCAAGTATGCAACACGTAAACACATCACCTAGAATTTAAACAAGATCTGCGGGAGAAAATAGCGACCACTGAAACCCAATATGGCCTCAGAGTGGCTGTTGGTGTACTTAAGGGTGATGTGTACACCACAAGCTGCCTCAATACAACGCTTCGGATATATTTAACTAGCGCATAAGTCTGTTTATGTCAGAATATATTTGAGAACTTGTCATGTAGGTCTTCACACAACATGAGACTATTTGTCACTCAGAGTTATTTCTGATCCAAGGATGACAAGATTGAGACAGAAGTGACAGCTGTCTCAACCTCAGCGAAAACATCAGACCTCCTGGATTTTTCTAACCATAAATCTTTGGATTAAATGATTGACAGAAATGACATTGTGATTCGTAAGTTTTAAAAGTTTATATTTGTAATCTTATTTCAGAGATACTTTGGGACAAAGAGGAAATGCCAATGCTTTATGGCTCTGGCTAGTTTTTCTTTCAGGCTTATATTGAAAATGTTCCGGCCCTTTAAATGAGCTCCGCCCCCAGCTCACACACAGCTGCTCCGCATTACCGTCTTTTCCTTAAAAGGCTAAATGTGTTTCAGTAGAATCTATGTAAGCATTGTGTAGACAGAACACAAACCAGTCTAGTCTAAACTCTTCTGCCCTGAAGATAAACATTCACAACGCCACCTCTTACAGTGGAGACTCCTTCCAAAAATGTTAAATAAAAGTTCTCCGTACAGAGAACTTCACTACATCAGGGACAGTTTTTACCTCCACCAAGGAGCCTTGTTTGTCTCTTTGCTTCAAGCAGGATTGTGCAAGAACTACCAGCCTAATTTCCATAAAACTTGGTTGTCAGGGTGTAGCATTGCCCAAGGAAGAACCCATAATTTTGGAGCAGATCTGACTCATGGGACGGCTTGACGAATTTACTTTCACTTTTGCTTACATTGTGAAATACCGTGTTTGGGTTTGGCAATGTCATACATCTTAAAATCCACATAAAGTTCAAAAGTAACAAAAAACATACCCAATGTAGAAAGACAATAACTCCATTGGAAATATATCCAGACGTATAAAAAGTGGTCATGGTTGCAGATATGCACATCTCAGAAGATATTAAACAACTCATCCTGCCAGAGCTGCTCTTACAGAAAATGAATCAACACCATCAAGAGCTCCAAGTTAGTATGCACAACCAGTGGATTAGTCTAGTATGAAAACAAAAAGCATGGATTCTCAACCCTTCTCAGGACCCAAGGCAGCTATTACTCAACGCTGTGTAAAACCTTTTGGAGGACAAGCGCTGCCTTGAGGAACTGCACAGCTATTGTGTGTGTTAATTGCTTGCCGTAATGCTAGTCACAAAAGAGGGGAAATTATTCATATGAGAAGGAGTTCACTAATGAGAAACTCCAAGCAGGCAACCCAAAAAATTTCCCCCTCACGAGATCCTCTCTCACAAACTAGCAGGAAATGACCATCCTCAACCTGAACGGTACCTCAATCTGCTGCCGTGTGCATGTAAATCCATGATAACTCGCTCAAGCAGCCATGACATTAGAAGAAACAGTTGTTCCTGTAATAACACGGTTCACAAATCAGGTTCTCCTGTCGAGGGATCGAACCGAAGGAGGGCCTCTCCATCTCTGCTGTTGTCTCCTGAGAGAAAAGTAATTAATAATGTAATTAAACCTGTACTCATCTCATGAATGGACAAATTCCTTCAAGGCTTTGGTGGTTATTTGAAACGCAGCATCTAGCCATACAGGAAGTAGAAATATTCCACCTCGCAGTGAGATTATCGCTTGGACGAGCTCAGCGTGAGATCAATGATCAATTCTCACTTACAGTCTAAACATTTGAACAATAATTAAATTCTATGACGTGTTGTTTTATTAAGCTGTACGTTAGAGTCAGAGTTTTATTAATGATGGCTCTGTGTGTGAGATGGATGGTGTGGAAGATCTGAATTCACAGAGAATAGAAAAACTATTAAGGAAAACTTTACAGTTGTACCCCGCTTAACGAACGCCCTACAGAACGAACGTTCCGCATAACGAATGCCGCTGCAAACACGCACACAATGAACCACGTGTCGCACGTGAAAAATAGAGTTTTACGTTAAGAAAAAATGGCTGAATCCGGCCAGGTGCGTCTCAGATGAAGACAAAGCATCATGTGTTTCTCCCCATTGGTGTCATTTTTTTTTTTTTTTTTTTTTTCCCCTGTTTTGATGTGGGAAATTGTGTTTCGTCCCCACTGGAACGAACTGCGCTCATTATATGGAGTACCACTGTATTTTCTTAAATTTTTACCGGCATTTTAAATACTAGCAGTGTTGTCCTAATTATTCTTCCATATTAGCTTTACTTTTATTGCCTAAATTTTTTTTTTCCACCCTAAATGCAACATCAGCATTTTTACATTTCTACTTTGACTTAAAGTAAGAGTCTCTAGAGCTCCAGTCTCTGACTGTGCAACCAACCAGACTACAATTCCTGCCTAAAACACTAATGTGTAACCAATTGGACCACAGTTTTGGTCCAAAATACCATGGGAACCAATCACAGAACAGTTCCTGCCAAACATGTCACTGCGTAACCAATGAGACCACACTTCCCCTCCTAGATAGACAGATAACTAACCATCCACTATAAGTACAACCTAGACTGTTGTTCCTGCCCAACATGTAACTGCACTGTGACCAACCGGATGTCAGTTCCAACCATAAATTCCTCCGTGCGACCAATCAAACCACAGTTCCTGCCCAAAATGCCACCCTGTAACCAATCACAAGAATTTAAATAAATTGCCAAGATTGCACATAAAGATTTCCAAAGTAATTTATAAAGAGTTTTACCACTTGGTCCTCGACTTTATGCACATAAACAGGAACAGAGTGTTGTGCTTTGGGACGCAGCCCAATGTTATTTAACCCATTTGTTTTTATAGAAACCTGGGTGTGGACCGTGAAAAGAAAAAAAAAAAAAAAAAGAAAAAAAAAACCCTTAAAAGCACTAGAAAGACAGCAGACGGTCGGATCCTGAATGAATAAGGAGTGACTATGTGCTGTCCGAGATAGCAACTTTGCGCCACAAGAGCATTACATGAACCACTTTTTCATATATTAATATGATCCATCTTCCTATTGTACATTTTTATATTCCTATTTTCTCTTCTGGTCCCATTGTTTGCACCATTACACCTAGACAAACTCCTCACTTGTGTAAACAAATTAACAATTCTGAATAAATGAACATTAAACCTTCCATCTGATGCATTTGGAAACAAGCTTGCGTTATAGAATGCATCATCGATGTGGGACGCCCTTAGAAACGCCGTCTTATCAATAAAATAAAAGACCCTTGTCTTTGTGGTGGCAAATTCCCTTGTCTACTTTGACACAGCGCTAAAAGGCAGAGGGAGAAAAATTCTACACCAGTTTGTCAGGGGGTCCTGTGGGTAATTTTATTAAATTGTGAAATCTTTAACCTTGTCCCATTGCCCTTCACTTTTCTACCCACATCAATCTCTCGTTTTATTTTTTTGGGGGTTTTTTTTTTGCTGACCAAGGCAGCCCACAGCACAAAAACCTACTGCCTTTTTTTTTTTTTTTTTTTAAAAAAATCACTGCCCATTAATATCCACCCTTTTTTCCCCACCCATGTGTGAAAAGCACACTGCTAACACAGCTAATGAAATGCTTTCAGCGAGTGCATTCAGGGAATTCTCAAATGACCGGCCCCTAAAACCGCACCACTGAGGTAGGTGACCCTGAGATATTAAACCTTAATATTACAAGAGGCCAACGCACAAGAAAGTGGGGTAATTATTCCTCCAAGATGTCAAGCGGTATTTGTCATGTTGATAGAAATGACAGAAAAGACAAAGCAGTGAGCAGACCATCAGCTGGGTGCTGAATCAGCCTATCAGCTGGATAGATGGAGCTGCAGCGGGGGGATTTGTCAACACCAGATGAAGAGAGAGGAGTAAAAACAAGAGCTAATATCACTTAAGACATGGTGCATGCACAAAAGCGTTGAATTTAACCTTTGCATTTAAACTGGGATTTTTAACTCATGCGCGTCCTTATTAGCGCTGGGGATTCGCTCACCTAGAAGAAATGCCACCTGGAACCATTTTTATTCAATTTCTCCAAGCAAGCAGATCTCCAGATGGTGTTTACATCACAGCATGGCAGTTTGGGCCCCTATTTCTACATCGCAAAGTTCGGTGACAAGGAGCCAAATAAAAGGCCTCAATTCAAACAAGACAAGACTTACCACACACAAACACCATGTACTTTGATCGTAGTTTATCACTCATTAAGGAGTCGGAGTCTACCAGCCCAATCAGTACATCACCGCTGACCTGAAGAGAGCAGAGTCAATTTATCTGATTGAGTTTCCTTTCATTTAAGATAACATCAGTGTAATTTAGTTATCTGGCTAATCTTCAAACATGCTGACCATTACTGCAGTCCAGGGAACTGCTGCAGTAAGAGAAATTCAGTCAAACTCTTTTTTTTAATATATAAACAAAGTTAAATCATGCAAAATAGCATGATCATGAACACAGCGTAAGGATCTTATCTGGTGCCATTATGGTAATGATTTATACCAGTTATCATAAGTGTGATGTTTGCATTTAAAAATATTGACCTACTGCATGCACTATAAAAAATATCATGCAACAAACAACTCACTGTTGAGAAAATACTTAGTGACGAGGTGATGTGACGAAGCAGAGTTGATTATTTTCCTATAACAGCACGCACAGAAGGCTTTCATTCCCTTTTTTTCTACCACAAATTGCGAACGATTACAATTTTTATTTATTAAAAAGATAAACATATCGGACGTTGGCCCCCTCGTGGTTCCAGCTTTACCTCTGGCCGCTGACACTGGAGACTCCTTCCATAGGTCTTAGACACCCATTTCCAAAAAACACTTGACCGTTATACCAGTTACACTTTTTTTTTGTTTGTTTTTTTTTTTTTTCCCCCCCCTGTTTGTGGCTCCACAATGCGAGTCCCTGTGAATGAACTGTTGTGATAACATTAATAACGTAACCAAAACCTTCTGACCAATCGGAAACAAGAACTTAACAGCGCTTTTCTAACTGCAACTGCTGACTACCAAAAGTCTGCTTTATTTATTGCTTTCACAATTGCCCATCTTTCACATCTTTGGTAAACCTTGAAAAACCCTGGAGCACCCCCGGGGTCATATTTGACCCTAACTTTTATTTCACTCTTATATTCAACCTACTGATTGGTTGGTGGACATTAGGGGACATCCCTGGACGTCTTATAAGGCCCAGTTCATAACATGTAGTAGGAAAGGCTTAATTAATAATAAAAAATAAAAATCCACCTGTTTTATGTTTACTGAGTCTGGATCATCATTTTACCTAATGGTGTGGAGATATTTTTCCTCCTATGATAAGGTGGTCTGACTTTTCCAGGGTTAAAATGCCGTACCGGTGGCCTTCGTGTCCGTATGCATGTACACGTTTTGCAAATAATTATCGCCTGCGTATTCAATTTGTGCAGTGTATGAAAATGTCATTGTGCTCACAATTTTGTGATATTAACTATAAAGACTGTAGCAGTACAGCTTTCCAGTCCATCCATCCAGTCAAACTGGGACTTGTGTGGTTTATTTGGAGACTACTGTATGATCTGATGATGCGTTTTGGTGGTTTCTCTTCAACGAACACAATTGCCCTCAACTCAGGAGCAAGGTTTACAGCGCATGCAAGAGCGTAAGAGGGTGGGAATCATGACAACTCTGTTGAACTCCAGATAAACTGGCATGTAGTTGTAGTCTAAACAACCCACATTAAACACTGAGTTAATCAGTCCAACGTCGGCTGACGCCTAATCTTCACAGGAGTGCAAAGTCCTGCTCGACAAGAACACTTAAATCACTGTTATAGCGAAGGCTTAGCTTCATAACCAGGAGGACAAACTAGAGCTCAGGACCACGCTGGTTAACATGCGTGGAGAATTAACACATGGTACGTGAGTGACCGTTATTTCAGGTAGGAGCTTATACCCTGGAAACCCAGACCACTTTATCATAATAGGAAGAATATCTCCATGGGCAAAAATGATTATCCAGATGCAGTGAACCCAAAAACAGGTGTAGGTTTTTTTGAGGGTTTTAATTAACCCTTTCCTACCTAATGTTATGAAATGGTCCTTATGAGACAACCCGGGATGTCCCCTAACGTCCACCAACCAATGAGTGGATTGAATATAAGAGTGAAATAAAAGTTAGGGTTAATCTGATAATCTCTCACGGCACACTGGGTGAACACTGCTGTAACTTAAATTGTTTTTCATTTAGTCTTTTGCCATCTTGGCTGTAATGGATTGGTTTCAGTTTGAATTCTATGAGTAACAGAAGTGTACAACACATTCAG
>JAQMCW010000018.1:1653729-1664774 GCA_030068335.1 Chrysichthys cranchii
CTACCATTTCCACTTTCTTGGGACCCGTAATGAAGCTTATAGAGCAAAAATGCAGAGAAACACAACGGAAAAATGTGATGAACACGTTCACACCACGAGTGTTTGAGCGGAACTGAATGTTTGTGGTGTGAAGTGTGGGTTGGCTGGCTGTAGGTTGAGGATCTGTTTGTTGATCGGTCCAAAATCTGTTCAGGAATTTCGTTTGTACGTCAATTTGTTTGCCATCCGATGCGTTCACGAGCTGAGAGTCCACTGTATTGTAAACAAAATGCAATAGTGGTTCACTACATCTAAAGAAATAAATAAACAAACATATAAATAACTATATGAAAATGTTTTTAATAAACAAAGTCTCCATCTGGAAACACATTGAACTCTGTAGCAGCACCTGAGGCGTCATTTTAAATGAGAATAGAGCTCCAAAGTCGTCTAAAATGTCCGTTTCTGTTGCCTCTTTCTCAGGCACTGTAAATCCCCGAGCCGTTGGCCTGGTGTCATTTGAAAGCTCCTGAAAAGCTGTGCTTAACTGTTAGAACAAGGTTGTGTTATGGTACAACATATTATGCATGTCAATTGTGATCTGGGGCTATGAGTTTATTTATTTATTTATCTTTTAATGGGACGTGCAGATTGGGACCTCTGATGTATACACGGTGCAGTTGCATTGTATGCATAATTAACAAAATGCTGAAAAACAAACCAATGTGAATGGCGCATTCCCACGATGCACATCATGAGATTTATGCATTGTGATGGATTGTGTCTATTACGCTGCTATTAAACACCATCATCATTTCATCCTGATGGCGTCCCAAACCACACTTCCTCATCAATACGAAGGCTAAATACCTACCAGCAGTGGTCCCCTGTGGATGTGTCCCAAATCGTGCTCTTTATTCCTGACAAAGGCTACATAAATACCATCATTATTCCACTCTGGACATGCCCCAAACCACACTTGTTCACAATGAACGCTAAACATATACCATCACTTTTCCAATGTGGACATGTTCCAAACCACAAACTATCTATTTAACTAAGGTTAAATAAATATCCATATTCGTATCCATATTATTATTATTATTATTATTATTATTATTATTATTGTTATACATTAGGGGACCATTCTTGTGTAATTGACAAGACCTGAGTTTAGGAGTATGATTAAATCCCTCAGAGGTGTAGTTAGCAGTCAGTGCTAAGTGTAAATGCAATGCTATTTTCAGCAATGGGGTGCGTGGTGAGAAATTTCACCGGATCTGCCGGATACGTTGACATTCTGAACACTTGCTTTGTTTATTCTGTGTGTATATAAAAGGTTATCATGGTCAGGGGTAAAGTTTTACATCATCATCGAAACAGATTTATTTATTTATTCATTTATTTTTTGCCTGGTTTTATTAGACTTTTTTGTTCGTAATTTCTCCGTGGACAAGTAGGTTGAATCCGTCTTGCTCCTTATTGACCTTTGCAGAACAAAAGCGTGTGTTTAGTATGTACAGTATGTTGAACCTTAAATCAGTTGCATTTTGTAAATTTAGTGCGCAGGGTTGGGTTGAATCCCACCTCCGCTTGCGCTGCTGAAACACACGGCATGATCAGGCTGATGGTGGGATGTTTTTTACCAAGTAGATTAATTAATTAGCTGGATGGCTCGTGCATGAGCTTTTCAGAATCAGGAACACACAATGGACGTGGGGACACTTGTGCAGTATACAGGACGTGTGCAAAATGCACATGTGCAAGTGCATGAGATATAAAATGGATGTGTACGTTTGCTGATGATGGGGATAAAATAGTGAGTGCCCTAACGTGACTTATGGGAGTTCAAGATCCCAATAGCATGTGGCTATAAGCTCCTCTCGGACCTCTCGGTTTTGGCCACGTGGCTGCAGAAGCTGCACTTGAACTCAGCACTCTGAACAGACCGTGCCTGGGGTAGGACGCGTCCTTGATCATTTTCTGGGCTCACAAAAGCAATTTGAAAGCAAGGCACTATCACCTCAGACAGTTCAGGAGGTTCACGCTATCTGCCCACATTCAAAGGACATTCTAGTCCTTCATCATTGAGAGCATCACTCCGTCGTATGGCAACTGCTCTATCCAAGACCACAACGCCCTGCAGAGGGTGGTACATTCAGCAGAATATAAATAAATACATACATACATACATACATACATACGTACATACATACATACATAAGCAATGGTATAAGCCTATTCCTGTGGCTAAACGAAGGCCATTTAATAAAATTCGGCATCTTGCTAACAGCGGTCCAGTAGATGTGATAAGATTGGTGGACGTCATCTTTTTAAAGTGCTATAGTGATATTTGTGATGACCATTCTTTCAAAAGAACAATCTGCTAATGCTGCTGAATAAACAGAGAGAGACTGCTGGCGTGGTCCGACGCAGACATGCAGGACAAGCCAAAGTGATTCTAAAACCATGAGCGTATGATTGGGTTCTGACAATAGCGTTGTAACGTTAGAGAGCAAAGCAGATTAGGACTACTGCTACTGGATTTGGTATCTGGTCGCCAAGCAGTGCAACAGGATACTCTGGCTGTCGGTTAGCCAGTAATATGACTGGGATGTCGGGCGAATCTGGACTTTCCCACCTTTTTGGCTGGCGAGTCATGGACGCTTCAGGTTTCAAGTGAAGGAGGACACAGTTGTTTGGAGAACGCTTGGGAAATAAGAAGTGGAATAGACTGAAGAAGACCCAGCAGTGTTGGCTTGGTAGGCCACTGTAGAAAATCTCGCTGAATAAATTCACTCACTCATTCGCCTCCTGAAAGCGTCTTAATGATGATCCCAGAAACACGATGAGATGAGGTAGAATGGAATTACATTCCACACACATGTACACACACGTTATCAAGTCGAAGTAGATCTTCAGCCCACATACAGCACCAGCACGTTTCTGGAGGAAACATGGAGGAAACGCCCACTGACCCAGGGAGGACGTAGACGCTAAAGGAGCAAACGCGGGACGCTTGAGATCTGAGACAGTAACACTAGCTGCTCTGCCGTCCCTGCATGTTCACGTCCATTCATTTAGCAAGACAAAGCTAGGAATATGGTGCATTAATTATATGATAAATAGATCATAAAAAATATAGTGTTTACAGAAAGTTGACCGGTTGTTTTATCATGTGGGTGAATTTCACTCTTCAGCTTATACAGCGGTACCTTGACTGACGAGTGCCCCAACTAACGACATTTCCGAGATACGAGGTTGAACTCGGGCTATTTTTTTGCTTTGGGATACGACAGTTTTTTGGGATACGACATTGGTGCTTTCATCACATTCCGTGCGGCCCGCCGCCATTACGCGTTCCCGTGTCCCAGTCCGCCCCAAGGTCGACCTACAGATCACGTGTCGAGCTCGCTGAGTAAGCATCACCGCAGCATTTCTCGCTGCGTTTTGTGTTTTTTGTGCCATTTTGGAACTTTATCTGTCCTGTACCCTGTATTTTCATCATGGGTCCTAAGAAAGTGAGGAGCAAGGCTGGTGCTGAGAAGAAGAAGAGGCCACTTACCTTAGATATAAAGCGGGAAATTACTGAAAAACACGCTCAAGGTGTGCTCGTCACTCATATATATATATGACTGGGTTAATATTTGGCTGCAGTGTCTTAAGAGGTTTAAAGTCAACATATGCAAATCCACACATGGATCATGAGCATGTATCTGCTGTGAGACATTATGTTTGGTCACATGTCACGTCTATTGCGCCTCTAATTGGTATTGTGTTCAGTATTTACTGATGATGCCCACACCTCCAGTGCCTGTTCTTGATCAATAACCAGTTGGAGCTCGGCTAGTGACCAGAAAGAAGGGTGCTCTGTAACCCTCAGACCCCTCTGCTTTGTGTGATCTAGTGTTGCTTTGGATAAACGAAATCTATCTAAACGAAAACTAAATGCAAATCGTACGACGTGTAAGGAAACTAACGAGACGTTGTCTGCAGCCGTCTGTGAAGAGAGCTGCAGCATATGTGGGATCTTCCCCGTGACATCCCACTGCACTACCTGTTCCCAGCGCCTGTGTTCAGAGTGCGACCGACTCTATCACTCGCACCCGGCTCGCGCCACACACACCAGGGTCCCGGTGGCGTCCCCGAGAACCTCCAAAACACTCAGGTGGGTTTCAGCATGCACTGCATACTGTATAAAGATCTGAATAGATACCTGAAGTCATTTTTGCATGCAAACTGGGTTCAGAGAATCCAGAGATTTTGATTCAGTGAGTCAAATGTGAGAGTCGGTTCATGTGAGTCAAATCTGAGATTCGGTTCACGCGAGTCAAATCTGAGATTCGGTTCACGCGAGTCAAATCTGAGATTCGGTTCACGCGAGTCAAATCTGAGATTCGGTTCACGCGAGTCAAATCTGAGATTCGATTCACGTGAGTCAAATCTGAGATTCGATTCATGTGAGTCAAATCTGAGATTCGATTCATGTGAGTCAAATCTGAGAGTCGATTCACGAGAGTCCAGTCTGAGAGTCGATTCACGCGGGTCAAACCTGAGAGTCGATTCACGCGGGTCAAACCTGAGAGTCGATTCACGCGGGTCAAACCTGAGAGTCGATTCTGTATGAATGTTTTCTGGATTCTTGACACCAAAAAACAAACAAAAAAAGGATGCAAAAATATTATTTAAGCACTCAAAGCTGTTAATGTTTTGATTAATTAAAAAACAGTTCTATTAGAATTTCTGAACTTTTGGCTCCGGCTGCAGACCCGAAGCTGCTTTTTTTTTGTTTGTTTGTTTTTTTTAAGGTGTGAAAATATACAGCCAGCCATTTATCACCAATGAAGTATAATAAATATCAGTGTGAATTGTCTGAAAGGTACAGAAATTATAGGCTTAAATTATATAGTAAAACTCTATACTATAAGTAAGGACTAAAGTAAAAATGTTTGAAATAGTTCAAGGTAGATCAAGGAATATTGATTCAAATAAGCCTAAATTGGCATAGATTGGATTATATCTAGAAACTGATTTAGAATTAGAATCTCCTTCTGGGTTTCGTCCGCATCTGTTTACCCTGAAACTTGACAAGTTCAGGAATTAATCGCAGTTCAGCTGAAATGATGGTGATCAAGACGGGTGTGGTTGTTGGTAAAGTGTTCATAAAATCTGGACGATTACTCCTTTAGTGATTCAGCAAGAAAATTCAGCATCACCGATATCTTCTACGACTTTCCAAGTTAATACAGGACTGATGAATTTCCACTGCTATATAATTACACAGTGAAAGCTAATCTTGCAGGGTTTAATGTCTGGCTCATGCTCATGTTCCTCGCAGTGCGTCTCTGACCACGTGGCGTTGCTCGTACTGCACGACGGTGAACACGCTACAGCAGGTGTTGTGTAATACCTGCGAGCGCCCTCGTCTGGCCGCAGCCGCCCCGGTTGTACAGGAGGATCCTCCGCAGCCGTCTACCATTACAGGTCAGTCATCATCGCTCTGCCTTCGTGTGGAGCTCATGGCTAGAATACCAAAACGTTGTATAGAGCTCGTCTCCTGCACATTTCTGCAGTCTCGTGTCCTTATTTTAATCTTAAGCTTACCGAGTCGGATCAAATCAGACACCTACGCACGGTGAATAAAAAGATGCGGAAATGCATTTTGTCATGTTTCAGCGCTCGACTGTTGAACATTTAACGCCTTCAGATGCAGAGTGCACTCGAATTCCCCGAAGGCGTCGATTAATTTTCCATAACGGCAGCTCTGACTGAAGTGCAGGAGCAAATCGTGGAGGTTTATTTGTTAGCATTTGTACAGTAACAGGTCATTCACTAACGACTAATAAAAAAAAGAGTGTCTTATGGATGCAAAGGATAATTTATTTAAAATAATCGTTGATTAGCATCGAGACCGAAAACAAAGGCGTACAGTGTTGAACTTTAATAAAGAAAACTTTGTTGCAATCGTAGGCAAACCGCTGTAGTGTAAGAGGAATTAAATTTCAGAAAATAATCACCTCTGCTTTGTCAGATACGGACAGCACTGATGTGTGCAAGCCAACAATCCTGAAATAGGCTCTAATGAGGACCGTCTCATCCTAGGTTCACACAGTGTCCAGGATTTTCAGTGCATTTAGGTGTCGTGATCTTTTGCACCAAAAATTACGCGGATAATATAACTGAGTGGAGTCTTGAGCGTCCTCAGGGTTTCTACTCTTGAATTCTAGGTGAACTGGAATTCATTTATAATTAAAATTAATTAAAAGTCAAGTTCGGGTATGAAACGTTACCATAGTGTTGAGTTACAGGAAGTTGAAACTGTGTGATTTTTTTTGTATTTATTTGTTTTGTTTTTTTTAATCAGAGTGGCAGTGTAAGAGCTGCACGATGGTGAATTCCGGCAGCAGTATCCTGTGTGAGGTGTGTGAGCGCCCCCGCCTGGCCACACGCCCTCCTGTGACGCCCTCGCGACCTGCGCCGGCTCCTGTAGCGATGTTCGACACCGGTCAGGTACTCGCTCGCTCCTTTCAATCATTCTGATAGGTCTGTTAGATGATGGGTGGAGGTGTCTCGGGTCATGGGTGGAGCTTGGGGCTAATTAGCATATTTAATCCATATGCATGTTTAAGACATCTGTTTAGCCGAAAGGAAGCCAAATCAAAGCTATCATTTACTTTGAGACAAGCTGAAGTCAAAACTGATTGTCCCAGGAAATCATAATGAAATGGGACTGAACTTCAAGGTTAGTTTTTTCCCCCAACAGGCACAAAAATTTGTATATTGACAACAGGAAATACATTAAAATGAACGTAAGGGCACGTCTCGGACCACCCGGTAACATTTTATTGATCGATGGGCATTCTTGAGTCAAGATGGGAGGAGCCAGGTTAAACCCAAGATCTTTTTTAGTGCATATTTTATTGCACAAATGGAAATTTCCTACCAATCATGTGCCCCGCCCTCTAAGGTGCTCCAGGTGCTCGTGACGGTGACCACCCACGTCACCTCCTCCTCCGCCACATCCAGCCTCAGACACGGGACCAAATTTTTTCCTTTCGTCCTCCTCCTTAATTCGCTACCGTCTCCATATTAGTTTGGGAACGCCCCCTGTTCGCCAGCCAGCCAATCAAATCCCAGTGGACGATCCCAAAGTCCTGTCGACGCTATTTAACTTGGACTTCTTAAAGCGTTGTCTCGTCGTCGTGCTTGAGACAGATTTCTAAAAAAAAAATTCAGTCTGACTTCATTTCTGCGTTCGACTGCTTGTTTGGATGTCGCTGCGAGATATCGTGACTATCCATTCACAAGCAGGCTGCGAACGTGCAAACTATATTTTTAACTCGAAGAGACACCTGCTAAGCTGCCGTCTGTGGGGATTTATGGCCTCCTGTTTTTAACTTTCTCTGTTTCTTCCTTTTCGTTTTTCTCTCTGCTGCGTTTCAGTGGACCTGTCAGTTCTGCACGTACGCCAACCACACGCCGGCGGCCTGCTGCGAAATGTGCGAGATGGCGAGATCAGACCCCGCCCCGTCACCTTCCAAACCCCTCCCACCCTCCCCGATTAAGGACGTCACGCCAAAAAGTGCTCCGGTGGAGGATCCGGATTTGAAGAGGCAAAGATTAATGCGAGAGGAGGGGCTTAAACTGATCAAGCTGATCCGAGTATGTACCGTTCGAATTGTTATAATGGTAAAAACCATAAAGTGTGATGGGGTGTTTTTCCCTTTCCTTCCTGTTTAAACCTTTTTTTTTTTTTTCACAGGAAGGCGAGATGAAGGGCGTGAGCCCCGAGGAGGTGTACACGAGTCTGCGGGTTTCGGGCGGCATCAGCGGGACGCCGTGCGAATGGCTGAAGACAGAGTTGCCTCACAGGTTGGACGAGATCTGCGCCATGACCGCGTCATTCCAACACGAACCCAAACCTCTCCTAACTACAGCCACGCACCACGCCGAGGCCCAGAAGACCTCCGTGCCTTTATCCAGAGCCGAGGCCAAGCAGGCCTGGCTCACAGCAGGGGGCAACAGTGAGAAAGCGGCGAGGCAGGCGCTCAGGGACCGCCTCGCGAGCGTGAGTTTCAGGTTACGGCACTCATGCAGCACAAATCGGACGCTCGAGGTCGACGGGGAAGCCGTTTTTACAATTAAATGAACATTTTTTTAAAAATCTGTCCTACATATCATGTGACTTACATTTACATTCCGGTTTCATCATGGCGTTCCCCATTTTCAGCGTTTCAAACACTTCCATGACTTATAAGGTGCTTTTTATGTGAATTATATGGAATAAAACACTCGGTGTCCTGCTGTTATCCTTACTGTTACCATCCCAACACTGATTATTATCCTATAACAGCATGTCCCGAAGTGTTTCTTTCCCCTTACCCCACATCAGTTCACCAACAAGTCAAAGTTGTAACTAATTAAAGAACAATATTTATCGTTCTGAGACCTTTATGAAGCATGTTGTGGCTTACGTTATAGCAGCTATAAACGGTCATTCCATCAACCTGATTTAATTCCCTCTTGACGTTCATAAGACACAAAACTTGTCATGGTACTCTTATGTTTCGAAGACGTCGGAAAGTTTACAATGGGCTGTTCCTATAGAAACGATAACATATTCGAACGCGTGCAATGATACAAACCCAAGCTGCGCCTCTTGCGTCCACGAATTCTTTTATTTCCTTCCTCGCTTCCTTTCTGTCCATTTTTTCCCCTCTTTGTCTTTTTCCTTCGCTTACTTCTTGACTTTTACTGTCACTCGTGGCTTACTACTTTTGTTTCTCCATTTTTTTTTTCTTCCTCCAGTCTGGAAGTGAGCTCCGCCCCCCAGCCGAAGCATGGCTGCTAAGCTCCGCCCATCAATTCAATTCAATTCAATTTTATTTGTATAGCGCTTTTAACAACAGAACATGGTCGCAAAGCAGCTTTACAATACATAATGTCCAATTAAAGACTTATTAATCAATAAACATATCCATAAGTGCATATGTATAAATATAAAGATATATCCCTATATCCATTAGACGCCTCTAAACATTCAGCAATGCGCATTTAAAGAAAAACAATGTAAAAAAAATCGACACCGTCTTTTAAAGTTAAGATTAACGTGTGTGACGTGTGTTTCGCGTCAGGTGAAGGAGCTTGCCTTACTCGGCTTCACCGACTCCGCCGCCTGTGAGGAGGCTTTAAGGCAGAGCGGTGGTGAAGTAAGAGGAGCTCTGGTGCTGCTCCAACGCCCCCTGCTGGAGGCTTTCCACAAACGCATGTGGAGCGACGAACCCGAACCCACCATCGACATCAACCATCCAGACAAACAGGTGTGAGAATACAAGTTACGATAGAAATACAATTCAAGTCTACAGCTCAGGTTTTCAGTCGTCTGTTAGCCAGCTACACTGTTAACGACATGAGCTAGATTGTAATTACGTTCATTATTAGCGACGTTTGCGTAGCTAGCATAGAGCAAGCGTGTTAGCATAAATGCCTTGGAGCTGCGTTAGAAGACTAATCATAAACCTCTGGGTGACCAATCAGAATTCAGAATCAACAGCACTGTGGCATGGTTAACTACAATGTTAGCATTGTTTATAGTCATGTGCCCTTGTTTGACTTCCTGTGTGTGTGTTTGTTTCAGCGTGTGTGCCGCAGGCTTCTCGCCATGTACAATCTGCCCAGTTGGGGGCGCTGTGAGCTAGCCCTGTCTCTGCTGCGTGACCCTGGTGCCCCCTACACGCTGGAGGACGTGGTACAGGCCGTGCGTGAGTCACATGACCGAGACTTCATCCGTCGTGTTTTGGCGAAAGAGTGCCCTATTTGCCTGTCGTTGTTTCCCCACAGCAAGGTACACCCCCCCCCCCCCACACACACACACACACACAGATATTAGCATATGTTACGTTAATTGTTAGCGAACATTCCCTCTTTCGTTTATTCTTCTTTTCCCTGCCCTGCGTGTTTTCTCCTGTCCCGTCTCCTCGTCCTCAGATGCAGTCCCTGACGTCGTGCCAGTGCTCTGTTTGCTGCGAGTGCTTCAAGCAGCACTTCACCATCGCCGTGAGAGACAAACACATCAGGGACATGGTCTGTCCCGCGTGCTCCGAACCTGACATTAATGACCCCGAGCACCTCAATAGCTACTTCTCCACTCTGGACATCCAGGTACGGCGACGGAGACAGCGTCTCTGAGACCCTACGTATCTGTCCCATCAGTAGGACGTAAGCTCTATGGTGGCCTCGTTTGAGCGTAAGTGATTAGTAACACACTCTGAAATGATTGTGTGTTTAAATCTGAGGCTGTTTGGTTATCGGGTGTTACCGTGGTCCCGTACGAAACCGCCGAAGCTGAACAAGGACATAAAGTGCGAATACAGAACGTACGGATCGCCTGCATCCCGCTGTATTGTGTATTCTGTACACACTACTGTTTATGACGTTGCATAAAGTGCAGACAGCAGTTTTAAACTTCTCTCCATGTGCAGTTCAGGTCCGACTTTATACGCTGACACACAGAGCTGAGTGCCGGTAATGCTAACGGGACAAAAATTACACTAGACTGTTAATAATGGCCTGGAGGGCACAGAGAACGTTTGACACACTGTGTACTTTTAGGAGTCTCATCCTGTGTGTGTGTGTGTGTGTGTGTGTGTGTGTGTGTGTAACCAGCTGAGGGAGTGCCTGGAGCCGGAGGTCTATGATCTGTTCCATAAGAAGCTGACTGAGCAGGCTCTCATCAAGGACCCAAAGTTCCTGTGGTGCAGCCATGTGAGTACTGCACACACACACACACACACATACACACTCACACACACACCACACATACACTCACACACACACCACACATACACTCACACACACATACACTCACACACACACCACACACATATACTCACACACTCACACACACACACACACACACATACACTCACACACAGACCACACACATATACTCACACACACACCACACATATACTCACACACACATACACTCACACACACACCACACACATATACTCACACACACACCACACATACACTCACACACACACCACACACATATACTCACA
>JAQMCW010000018.1:1686592-1701898 GCA_030068335.1 Chrysichthys cranchii
GTTTTAGACATTATTTGTTATTTATATAGGACATTTCTCTTATTTAAAAACACGTAACAAAAGAAATCGGTGTGTTTTGTTGGGGGTTTGGAAAGAATTATTAGTAATTCCATTCATTTTAATGGGAAATTCAGTTTGTCTTACGACACTTTTGACATACGGCCTCGCTCCAGGAACGAATTCATGTCGTATGTCAAGGTACCACTGTACTAATATTTATGCCAAACATCCAAATAGAAGAAAGATATAGCGGGATGACACCTTGTTTTTTTTTTGTTTTTTTTAAACCCCCGACACTATAAAACGTTGTCTTGTGCATGGATATATAAGCTAATACTCAAAGCATGCCACATTTATCCCCATGACTAGTGATGAGCCGCTTCGTTTGTCCATAAATGAGAGCCTGGAGTTGCATGTTCTTCATGCATGGAGAGTTTAAAATCCTCTTTTGAAAGTCAGAAGTCCAGTTGAAGTTTTGTGCTCGTACTTTTTGCATTGCTGCACACTGTGCACGCGTTTACAGGCTAATATCTGAAGCTAGCATTCACCATCTGCATTGTTTTGGGGTCTAGAAAAGTCTGCAGTCACTATGCATCATGCATGGATGGTTTAAGTCCTCCCGTCAAAGTCGAACACACTATTTTGTGTGTGTGTGTGTGTGTGTGTGTGTGTGTGTGTTACCCTTTGCTTTGTCCTGTTGTGAATTTTAGACTTTTCATTTTATTTTTTTAGTTAATACTCATGCTAATCTGGGTAAATATTGTTCAAACTGATACACATCTGTATTCGAAGTGGTATGATCCGAGGTCTCATTTACACCAGAGTTTGTTCAAGAGTTTTGACCGTGTCCAGTGTTGATATCCTGTGTAAGTAATCACTCACTCAGATCATACGTGAGGCGATGTGTTAACTGAAGCCTGTCCGCACAGAATATTTTGCGTTGCACTGCTGTCACGTGATGCTCTGTTCGGACTACGTGAATTAGCACGTGTACAGGTGTTCCTAATAAAGTGATACGTCGGGCCACTATGTAGCTGTGTATATGAAGGCAAAAAAATTACAATCATTTATGTATATATATGCATGGACCTTTTTTTTTTCACTAGACCTCTGAAAGCTGAAGGTATATCCATGCTAATAGTTATGCTAAGCAGGTAATATCATGAGCTCACCTCTGGGTTTTTCTCCCAGAGACCTTCACTCTCCAAAGACTGTAATCTTTAAGATGTAAAAAATCCCTGATGGTACTTTAAACGCTCACTATATATCACGTAATATTCTGGGAAATTATATGGCACAGAAACGTAGTTTTTTAGCGCTATTTTTTTTACTTGCTGAAAAAAAAAATGCTCTGAAACCTGATGTATTTATTTGATAACGGCGTCCTAGGAAATGAAATACTTGTCCGTGTCTACTTAAGGGAAGTTTTAACTCTTGCAGAGCCAAGCCATGGTGCTAACACTGGCTAATAATTATGCTTAGCATGTTTTCTCATGCAGGTTTCCTCCAACCCTGGAATGGCTGGCTGCAAAAGGATGAAAGCCGGGCTTCGGTTGGAAACATAGAACCTCTGCTCAGGCCTATTAATCAGCCGTATTAATAATGCATCTGAAAATCCTTCTTGTAGCGTCAGAGCTATTTAAAGCAGTTAGCGGATGATTTGCTGGGGTGTGTTGATGGAACGAGGTTGCCCTGGTTTCCCAAGTGGCGCCTTACAATGTGTGAAGTTCTCGGGTCGCCGCACACGCGTTTTGTGTGTTAGCGGGTCAGTACGGTCCGTTTTACTCCGAGCTGTATCGATGCAATGAATGGAAGAGTTAACTTAATGTTACCTCATATGCTACAGAACTTAGCAACGTATATATAATATATATATATGTATATGTATACACATATATACTGTATATATTTTACAATAAAACAAAGTCATATAATAATGAAATGCAATTTTTTATTGCTTTAATAAAGACGTTTGATTAAGTTATACAATAAAATTCTACAGTGAAGTAGTTTAGCTTAACATTAGCCAACTTGCTAGCCATTTTCTTTATCCGAACCTGTTGGAAGCCTGATAATGTGACATCACGATGGGTTTGCTAACAAGCTAATAATTTGCCTTGTTCGGTTAGCTAGCAGACTTGGTCATATGACTTTGGAAAACTGGTTTACAAACAATCTTGGCCGATTGGTTTATCTGGTGTACGTTACACAATAAATGAAAAATGATACAGGAGTTAAAGATCGATACTTTTCCTAATTAAATTGTGAAATTACATTTTTTACAAATACAGTACCATAATAATATTAAATAAAAAAACAAAAACAGTTTAGCCAACATTTATTCAGTGAAATCACAATGGTTATTGTTATTGTTAGCTGGTTTGCTAACAGTCTAGTCGTTAGCGGAATGATATACAGTATTGCTTGATAGTGAACTTCGGTGCACTTTCTAATAATACAATGAAAGAGATTAGCACGTGTTTGCTGGCTTGCTAACTGGAATCTGCTGCAATCTTGGTTTATGTAATGTTGTTTTAAGCTTGATTGTTAGCAAACATATAATAATCGCCTAATGTTATGTAGCGTGCTAGTGAACTCAACTGGTTTTAAATACATTTGCACTATGATTTTTATCTGGAATGCTAGCAAATTTGGTTAAGCTAACTAGTTGGCAATTTGAAAAGCTTAATGAATGAACGCTAACTTGGTGGGAAAAAAATCTTTTTTCTTTTATTTAGTCGTAAAACAGTTAAACTTATGTTAGCTTGCTTTCTAGAACTCTTGCTTGGTATTCACACAAAATAATGCTTAGCCTAATGTTATTTAGCTTGATATTGAGCATGACAATTGCTTTATATATATATATATATATATATATATACATATATAAATACAAGGGTGTAGATTTGGCATGGACGGAGGGGACACGTCCCCACCAATATTCAGCAATCATTGATTTGTCCCCACCAATAATTTGCTCCAAGGCGTAGATTTGGCATGGACGGAGGTGACGTGTCCCCACCAATAATTTGATCTCGAATCAAAATTTTAGCACCAACACCCTCCCTCACCATATCGCGGTTCACCTATCGTGGCTTCACTGTATTGCAGTTTTTAAAATATATGTAAATATATTTATATTACATAAATCTAAAATTACGTATGTTTAAGAGTGTAGAAATTGTTTAAGAGCATAGTAAGTGTTTATAAGAGTGTGGGAAAGGTTAATAAGAGAGTGGATAAGGTTTCTAAGAGTGTGGGAAGGGTTTATAAAGGGTTTTACTTCAGTCTCCCGCCAGCAGGCGGCGCTCGACCACTGCCACAGGTACTTATAAATCCTACTTCGCGGATTTCACCTATCGCGGGGTGCTCTGAAACGTAACCCCCGCGATAGATGACGGATGACTGCATATTAATGGCTCCAACTCGGGAAGTATTCTCACCAACCCCAAGTTAAAAATCCAAAACAGCGCCCCCTGCCTGAACAGTAAGGGAAAGCTGTAGTTTTGTCCTGTTTATTAAACCTCTGTGTGGTGTTTAATCAGGCGTACACACAGCACAGTCCAAGTTTTATCTGCGCTCATATTGAGACGATGTTCTGATGCGTTAAATACCGCGTAATGTGTTGTTTTCAGGTGGTGTTGCTGATTAATGGCTAATGGCTACCCGGTAGTGAGTGACCCTGGCTTCCCCCACCGCATGGCATTTAAAGAAAAGCCCTAAAAGAAAGTTAAAATTCCATTCCAGAATATTTTGATTAGATTTGCTGTAAATCACCAGTAAAGGACAAAAGAGCAAGCACAATAGCGGTTTTCCTGGAGGCGTCCATATTGGCTTTCCGACCTGTACGAATGGAATGCGATTAAGTCGGGCCTGACGTCATTCCCAGCGCTGAAATCTGACTTCTGGGGCAAATGGAGCACAGCCTTAATCATAAACTTGAAAAGCTTGCTTAATGTTAGCCAGTAAACATAATCATGTGACATCATCCCAGTAACTAAGAGTAAATCTTAGTTTTATTCACATGATGTAAAGTTAGCCTAAGGTTACTTTCCTTGTGCATTCATAAATGCACAAGAGTACAGTTCAGCAAATATTACCTTGCTTGCTAACAAAGTTGTTTACATCACCGTATCACAGTCATTTCCTGACGTTTGCTGTCTAGCTAGCAGTATTGCCCAAGCATAGATAGCTAACCTAATGTTATTTAGCTTGCTAATGATTTTGCCTGCTGCTTTTTAGTTACTTAATATAACATTTTAGCTCATATTAGCTGTCTTTTTGGGAAATCGCTCTTCATGCTAAGCACTAGTCCGGACAGAAAACATCAAATTTATCGATCTTTGTTGCTAATTCGGAGTCTATCCATGCTGACAAGATAGCGCTAGGGTTCAATGAAAATATTAGCGCTGTGCTTGGCTAGTACATGTTCTATGATATAAAATATCGGCATGAACACTGACAGGGCGTTTCGAACCCAGTGAGCAGTCCATGTAGACGTGCAGTCTGCCGCTCGCTGGGAGATGCTAACAGGATTACGAGCAGTGATGGAGAAGGTGAGACGCAGAGACGAGACGCTAACTGCTGGCTTACACACAAAAAGACTAAAATCAGATTTGGACCTGAGGGACTGGTCGAGTCTAGTTTTAGATTAAATGACAATTTCAGCAGTGATTACCTCTGTGTGTGTGTGTGTGTGTGTGTGTGTGTGTGTGTGTGTGTGTGTGTGTGTGTGTGTGTGCGCTCTACTGTGTGTATCACGTGTAGAGACGTGCAGAAAGCGCAGCTGACGTGATTCCTCGGCGCGTTCTACCGTAGGTGGGAGATCGTCCCAAGTCTAGGGACTAGAGGTATTTTTAAAACTAGCTTACTAGCTAATGCTAATGATACTAATCGGATCAGACAGCATCAAGTGCTGATTTTCAGGTGCTTGGTGCAGGTAGGGCATGTTATATTAGCTGCTGGGGGAGTTTATTCAGACCAATTACTCCTAATTATCATCCACAGTCATGGCTTTAGGTTTTAGTGAATTCTGATTAGGATTATGAGATTTATTTTTAGAGGTAGATTGCTTCCCAGTTTGCTCCCACAGGGAGCCCTGGCTTCACCTTTTTTGTTGTTGTTGTTGTTGTTGTTGTTATTTCTCAGTTCTAGGTCTGTCGCATCTGTCAGGTGCTTCATGTGACCTTCCTTTTAAAGGCACCTTTATAGGCGAAGATGTCGTAAAATTCCCCCGGCGTTCTTTCCTCTTGACAGACGACGTGGGCACATGATGAATTACAGCGTTACTTCACACATTATGTCTAAAGAACGCTCGTATAGATCACAGGGATCCACCTGTGACTGGTAATGCTCCCGTGAAATAAACAACTAACATGACTGACTGGTGAAAACATTTACTTTTTTACTCTTATCTGATAATGATTAGGTCACGGTTATAAAGAAAAAAAACCGAAGTGAAGTTATGTTTTCTTTCATAGTAGCGTTTTATGGTACCTGTCCAGGGTGTACCCTGCCTCTTGCCTGACGTTGGCTGGGATTGGCCCCTGCTTCCCCCACAACCTGCAATAGATAAGCAGCATACTGTAGAAGATAAACAAATGGATGGATGATCATGCTACCACTTTTGATTGGAGCCGCCTAGTCTGAACAGATAAGATACTTCTGCTTTGAATACACACATACGTTCTTTGCATGTTCTGTTTTGCGTTATCGAAATAATCAGCTTAGGAAATAATCAGCTAATCAGACCAGCGAGGGTAAATAAAATGCAAACAAAATGCAAAAAAAAAAAAAAACAGTGGATGAAAACTGGTGGAAAGTCTTCTCTTGTTGAGGTAACGTCTCAAGTCTTCAAGCTGGTCTCTGGTCCAATGAGCAACACTGCATTACCGTTATTTGGCAGACGCCCTTATCCAGCGCAACTTACATTATTATCTCATTTATACAACTGAACAGTTGAGGTTAAGGGCCTTGCTCAAGGGGCCAACAGTGGCAGCTTGGCGGTGCCTGGATTTGAACTCTCGAGCTGTATTTTGGACAACATCTCAATCTTGGACAACATCTTTGCAGGCCAACTACTTAACCCCCTGAGCTACCCCCTGCCAAATGTTAGCTAAATAATTTACACCAAACCCCAGATGGTTCATATTAAAAAACTAGAGTCGCTAAACTACAGACAGGTTATTTTTTTCCCCCATACATTTATTAGATCTGCTGGATTTATTTTTCAAGCACTCAGTTCGGTTCGTTGGGAAAAACCGTCCACATCTGGACTTCAGTCCGCCATTCGACGATGAAGAGTATAAATAATAGACGACTATGTGCTCTATTTCACCCTCCTAAACACCAGGAGGCATCGTTTTAATACCCGGATACCTTATGGAGAGCTTTAGCATCGCCATTATTGAGTCACATGGGCTATGCCCCATTACCCTTATATTTCCATGCTGCCTCATTCGCTCCCTTAAGACCCAGATGTTGTCCAAAATACAGCTGTTGAAGTGCTGTCCCAGTGCCTTAGTGGACGACGAACGGAGGGCTGATTTTCCATGAAATCACCCCTTTGTTGGAGGCAAAATTCGCCCTCGGTGAGACCCAAGCATGGCAAAAGCACAAGTTGGAAGGAGAATTAGCATAAACGGAGCTGGCACATTTGCTTCAGTAATGAAGTTTGTACATAAAAGGCGGACCATCGAGGCTAAAAGGGTGTCCTGATACCACTTTCGTAGCTGCTACCTCCTCCCCAACTCACTCGATCACCCCCTTGAAGGCTTCATGAACTTTCTACTTTAGACATCAAGGGAGCGAACGAGGCAGAGTGCAAAATAAGACTAATTGGACGTAGCCATGGTGAACCTATAATGTTGTACATTGTATAAAATACCCTCATTCCCTGGAAGCTACCAGTAACCACGTAACCTTAGGATGCGCATATGCCTTTGCACGTGCTCTTGTGGCCTCTCCTTACTTTAACGTGCTCATGCTGCTTGTTTAACTCTTCTATATGGAAAGCTGAGGCCACACTTTTTTATTCTTTTTTTTTTTTTTTTTTAAAGCCTGCCGGCAGAGCAGCCGAGCTCCCCTGCATGTGGTCTTGGCTGATCGGTTCCCTTAATGAGCTGGACCTACATGATTGCACTCCAAATGAGCGTGCACCAAACTCCAGGGTGCTCGGGCCTCCATGGTGACCAGGTGCTTGGTCTAAATGGAGTGTGGAGTATTTATAGCAGCTGGTTGGGGGCCATCTTGGCAGCAAAACTGACCATCGCGTGTGACGCTCTGAAGCTTTCAAAGGCATCATCGTGGCATGGAGGCACTCTCACTTAACTGCGTGTCGGGAAGATATTGGTTAACTATACGAAGGCTAAGAGCACTGGAATATATTGTCATTTAATTGACAATGATCTGGCTAAATGGAGGATTTAAGTGACTGGAGGACTGATAATCGCTCCTGGTACTCTTTTGCAGTAAAAGGTCCATATCTCTCGAATAAAGAGGTAATAACCTGCTCGCTCAGTGGCCACAATCCGGCCTGAATTACCATATTAAGTTACACATGCAGATGTATGCTAATGTGGCTGGTTTTATGTAAGGGAATGTAAATAGAGCTGTAACGTGCCTTTTTAACTCTGCGTCAGTGGAGCCAACATATTATTCTTGTGCTTAATGATTATTTTAACATTATATATGAATATTGAATCCAAGCCTTGGCATGTGTGAAGGCTATGAGAAGGTTTTGAATTTGATTTAACATTTAAAACGTGTGGCAGAATCCAATCCGAGGGAAAAAAATTTCAGCTTTAGATGCTTATACATCCGGATAACAGCCCGAATAGGGACTTATCCGAAGCGAAACACCTCCCTGAAATATAAATATAAATATGTTTATATCGTGACGTGTTTAGGCTAAAAATGTCTGCAACCTCAAACATAAGCGAGAACGCTCAGGCTTCAGTGTTGGCTCTGAAATCTTAGAGATATTATTAATGATAAATAGAAAAATGGTGTAGAAATAGTGGAGGCATTGATGCCTTGAAAGATTCAAAGTTCCAGAATGCAATGCAGCACTACGAGGTTGTCGTATTGACTCGCGGCTAGCTAGCGATCTACGAGACGGTGAGGGCGATGGAATTGATGGCAGTGTCAGCCTTAGATTTGTAGCTTTGGAAGCTGATCTGTTTGAGCAGAGTGCACCAATGAGGAGATGACAGATTAAAGGACTAAAGTGCCGCTGCATCACTCTCTTTAGGTGGAGATGAGGCGAAATAGACCAAGATGTAGATGAAAGATATTCAAACTGAAACAAAAAAGTAAACTCAGAATTTCATGACAAAATAAACCTCGCAAGATATCATGGTAATTATGAAGACTTTCGTGCAAGTTGGATTTTTCCTTTAACTGACTGACTACCCACGTCGGTAAAAATGTTGACGCGCGTATATCACGGGTTTCAAACAGATCGTGAGTCGAACAGAAGGCAGGGAGCGCTGCTCATGCTGTGCAATGCATGCAGGCTCATTGCTCTGTCCTCTGTCTCCGCACTTGAATAAAACTCGACCTGGCCGTATTGGCTTTGATGGATTTTGTGTTGCAATGCTGCAGACCTTTTGGTTTTTATCTGAATGCATGCTCGAGGTTCTGCTCGAGTCATGCTCCTTTGTAGGACAAAACAGAAACAAACCATTGTGTCCTTGCTTTTAATAACCCCAGGAATGATGACCATGTTCCAGAGTGCAAATGTTCGGGGTGATGCAACCCAGGCAAATACAAGCAACCTGGAAAACGTCCCAAGCTAGCGTGATAAAAGAGGTAAAATCTATAATCCCACTTTCTCACAGTGCTCAAGGGACACACACGAGCCAGAGGCAGAACTCTTTATCAAGACTTTGCCCATGCGTCCAGTGGTCCAAACGGAGGCTCAGGGCAGGGCTAAAAGCACCAGCAGAACAGTAAACCCAGCAAATCTGTAATCATACTCAAAACAGAAACGAGGGTCCAAAAAAAAAAAGGGTACTATGTAAAAAGGACTAGGGTTAGGAGCTGGAAGCTAGTGATAATCGGATTCACTCATTTTTTTTTTTTAACCAAGAGCTGGATCTAGTCCTGGATCAGTTTGAATGATAAAATAGCATAAACCATTTACCTTAATTGATGTCAAAGTGTCAGAGCACATATCGCTCCATTTATCATTAGCACGGTCACTTCTCATGGACATTTCTCCACCAAACTCTTGGCAGGATGGGCTTCCTCGGTGACCAGGTGCTGCATATGAAGTTAAATGGAGTGTGGGGTATTTATAGCAGCTGGTTGGAGGCCATCTTGGCAGCAAGAGTGACCAGCGTGATCCATGGATGCTCTCTTTATTAGCCTGATTAGCTAAACTGCATTAGCATTTGGGAGAATCATGAATACATGCCCTGATGTGTTTATGGACAGCTGTGTGGATTTGGTTCAACAGATGTATGAAAGTTAGAAGCACTTGGGCCAGTGCATGTTAGCTCTCAAATCCAGGAAATCAGGAAGCCTGGGAGAGGCCAGATGTGGCCACCTTTCCTGCTCCCTTCCTGGAGCTCTATCATATTCTATTAATTAATGCAGCCACACATACACGCTCGTACACACCGTTTGCATGTTTCTCTCCTTCAACTTGCCTTTTAATTAATGTCGGTAAATACAATTATAGATGGCACGCATGGCTCATTTAACAAACAAACAGGTTGAAAAGTGTGTGAGGCCCGGGTGGAAGGGTGCGTCATGCCGTGTGTAATGTATACGTGTGCGCAGAAGAATTCCTCCCCAAAGGAGGCATTAGCGAGACTGATGCCTTTAAACACTCAGCCCTTTCTACTTAGGCTGGATTCAGCTTTGTGTCTTCACGCGTATGCGATCCTGTGATTGATGGAATTGTATACTTGAGTGCAAAGGTTTTTCTTCTGGCCAGTAGTTTTCGTTCTGCGCTGTGCTGTCGATAATGGTGTTAAGCTAACTAAACCACGGTCCGTCTGTTGTGAATCTGTGTTGGCCTGCTTCGAGGCTATTTGGCTATATATATTAGCAATATTTCTCTCCTTAAAGTTTTGTCTTATTGACTTACTCTGGTGGAAATCATAATCCTGCCCACTGTCAGCCATATTGTGGATTTGGTGGGTTAACCAGATAAATGGTTTTCCCTGAAACTGTAACGCAGTGCAGAAAGTCCTGACTCCGCGACTTGACCTGGATCTGTCTTTAAATCCGTTGATTTGGGTACATTCAGGTTTCTCTGTAGTGTTCCTATAGCAGTACATGTAATGTTAAATTTACATTCAAAAGATTTTATGTAGATAAACAGAAACACGAACCAATCAAGTGAATCAACACACACTTCTAATCAGTACTACGACTACTACTTTTATGTAACTGCTAATGCTTTCAAGCAGAATTACTCATCTAAGATGACAAATTCCGGTGTCTCTGGAATAGAGTGACCATCTTTTGTCCTTGGAAAAGGCATGAGAATGTAGTAAAAACCAAATCTCACACATTTTCAGCGATGTAAAAATCCCACCTCGGAGGAATTTTTACGTCTCAGAAAGAGGACGTGTTCGGGAATAAGAGGACTAACCTGAGTCAACCTACAATCTGTACCTTGAGATCATTGGATTTGACTCAGATCCTACACCCTTGGACTCTGGTCTTGGCTTGGACTACTGTATATACACTCAGATCTGATACCATTACTTAGGACTTGATTTGAACTTTATATCTTGGGACTTTGGAGTCGACTTTGATGCTTGGGACTAGGATTTGTCTTTTTAGACTCAATGGATTGGAGGTCAAGTTAGACTCTAAGCTATACACTTACATTTATTCTAGATATAAGTCTCTTATATCTAAAGAGACTTTTAATTATACTGATCGTATGAGGGTTAAAGGCCTTGCTCAAGGACCCACTAGTGGCAGCTTGATTGCACAGGCACATAAACTCACAACCCTCCAACCGGCAGTCCAGAACACTAATAAAGTACCTCTAGATTTGTGGCAGTAAACTGGCTTAAAGTTCAGACTTGACTCAGACTGTATGACTTTTTACTTGACCAGAATTCTACAATTTGGGATTTGGATTTGACTTTGAGTCTGTGACTAGGGAGTTGACTTGGACAGGACGGTTGGAGACTCACTTCAACCATCTGTATAACCTGGAACTTGGTCTTGACTTGGTCTCTACAGCTTACAGGCTGGAGGTGCTTGGGACTTGGACTTGACTTATTTGACTCCAAAGATTAGGATACCTGACTTGAGTCTGACTCCATGGCTTGGAAGCTGTGGGGCTTGGGACTCAATGCATTAGTACCCAGGAATTTAGACTAAGCTTTTCACTTTTAGATTTAACTTCAGTTTTACGGCTTAAGTCTCAAAATTGTACTTAGGCTCTGTGGCTTAGAACTAGGATCCCAAACTTGGAGAGATGACTCTATGCCTTGAAACTAGATTCATACATCCTGGGATTCTGGACTTGGCTCAAACCCAACAGCTTAGAGCCGGGGAACACTTGGGACTTGGGCATGATTTAAACTCTGTGTCTTGCAAACGGGACTCAACTTAGGGTATAAGGATTGGGCTTTTAGATTTGAGGTTTGAGTTGGATTCTGTGGACTTGACTAGGACTTAGGACTTGGAATCTGCAATATGCGTCTTGGGACACAACTTAGACAGTATACCTTGAGACTTGATTCAAGTGTCTCTACACCTTGAGGCTCTAGTTTCCAATCCAAATGTATAGTTCTCAACTCATAACTAAAATTAAAACAACATACTCATGAACAAGTCCAGGGCAGGGCCGTCATACGGTTTTTGCCACTTTTTGCTTGGAGGATTGAACAGTTTCACTTTGGAGAACAGTTTCACTTTTCGCATGCCATCCTTATATTGATCTTGATCATGTCTTTGCTTTTAAAAGCATCCCATTCTTGCTTGTTAACATCTTACGTCAGGCCATTATGCTTTAATAGTTATTGGCAGAGGCGTAGCATTTCATTTAATCTGGTGCATTCAACGATCATGATTATGTATAAGCAGGAGGACAGCATGGCCGTTTGGTTTATTGAGAATTCAAGATATTATTCGAAAAAAAAAAAAATTCTACCAGCCAGAGTTGGGCTTAGAAAAAGAGTCACATAATGCATAATATTCTGTATTACACTTTAGCATTATTCTTCACTATAATTCCTCTACTGTCTTTGATCTGAGCAGTGAACCGACCCATTATGTGCATTTTGACCTTAATTGGTTTACAGAATGTTCCACCATTGCTTTTCTGAGAATAACTAGGCCTACGCATGGCTTCTTAGAAAGCTTCACAATTGGACCAGAATGAGACAGCTGACATCTGCTTAGCTTTTCTTTAACCGAAAAGCCAGATTTCCACAATGGGGGGAAAAAAAAAATCACCACTAAATACTTAACAATCTTTTAAGAAATACACTTCTTCATCAAGCCATCTGTAAAGCCAAACATTGGCCATTTTTTACAGATAGTGGCTATGTTTTGGATCGAATTTTGGTGTTAATTTTGTGTCCACTCTCTCCTCCAGGAGCAACGCCTAAGGGAGATGAATATTTAAAGTGTGACGTGTGTGTATTCAGGCTCTAGCTCTTGCATTATTAAAGAACCCTCATGCTCTTGGTTGTCTCTTGCTACACCAGGTCACAGTGGCCCTAAACTCCCACACAATGGCACACTGTTTCAACACAATCGTGATCTTAACAACATAATCTCTCAAGAAGCAGGGGCCTTAGGCCAAAAGGTCCAGTTCAGGCTCAGTTAACACCTAGCAAACAGGAAGAGTGTGTTGTTTACTCAAAAACAGGTAGTGTTTGACCCAATGTCATACCTGCACTGAATATCAATCTGCTTTATCATTTGGCAAAAACTAATACAAAGATATGGCTGTATTATGGCCATTACTACACCAGGATACATAAAAAAAAATGGATTTTTACCACAGCGCTGTTGTTTATTTGACTTATTTTTATAATGGCAGTTTCCATAGAAATGCGACTACAAATCACAGGTTTATAAGAATAAGTTATAATAATAGGTTTCTGATTCTATCATAAAAAAAATTGGTGATGTGAAGTTTTCTGAAAGGAGATGTTTATTTAACATTAATGGAAGGAGTTGTCGTACACTTTAGGGCTTCTGAGAAGAATGACAAGCTGGAATTTTTGTTATTATTTCAAGACGGGTATAAAGTGAGGATGATGAGGGAATGACTGTTTGTAGCTGCTATAACACAATGAAGGAACAGGAAGTAACTTGTTTTGCGATCTCTAAACGGACAAAAGCTGTGACGTGTCCTTCTTTAAGAAATAAAAATTGTAATTGTTGGTGAATTGCTGTGGTCTAAGTGGAATAAAACAATTCGGGACGTACCACTGCAAACTGGTAACGGTAACTGATTACAGCGTTGCCTGTGGTTCATGAACACAATCTGTTCCAGAAAGTGGCTGTAAACCAATTTGTACGCAAACCAAAGCAATTTTTTCCCATAAGAATGTATTGAAATTCAATGAATTTGTTCACAAGCCTACCAAATAATCATTTTTGTCAGTTAATTTTCTGGTTTTTATAGTAAAAACGTTAAAGAAAAACACACTATACAGTAATCCCTCATCTTCCACGGGGGTTACGTTCCGAAACTTTCTGTGAAAGACGAAAATCCGTGATACACGGGCGCCACCCCCAAATGCTTTTTCTTTTTTATAGTTTAAGCCCTGAATGATCCTCCCACACACTTTAAACACATTCTAGACACAATTAAACACATAAAGAAAACATTTGCGAGCGTATAGTGAGGTGAATTTTGTGTAGAATTCATAGAAACGTCACATGCGAGTAATGCTACAGGCAACGAACTGCGATGTTGGTGAGTGCTGGTTGCTTCTTCCTGGTTGCGTACGCGTCGTAGCCAGCAGCCAATCACAACGAAGGTTAAATGAATAGGGCATTCCGATTGGCCTAAATAAAATCCGCGAATAGCCGGGGGGCGTGAAATGTGAACCGTGATATAGCGGGGGATATAGTGGTAGTCTAAAAAATACATTAATAATAAGAGAAACTTATTCATTAATGTAAAAAACAGTATACAGGAGTGTAAAATAAAGGTCACACTTTGCTTATTTTTGTAAAGAGGAGTTCAGGAATGGAAAAGAGGAAACGGGGTTAGGGGGCTTCTGTTTGGACTTCATGGCTATATAGTGCTGAGAGCATGTCTGAACACCGCTAACGGCTGCTAGAGACCGAGAAGTACGCATTGTTTCAGTGCGTGGGGGCTTGGGATGACGTCGCATTAGGATGGCATCGGTCAAGGATTCTGTTCGTCGACCAAATTTTATACTCGAACCAATGCTTTTTTTTTTTTGACGAAATTTTTGGTCATGAACCAAATTGTTCATAGGCCGCAGCGTTCATGAACCGCAGGCACCGCTGTATTATGACAGCACTGCCCACTGTGTTTCATTCCTTTCTTAATTAAAACCTAATATTAATCCATTTACTGCTTTGTAATTCTATGTCTGGGTCTTTTGGACTATGACATGAACTTTAGAGCAGCTATCAGATCTTTTCGGAGAAATCCAATTTGTTAAAATGCATTTGGCTTTAATAAGTAGAATAAGAGGAAACGTCAATATTATGAGCTAACAAAGTCAAAGCGAATGCCAGTTTATAAAAAAAAAAAAAAAAGCAATCATCATTAAAGAAAGTAAACTACAGACAGCCATGTACCAAAACATGATGTATAACTCAGAAGTAATTATCTAATGATATGGACTGTGTAGAAGAATCTTTTCAGAGCAGTTCTTCACTATATGTACTTTATATCTTCTTGGCTGTATGAAGAAAAACAGGTGGCAGCGTTCTCGATTTATTACACACGCCATTTAAGATCCTTGGATTTAACCACTCAGCTGCCATCCTTCAAATGCAAAAAAAAAAACCCAGGCAATACTTGTTCCCATTATCGGTGGCACTTATTGCAAACTGCTATAATAACAAAGTGCATTCATGATATGTTCTCACCAGCACTAGGAACAGTGTGTACTTACATACCTTTGAGTTGATGCACAAAATAACGAGGAATTTCTACGAACGGCTGCTTAGAATGTTCGAGGGTTCCTTTAGCGCTTAGTCCCACGTTTTTGGAACTTGAAATAAAGTGGAAAATAGAGAAAACTTCTTCTTCTTCGTCTTTTATCCCGACATACAGTGTCGCGGGTGAAATATCTACAACCCCGATTCCAAAAAAAGTTGGGACAAAGTACA
>JAQMCW010000018.1:1768749-1782815 GCA_030068335.1 Chrysichthys cranchii
CCCCCCCCCCCCGACTCTGTCTGGAACATAAATGAGTACTGTTTTATCTATATGACATCATCTACATCTATATGACTGTATTTTTAGACAACATTTGTGCTTATTAAATAATAATACTTATTAATGTATTCCGTATTTAGACTAAAGAAATAAATAAAAATCCATGCTCTGGTAGACGTGCATTAAAACCCAACTTAAAGATGTTTAATTATTGATGTGTTTTATCAGTAAGACCTTTATCCTGGTTAAGGTCGGCTTGGATCTGAAGCCTATCACATCAGTACACCTGAGGACACACACACACACACACACACACACTCATTCTCCATGTACTTTTTTTTTCTTCTTCTTCTGTTTTACAAGTGACTTTCGTTTTCTTCCTGTTTCCTGTAGTTACTTCAATACAAATGGTGTTAAGAATATCCAGATTTAGACACGGTGCTAAACCGATAGCTGTACACGTCTGGTTATTTGTTTGCCACATTAGGCCTTGTTGCTCCAGGGCAAACTGAAAAAAGCAAACCGATCATGTCTAAACTGGCAGATCACATGCTCACGTGGATATACAGGTGATCCTCGCATTAACGGACTAATTGGGGGGAGAGGTCGTCCGCTGACTTGAATAGTCCGATGATGTGAAGTGTTTCAGTGTGTGGGGGGGTTAAAATAATGGAAATCCAAGGAAAAACCCCACTAAGGTCCATAAAAGTGCTCCCCAAATACTGTACACATGACAAGCAGCATCACAACCAACATGCATAGGTAAGTACGTTGAGAAAACATTGAGGTGAGAAACACCAAATTATCGCCGAGAAAACAGTATAGCTTCACAACGACCACAGCTCAACCGACGCTTGGAAGCAACTAGTAGCACGCACGCCACTGCCACCTAGCGGACAATTGCTGAACTACCGGACTCACTTAGCAACACCCGGGATTTTTAAACTTTCCTACCGGACATTCTGGCTAATGGATTATGTCTTCTGACCAGCAGATTTTGTCCGTTGCATCCGATATCCGTTAATGCAGGGTCCGTAGGTTAGAGGATCAACTGTACTGTGTTTTTGTCTGAAGCGTCACCCTTTGAGGCGTGTCCTCTGACTCCTCTCTCCGTCTCTTCTCCGACAGAAATCATGGGTTGTAAAAAATCCAAGCTTGGCGACGGACAGAACGGAGGTGCGCTTGATGTGAAGAAGCGCGAACCTGTGCATCCTGATAAAACGGTATATGTGAGAGATCCAACCTCCCCTAAACCCCATTCTATAGTAAGTAGTGAGTCAGGACGGGGAAAGTCTTCTCACTATGGCTGACACTTCTACAGACGTTTACTTTACGATCACACCAGTCTAAAGCCTTTCATGGGAATGAGTGTGACAATGTTTTTAGCGTATTATAGATAAGAACTGAGTGGACTGTTCTTCTTTAGGAAACTATCACACTTTTGAGAACTTTTACACACTTGGTGCAGTTTTTTATTTGTTTGTTTGTTTGGTTGGTTGTTTTTTTTTTTAGAAGTGAGAGCATGTTCGGCGTTCATACCCTGACAGAATCAGAAAAATCTCACGCAGTGCAACATTGTACATGGGACTGCATTCGTACTATGTGATCACACCTGAAAAATGTGAGAAGCTACACCCTGTAAGTAAACACGAGGATGGGAAAGCCTGCATGTGAAAACAAATACGTCGTTTCACAGACGAAAAAGGAATAATAATAATAATAATAAAAACCACATGCATAATATGTGAAAAAAATTTGTATGAATGTTCTGGCACCCAACATGCCCACTCTAACCATCACAAGCTAGCATTGGCTAGTACCATCGTACGTTGGCTAGTATCAGCTAACTAACCAGCTAGCCTATCTTGCAATTAGATATTCCCGCGTAATCCCGTTCAGGGTCGCGGGGGGAAACTGGAACCAATCCCAGGTGACTTCGGATGGCGAGAGGCGGGGTTACACCCTGGGCAGGTCACCAATCCACCGCAGGGCGACACCCAGAGATAGACAACCGTTCACACTCACATTCACGCCTACGGCCAATTTAGAGTAGCTAATTAGCCTAATCCCCTCTGTGCATGTCTTTGGACTGTGGGAGGAAACCTGAGAACCCGGAGGAAACCCACACGGACACGAGGAGAACATGCAAACTCCACACAGAAAGTCCAGTACCATTGAATCCAGAACCTTCTTACTGTGAGGTGACAGTGCTGACCACCACACCACCGTGCCGCTTCACATGGAGAGGAATCTTTATGAAATAAAGATCTGCCGATCGTTTGTGTGGTCACTCACGCAAGTCGGACCTCTTGATTCCCATCCTCCGAAGCTCCGGCGAAAGCAAGCAAACAAACAAACAAACAAATGAAAAAAAAGCACCAAGTGTGAAATTATCATTACACCCTTACACGCAAACGGAGATTTTCATTCATGGTTCTCCAATTGCAGAATAACTCCCCCCCATCAGGACTCCTACCTGGGCAGAGATTCCAACAAATGGAAGGTTTGAGATGACTGCTATGATTAGTATTTATTAATTCCTTTTTAAACGGCTCACAGGACATATGCATATATACTAAACCTGTATTCTTTTCTCCAAAAGAGCAACAGGAACATGGCAAAATAGTCGTTGCCCTGTACCCATACGATGCGATCCACCCGGATGATCTGGGATTCAAGAAGGGGGAGAAGCTGAAGGTTCTTGAAGAGTAAGTGTACGGCATGACTTATGCCTAAATGTTGAGGTTTTATTAATAAAACCATAGTTTTACACCTGTACTCTTGTAAAAATATGCCTGTTTGGTTGCTGTCCTTTGCAGTGTTTATGAAATGTCTACAATCACAGCACAGTAAACGTTGAGCATGACGATTCGTACCCTTGTCCTGTTGAATTCTTGATTCTTGATTGGTCCAAAGGTGTCGATGCCTTTTTTGTGACTTAGCAGTTAATTCGTTTGTTATCACTCCTGCGATACGGAATCTGAGACTAATGATGAACAGATTTTATATATATATAAAAGGAAAAACAAAACCTAATATGGTAAGATTTTCTTTAAGGAGACGATTATTGAAGGTTTCTACGAGGAACCTCCACTGTCAACGCTTTGTACCTATGAGTTTATTCATTTTTACTGCCATTGTTATTGTTGTGCAGGCATGGCGAATGGTGGAAGGCAAAATCTCTGGGCTCAAGGAAAGAAGGGTTCATCCCCTCCAATTACGTCGCCCAGGTCGACACTATGGAGACAGAGGAGTAAGTGCCATTAGTGCGTTTTTTATTTAGTTCCTTCCCAAGTCTTGGGCACCTGACCCAGTTAATCAGGAAGATGGGCATCTATTGCATGATGCAGTCATAGCTTACTGTAGCATTGTGTGTCTGTGCTAATAACCGTTTACCTCCCAGGCCTGATAAGGAGCTAAGATAAGATCAAATAAGATGAGACTTTATTAATCTCCAAGGGGAAATTAGGGAAAACTTGTAAATGGAGATGCAGGGGATTGAGCCCTGGACCTCATACATGCAAAGCATGTGTTCTTCTACTGAGCTACATCCCATTCTGGCTGCTGGCGTTGCTAAGAAAGACTCACAACTCTATGCTCTTTTTTATATTTTAAAATATAAAATATATAATCTAAAATATAAAAAAAAATATATATGAAACTGTTCCAAGCAGAAAATTTTTTAGCAAAGAATTAGCTTGGTTTTTTTGTTGTTTTTTTTTTAAAGGAACGAAACCTTTTTGGGGGATATTTTCGCAGGAGTTCCATTTAATTAATTAATTAATTAATTAATTAATTTTTCTTCGTTCAATCTCTCTATTTATCGAAAACACCTCTTGCTGCCTTTCAGATGGTTCTTCAAAGATATCACGAGAAAAGATGCGGAGCGACAACTGCTAGCACCCGCTAACAAACCCGGTTCCTACCTCATCCGAGAGAGCGAGACGTCCAAAGGTTTATGAGTTTTATTAGTTAAATCGTATATATACCGCAATGCTAATTTACAACCACGAGCTTCGGCTCTTTATATGCAACATTTATTTATGACTGTTTATAATAATGTCTAAAAAGGCGGAAAAAATATTTCAAAAAGTATTTTTAAATATGGACACCACGTACTGTATATGCTAGCTACTAGCTGAGCCTGATGATTGACCTAGCTAAGACCTAGCTGATAAGCGATGTATTTGGCAAGGTGTAGTGATACAGACGTATATGAAGGTCTAATTAGGACGAAAATGGGACAAAACTATCAGGAATAGCAACATTTCTCTCAGATATGTTGGTAAAATTTTACTAGAAGTGTCTGTGTGACTAAAATTACTGTGTAATTGTACGACAAGGCTAATGTGCAAAGATGTGCTGTGAGATGTTTCACAAAGTAAAAAATAATATATACTTGTAGGATGGGTTTATAACTTTTTGAAATAAAAATGACAAAAAAATTTGAATATTTGATGTATTTTATATGGATTTTATTTTATAATAAGCTAGCTATTGATTAAGAATTATGATTTAGCTAGCTACAGCCTAAAAATTACTCCTGAAAGCCTTGAAATGGCTAAGTCACACTGCAAATACACTTAGCATTATGTGCACCTCAGAAGTTCTTATAACAAGTTCTTGTGTGAAGTGCTTATGGACATCATTTCCTTTTTTTTCTAGCGACAAACTCTTCTGAACCTCGTATTGCTTGCAAAATTTCTCTTACATTATTTCAGTAGATGATGCAGACCCCATGCTTTTCCAGTTTCTAACATTTCCTTGCATTCTTTTTTACAGGAAGCTACTCGCTGTCCATCCGAGACGGGGGTCCTCAGGGTTCAGACGTTGTAAAACATTACAAAATCCGGAGTCTGGACAACGGTGGTTACTACATTTCCCCCAAAATCACATTCCCAGATATTATCAAAATGATCCAGCATTATCACAGTATGTAGCACTTCAATAAACCAGCTTTGATTTATACTTTAAAACAAAGTTGACTTGAATTCGTCAGATGGATAGAAGAAGAACTTCCCTTTTTTTTTTTTTTTTAATTGTTTACATGTGTTTTGACAGAGCAATCAGACGGGCTGTGTCGTAAACTCGAGAGGCCGTGTGAAAAACCGAAAGCCCAGAAACCATGGGACAAAGACGCATGGGAGATCTCGAAAGAATCCATCAAGATGGTGAAGAAGCTCGGGGCGGGGCAGTTCGGAGAGGTGTGGATGGGTGAGTTGAGGCTTTTACCCTTGATGTGTCAAAATACAGGAACTGCTCCCTGTTTTAGTGAAGTTTCATAACCTAACAAGCGAGTTAAGTAACTGCATCTTCAGTTGAGTATCAGATCTTTCAAATTCATTTGCTTAATTTTACCCTGAAGCACGATCGCTCCATGCTTTGTATTAGCCCGAGCGCCCGTACCCATTGGCTCTTATCAGGAAGATCGGAGAGGGAAGCAGCGTTGCAGTTGGCGGTGGATTTGCATTCGCATTTATTTTTCCATTATTATTCTCTCATCTTCTTCCCTCTTGGCAAACACGATGAATTGCAGGAAGCGGTCGATTTTGCAAATATACAAATGGAAATCAAGGCCTCAAGATGTTTCCTCATGACGTGTGCTGCCGGTGCAATGCCAGATCTAAAACCTGCAGGTGGCTGAATCGATAGATCTGCTTCCTGCATTCTCCCCACGGTGCTTGGGCCCGGATTCACTGCGCTTAAATGTGGCTATGTGGCTACGACGTAGGCAGCTCTGTATAAGTGTCTTAATTATACAGCCCCAGTTAGGTTTATTCGTTACCTGTTATGCTAGTGGAAGTGGCTAATCAGCTATTTTTTTATTCTCTAGGCTAAACCGTACTCAATTTTAGTACTTTGTCTCATGGATGATAATTGAACCATAATTCTATTGTCGTTGTTTGTTCTGCTGAAACTAAGCACCCATGATAAACAATGGCGACATGTGGGCGGAGCTATAAAAAAAAAATAGTGCTAACTATTGATTGGTCAATTGCTGTCTCTGGCAAACATGGCTTTCTTCACTAAACAGCGTGGTACGGTGATCCTGGGTAGTGAAGTGAATGTCCGTCGAAGTTTCTTTGTCTTTTCAAAATTTTATTTGGAAAAAAAAACCAACGCAATTTTAAAATACTTCCTGATTCATTGTTTATTCTATTTGCCCTCCCTAATGCGTTCTTGTTGCTGGATATTTGGCACAATCAATAATGCATTTCAATCTCACATAAAATCTACAATCTTTAAGTTAGGCTGTATCCCAAACAGCTACATGTTCACACACTACACAGGGTATAAGATAGGGCTGTGACGCTGCGCTACATTGCTAACATAACGTAGTAGCATTTACTAAGACAGCCACAGAAAAGGCTCAATTTGTGCATTTTTGTTTGCCGAAAATGTGCTCTCTGTCGGTTTTCGCAAGGCTTGAAAAAAGTATTGGCACCCGTGGCTTCATTTGAACCTCTTGCTCTGTTAGAACGTGGAGCGACAGGACCGTGCTAATTCTTTACCCAGAATAAAACATATTTATGAATTCTCATTAGTCATGGATTAGATTTAGCCACGCTGCCCTGTGTAAAAGCATTCATTTTTAGCTAGCTCGTGACTTAACACTAGCGTAAAGTCCAGTCTGCGTGAAGCACCTCTCAATTTAGTTAGATAGTATTTTAGATTTTAACTGTACCAAAATACCTATCTTGATCTTCCAAAGAGCTCGTCTAGAGTTCAACAGTCGCTAAGTCACTTATACGAGTCTAGCCAAGTCTGAACTTTTGTAATGATGTGCTTTTGCTATTTATTTGGCTGTAGTGACCGAATAATGTGCTTTTAGATGAATAAATGAATAATAAACAGACAATTTGAGGAGTTACTACAATCAAGAATCCTAATGCTAATATCATATATCAGCTAACTGGCTAGCTAGTTGCTAGCTGCTAATCGCAGGATGGGGCTCCAGTTGTTCAGAAGCTTAGGATGTGTGTATAGGAGAAGCATGCTGGAGTGTGGGTCATGCTAACCAGAACATTCTGAGAGATGACCACGGTCATGCTGTTACTCAGGTCAAACATATGATGTTTTTTTTTTATCTTGACCAGTATTGAGAAATAAGGGAGTGTGTGTGTGTGTGTGTGTGTGTATGTGTGTGTGTGTGTGTGTGTGTGTGTGTGTGAATTTAAGAATGTTAGTTAATCAAAGTGGAAAAAGACCTAAGGTAGTGGGCAAATTCCTGTAGCTTTGCTGAAACACCAACCGTGATTCATAGGATTTCCCCAGCTGCTGTCAGCGTTTCTTCCCCCTTTCGGTTTTGACTAAAACTGAACCGAAGAGTTTACCCTAAGAGGAGTGAGTGACCTTTGAGAACCCCTATGTTTTCACAGCGTATTACAACAACTCCACGAAGGTGGCGGTGAAGACCCTGAAGCCGGGCACCATGTCAGTCGAGGCTTTCCTGGAGGAAGCGAACCTCATGAAGACGCTGCAGCACGACCGGCTCGTTCGCCTGTACGCTGTGGTCACCAAATCCGAGCCCATCTACATCATCACCGAGTTCATGGCTAATGGTAGTGTTGGATAAACACACACACACACACACACACACACACACATATGCACACAAACATACTTTTACTAAGATCACATGCAAAATAAAAAAACATAAAATAATCTTAATATTATCCAGATTTACACCTCACCGCGCTAACGAATTCTCCATTCTGATTGGTCAGAAGGCGTTGAAGGTTTTATTATTATTATTATTTATTTATTTATTTATTTATTTATTTTTTAATAATATAAAAAAAAAATTTTGGATAGTAATCACAGGCTTATTAATGCCCACATTTTGGTCCACAGTAACGGCACCACATCAATAGATTAATAAATAAAATCCAATCATTAATATAGTGAAGCTTTCTTTAAGCTTAACATTAACATTTAGTTTTATTTATTAGCTTTATTTAACATTTATAATTAAATAACTTCTGAGTAGACAAGTTTACGCTTCTTGGGATTTCCCAGTAACATGACAAGCTATGGGGCTAGTTATTTATTTATTTATTTTTGTTAATATTAGCTTCAAAAGAGGAAAAATCGAGACGCCAGTTAAAAGAACGAGCGCTTATAACATGAATGAGATCAGAAACTTGTTTCTCGGATGTTCTACACATGAAATGTAACCCTAAAGAGATAAAAAAAAAAAAGTATGGAATGTCACTCTGTTGTGGTTTTATTAATTAATTAAAAAAAATTTTTTTTTTTTTTTAAAAAGAGGAATAAAACTCTACATGTCGTGCTGTTATTGGAAAATAATCAACTATGGGGTGATGACGGTAGGTCCGCTTCATCACACCACCCTGTCGTTGATTATTTTCCGGGCCTTTTCGTTTCTTGTGTATACGATAATATATGATGGAAATGTAAATATCTGAATAATGGGTTGATGATTTTTGTTCTACTTTTTTTTTTCTTTCTCTCTTTCCAGGCAGCTTGTTGGATTTTTTGAAAAGCAGCGCCGGGTCAAGCGTACAGCTTCCCAAACTGATCGATTTCTCCGCTCAGGTAAAAAAAAAAAAAAGCTAACAATGCTTTCTGGGAGAATATATATACGTATATATATATTTATTTTATTTTTTGTCTTCTTCCTCTTTTGTCTTGTGTCGTAACATCGGGCATCTGGGGTGTGTTTGCGTGCAGTGTTTGGAAACGCTGATGTCACTATTTCCATTAAAAAAAGAGGAACCAGGCCTTTAGTGTGAAGTGTGAGTTTTAAGACGTTTTGACCACCCAGTTTTTATTATCATTCGTTATGAACGACGAGCCTGAGCGTATTCGGTTCACGCTGTGTTGGATTTAAAGACTGATTTTTTGGAAAAGGTCTACGGAAGGAAAAGACAGCAGAAAGGATTCTTTGAATCAAATTTAACTTTTGGATTTCTCTAAAATTGCTTTGGAGCTGCTTTCTGTGAAACCAAGCTTTCGACTTGTACATCCTGTTTCTGAGACGGAACGGAGACGCTGAAGGAGAAGAGAAACTTCTCTGTGCAGACCAGACTGCGTTAACTCAGCTCAAATAAAGCTTTATGGTTAGATTTGGTCTTTCTGCTGAGCGTTAAAACTTATGATTCCACGTGCAAAGGTCAGCAGATTTCACAGGATGCTCATTCATTTATTCAGAGAGACGCAGTCTAATCGAGGAGACCAGACCACTCATCAGTCTTTGTCCTTCTCATCGGTGGCTTTTTTTTTTTTTTTTGTCAATTTCTGACCTTTGACCTCCCAATTTCCTGCTGAATAGCACAAACAGCTGTCCCATTTACCCCACACAGACTTTAGATCCTACACATGTATTGCGCGACATAAGTAAAATTCATTTACACAAACACAAACACTTAAGTCCTTATGTAAGGAATAAAACACTTCACGGTGTGATGTAGAAAAACATTCAACAATTCAAGCGGTGTTAGTGTTGTTACCCCAGAGGTGATTATTTGGGGTTGTAATGGGGTTGCACAAAACCTACCAAATCAGATTTCCATGAAAATTGGTGGTAGAGTGTAACGTGGGCCAGGGAAGAACCCGATAAATTTTGGAGGGGATCCAAGGCACGAGCCGGCGCCGCAGAATTACTTTCTCTTTCGCTAACGTTGCGAGGTGAAGCATTCGGACTCGGAAGAAGTCGGCGCTCGACAATACCATATGGCAGCAAAGTTCAGTAGTGACGAAACATAGCCGATGTAGAACTACGATGATTCCACTGGAAGTGGATAAAGGGTGTACATAAAATCTCTTCACAATTTAAACCTTTTATTCCAAAACCAAATGAAAAAATACATCTGTGGTAATTAGTACACAATGAGGAGGAGATATTGAAGGGTTGTTTTTTTTTCATGTCATTTAATACCCCTTTATATGGGTGCCGTGAGTTACACGAAGCACATTAAGGTTGATGTTTTCCTCCGATTATTTTGGTTGTCCACTTTCTCCTTTATCCAACACTGTCCCTGTTTCCAGAAATGTCTCGTGCCATGCACAAATGGCCGGACGTGATGGTGGATGTCTTCCATACTTAATCCTGGAGTTTCGCCGAGTCCGCATATCTGATTTTGTTTCAATAAACCACGATACACACTGTCCCTTTTCTTGAGGAGGAGCCATTTTTTAGCGTTTCATTTCACAGAAGCGATTCCATCAATCGAGCGCCTGAAAACCTCACATGCAACGCGATTAAAAACTCTGATAACCACCGCATCCATACAACAAATCTGACAAACGCGTCCCGTTAATTGCCTTCGTAATGAATGTTTAAAATTGTAAAGAGACTTTCTGTACACCCTGTATATCCAGACCTAGAATTTTGCTTGCGGTTGCGGCTGCGCATAAAGAGTCGCCTAATGTCCTTGTTGGAGGTCTACGCTTTCCAAGTGTTCTTCTAGGTCTCTTACAAGTCCAGCTTTTTATCCATTTATAGTTAGACTTTGTGTAACACTTTGCTTCGTGGAACGTTCATGAAAATGGTCATCTCTTAGGTTGCACCAGCCTCAAACAGCCATTCGTTTATTTATCAAGACGAAATCACGCAGCCTGTCATGTTACTGAGAAACCACAAAGTGCAAAGTCTTCTATCCGAAAAAAGAAAATGTTAAAAAAAACAGTTAAGGCTTTCCCTCTGACTGCTAAACAAGCCGTGACACTGGAGACTCCTTCCTTAAATGTTGAATAAACATCCCTTTACAGAAAACGTCACTTATAGGCGCTTTAAATGATCATACGGCAAATCCACCGTGCCAGGTACCAGATTTGGACAGTTCACCGGACGTCCTGGAGGTTTATCAACACCTTACGCTGTGTTTACGGAGAATTGAGTGTTTTTTATTTTATGATTACAGATAGCAGAAGGCATGGCCTACATCGAGAAGAAGAATTACATCCACCGAGACCTGAGAGCCGCCAACGTGCTGGTGTCCGAGAGCCTGCTGTGTAAAATCGCCGACTTCGGCTTGGCCAGAATTATCGAGGACGACCAGTACACGGCCAGAGAAGGTGTGCGTGTGTGTGTGTGTGTGTGTGTGTGTGTGTGTGTGTGTGTGTGTGTGTGTGTGTTTGATGTGATGCTGTGTTTCGTCCTGAGTGAAGGAAAGGTCAGAAGACACTTCTCGATAAGGAAGGTTTCTGACGTCAATCTTTTGTTTTTAGTATTTTGCTTTCCTCGGTACGACAGTCGCTCTCTGTCCGAATGTTAATGTTTTTGGTAAACGTGTCTTACAGGAGCAAAGTTCCCCATCAAGTGGACTGCACCAGAGGCTATAAATTATGGTTCCTTCACCATCAAGTCTGACATGTGGTCCTTTGGCATTCTCATCTATGAAATAATCACGTACGGGAAAATCCCTTACCCAGGTAATGTATGAATGGCGGACAAACGTCCTCATGTCGTTACTCATTTCTCATTTCTCGGGGCGACCACGTGAAAGTTAAGCTTTTAATCCTGCGTTGCCCTCTGGTGGAGCAGAGCTGCATTTCGAACAGCCGAAGGATGAAAAGTTGACCCCTGACCCCGTTTTTTTAAGGGCGCAGAATTCGCATGACCCTGAATACAATAATACGAGATAAATGTGAGCGAGTCGCCTTTGGGTATGTTGCATACGGCGGGGCAGGCCTTGAACCTTGACTTGATCATAAGACTGAAATGGATCTATAGATTTAAACGTGTTTTTGTTTTGGGGGTTTTTTTCCCCCAAATTTTTAAAGGGTTACAAACGGGAACTGAAATAGACTTAATTAGGAGTATATATATATCATGAAAAATAAATACATAAATTAAAAATAAAAAATAACCCAGCCCTAATATTTAACTAGGGCGGTGTGGTGGCTAAGTGCAAACTCCACACACAGCGCCTCACAGCGAGAAGGTCCTGGGTTCGAGCCCCGGGTTCGGCTCGGGTGCCTTCCTGTGTGGAGTTTGCACGTTCTCCCGTGTCCAGGCGGATTGGCTACCCTAAATTGCCCGTAGGTGTGGATGCGTATGTGAGAGCATGAACCTGAGTCCCGAGTTAGGGGAAGGCTAGTGCGGCTAGCGACCTCACCCTGTAGAATGCGCTTGGCTACGGAAACGTCAACCAGGCCCCGTGGGGGCGCTATGTGCCATACGGCACATACAGAACCTAAGAGAATATTTAACTGACACGGAAAATGTTATTTTATTTTGAAGAAGAACTCGTTTGCTTTTTGTTGGAAATTAGTTGTTTTGAGAGCTTAAATAGTTACCGCATCAAATCTTGCCCGACCGTAACAGATTCTACCTCTTCGTTTAATTTAATTACATTCTAAACGATGATTTCATAGAGGAAGCCAGAGGATGGATGTAATATTCCTAAATTAATAAAGAAGCTTTGCGGGTGGGCCGTATCTTTGGCACCCATGTACTAGACGGTTATAACCACGTACGGAATCCCCTGTACTGCATTATGATCACCAAAAATTCACCAGATTTTCACCCTTGCTCCCCTGAATTTGAAATAAACTGTGGGTAATAAATTTGAAATAAATTTCCTGATGTTTACCCTGAAATGTTAATAAACCACCTGGGTATATAGGCTGCAGGGGATGTGCCCGGGAATAACACAGGTTATACATACAACACGTACGAAACAGACAGACGCGATCCAGATATATTGATCAAAGAACACCTCGATCAGAAAGCACTCACCTTTTCCGCACTTTTCATTTCCTCTCCTTAGGAATGAGCAACAGTGAGGTCATGTCATCCGTCCAGCGGGGATACCGCATGCCCCGACCTGAAAACTGCCCCACAGAACTGTACGACATCATGGGCAGCTGCTGGAAAAATAAACCCGAAGACCGACCCACCTTCGACTACATGCAAAGCGTCCTGGACGACTTCTACACGGCCACCGAGGGCCAGTACCAACAGCAGCCCTGAGCCACCTTCCCGCGCTTCCTGTTGCCTGCTGCCGTCCCTACCTTATTTATACTTAGCAAAAGAACAGCGACGCATTAGGAAGAAATCATGTATACATGTAAATAAGAATGATATTTTTTTTTCTCTTGCATAAGCTTGCTTAGGTTTAAGCAAGATCCAAACGGCTTCTTCAAATTGAAGTTTCATCTGCTTGCCTGTAAAATGATTTAAAAAATAAAATAAAATAAAATAAAACATAGACGACCGGGGTGATTTTAAATAAAAGGTTTCCTTGAAATAAAATGAACCATAATCCCACTGTTAAAAAAGACAGGATTATACGGAGCCGTGTCGACGCGGAGTTTACACTCCAGCACTTCGGATACATTCGCTGAGCAATAATCCGGCATCTTTAATATAAATGCAAAAATCTAGACATTTCTGGGCATTTCTGAAATCCAGCATGGCTTTATGAGCCAGTATTATTCCCGCAGATCGTTTATAAAATCCACACCCGTTCATTTTTCATCCGTAATCATGAAAACGCTGTACATACTTGTTGGAAGCCGATACCAAAAATGGTACTCCTGACTGTGTTAATCATCAAACTGTCGCGCATAGTGACACGTCGTTCATGAACGGATCCACTCTTTATAGCTTCACGAATCTGAGCTGTTTCTTCTTCTCCTTCTTCTTTGCACTAGGATACGTTACTCTTACACTGTAATGCAATCAAAATTCTTCGCTGAAAGTCTCTTCTCAGTGTCCGATCTTTGATGTTTGACAGTCACAGTTGTTTCATAAATCTGATTTTAAAATAAATAAATAAATAAATAAAAGCCCGTCCAAACAGAGGCGATATAGCAGTGAAATGTGATGTATAACCCTCATGCTGTCATTTATTTATTTAATTTAAAAAAAAAATCCATTCTTAATGGTCAAAATATGTTTTCCTGGATAAAAAGAGCCTAAAGAGTCAAATCTTGGGTGACATGCTGGTGTGGTGTGGTGGTTTGCACTGCATTCTCACAGCAAGAAGGTCCTGGGTTCGATCCCCGGGGTCGACCTGAGCGCCTTTCTTTCTGTGTGGAGTTTGCATGTTCTCCCCGTGTCTGTGTGGGTTTCCTCCGGGTACTCCGGTTTCCTC
>JAQMCW010000018.1:1800373-1810531 GCA_030068335.1 Chrysichthys cranchii
ACTGTGGGAGGAAACCGGAGTACCCGGAGGAAACCCACAAGGACACGGGGAGAACATGCAAACTCCACACAGAAAGAAAGGCACCGACCTGGGCCTGGGGATCGAACCCAGAACCTTTTTGCTGTGAGGTGACAGTGCTAACCACTACACCATCGTCATGCCCCTTCTTCTTCTTCTTAATACTGAATACCAAAAACATTAATACAAGATTAACATTCCAAAGACGTTAATATTCATTAGACTTAGCTTGTGTTCAGCCAGGTTACGGCTGTAGTAATCCATCATGTTCGGCGTAGTCTCAATCTTGACCTCATCCTTGTCCTTGTAGAGCCTCACAGCTCCAGTTTCAGTCCAGACAAGGTAGAACCCCATTATTTTTTCTTTACCTCTCCTCCCAGTATGTCAGTTCTGCTATATCAGCAGGATGAGGGAAACACACGGTCGGCCCCATCTATATTTCAGCCCGTGATACTCACTCGTTTGCTCAGCGGCCCTCGTAGGACCCGACACACACTGGTTCAGCATTCAGTGATGAATGAAGGAATTTGTACATGCAGGTCTGGAGTGTATTGCTCCTGGAGTGTATTGGATCTCCGTCATTCCTGGGCGAGTTCTCTCCAGCTTTAAAACAAAACAGTATGAGAAACGTTAACGTTCTGCAGGATCATCTTCATGCAGGTTTGTAGCACCGTCAGTGTTTAATTTTTAAAAACAATTTGTGAATTATTCAAAGCACACAGGCCCAGTGATGCACTGGAGCGCCAGCGGACATGAAAGGCCATTTAAAGTCAGAAATGGGACTTTTGGATGGCTGATTTGGTTTCTGTAGGAACATCACAAGATGTTGTTGACCTTCTCAAGACTGACTTAAATCAGTCACTCAAATAAACTGATGCCTGAAACAAACTCATACTGTATGTGTATTGATTTCGACATTAATTCACCGATATGACTCTATGGGTTTCTTTAAAGCTGCTTAGTGACAGTGTGAGTTTGAGTAACAACAACAAAAAAAATGCTCTGGAAATAAAAGTGCATCGACTTGAAGAAAAGACTAACATGGAAACGCGCGCGCACGCAGTTCAAGTGGCAAGAGCACTGTTGCTAAGCAACCCCAGTTAACGATTTAGCTAGCGAGCTAGTACGCCTTTTATACAAGTAACGTGAAGGCGGAATCACACTTTAAATGCAAGAAATCCCTCGAGAATGCCGACATTTTCCTCAGATATGTTGATAAATTAATAAGAAAACGTACCCTGCGGCTTAAATCACACTGCAGGTGCATTTAGCATCGACGGCTAACCCTGACTTCAAAGGCCGCCGCCATGTTGAGAAAACTGAAGGTTAGGTTTTGGGACAAATTGTGAACTCAGAATGTTGAGGAAGTGTGGACTTGTGAAGTGAAGTGAAGTGAAGTGAAGTGAAGTGAAGTGGTTAATCTTGTTATTATTATTATTATTATTATTATTATTATTATTATTTTGTACAGATGGTCTCAAAACATCTTTACCCTGGACCACATGAAGGAAAAAGAAAACCACACGAAATTGAACAAAGCTCTGGGAATCAAATCAGGTATTTTAACTGTAATTTGTGTAGTATTGAGTGTTTGAAGTTAGGACAAACTCTAATATGATACTTGATACTGAAATCCTTATTCTTCAGAAGAATAACAACTTTGGGGGGGGGGGGGGTAGTCAACAATCAATTAGCTAATTAAGACAGAATGCTCATCAGGAACTTGTCAGCTAGCTGGTATTGTAATAGTATAAAAAGTATAAACATTATTGGACTGTTGTGATATGAAAAATACATCATATTGCCCTAATATTAATTTGCTTTAGGACAAAAAGCACCTGCCAACCAAGTAAGAAACACAAACAAACAAACAAACAAACAAATCCATGCCTTTACAGGAAAATAATCAACGATAGGGTTGTAGTACAACAACCTGACATGAAGTTGATCATTCTCCTATAACGGCACACCCCAAAGAGCTTTATTACTCTTATACAGAAGCCATTTACAACATTACAAAAATAATTTTAATTTAAATAAAAAATTTCTAAAAGAACCTGTATTTTTGTACGATTATAGCTGCAGTTAACGTTGCACATCTGTTAAACAAGTTAGTTTCTGGTTTCACCTACATATAACTGTGTAACAGTCTTATCTTTTAACCTGACTCCTTTGTTTTTATTTTAAGGTTAATAAAAGAATAAAATGCAGTTTGTTGTGTTACTAGGGAACTTTAAAATGTCGGTCATAATGAAGACGTTTCCTCAAGAACTTGCAGCAGGGCACTGACACTGGAGACTCCTTCCATGAGTGGTAAATAAACATGTCATCACATAAAGCTTCACATCATCAATTGGACATATTTTTAATTGTTTTGGTTTTATATTATATATATATAAAAACTATTAGGCTTAGATTATTTTGCATATCCACCACTGGAGTTAACTTTCAATACAGAACCTGTAACATATTAGAACAACGGAGTTAACATAACTTTGAGATTTGATGCAGACACACATTAGTGTTAGGATCTGCCTTTTATAGAAAATTAATCAACACCTTCCGACTAATCAGACCCACCGTTTCAACATACAGCAACCTCCACTGTTTTGTTCAAACGATTTTAAGTCACTTAGCTGACTTGCTTGAAGACCCAAGCCGTTCCCTCAGAGCACGCTTCAGAGACGCTGACGTGTTTCACACTTTATTCATAGAAAAAGCACTGAAATTCAACACAAATCATATAAAATGGTAGTAGCATTACATAAATAGTAATAAATTTTTGTTTATAGACATTAGCTCAAGAGGTTGCACGAAAAAACGGAAAAAAAACCAACCAAAAAAAAAAAAAAGTCGTCGAACTATACTTTTGTGGCAACAAATACTGGATACCTTTTTCATAATTCAGTAGCACGGAGAGGTGACAAACACTTTTCCCTTAAATAAAAAAAAAAATGAAACAGGAGTAAATTTAAAAAACAAAACTCAAACAGTAGATGAACTAGTGAACAATCTCTACCAGCGATTATTATTATTTTTTTCCTTCTAAACTCTAGGGACAGATCAGAACACTGGTACAGTCAACACATATAGACACTTAAAGAGTCATGGGATAGATAGCTAGATAGATAGAAAGAGAGACGAAATAAAATAGAATCTCAGAGCCATAGGATTTCTGGTTTTGTTTTTGTTGGTTTTTTGTTTTTGTTTTTTTTTGCAATGCCGTTGGATCAGCCGGGCGAGCTACCAGGGATGCTTGGATGCGTAGATCTTGCGTATGAGCAGGCAGCTACAATCGTTCCTGCGTTTGCCAAGAGGGGGAAAAAAGGCAAATTTAATCCCTAAGCCTCCAAAACATCTGCTTGCCCTTCGACTGATCATGGCTAGATCTGGTCGAGGAGGGTCACACCAGACCACTTGAAGGAGAAAGGCTGTGGAAGGATTCTCCCTTTTTTTGTTTTATAAAAAAAAATAAAAAGAAAGAAGAAAGAAAAAGAAAGTGACTTATGTGGCTAACTGTCAGAAGTAAGTTACGGTATGGAACAGGAAAAAGAGCGTCGAAACTATTAGCGACTGAAACTGAAGTCTCGTCTTACGTAGCCAGTGCGGCAACATCATTCCCAAACAGAGCTTTTGTCTAATTCCCTCCGGAATAATACGGCCAGCAAGTTTGGACTAGGCATGTGCTGATCGAGTATGGTTAGGTTATAAAATATAATCAGGATTTTTTTTCTGCAAAATAACTTTGCTATAATTGCTTATACAGCGAGAGGCAGCGTACGCTTTCTTTATTTTTATGGAGCATCCCAGAATTCTCGTGCATGAAAGTTGGAAAAACCACAGAGGACAAAAGTGTCACTCCAAGTGAGGAATTTCAATGCAGTATGCTTTAGGGAACATTGGGATATGACGGTTTAAAATCGGCACAGGCCTAGTTTTGGACAGCTCGGGGTATCCTTCTGCAATCAGACTTCCTAGATCACTTTGAGGAGATGATAAGGCTTCAAAGGTTAAAAAAAAAAAAAAAGAAAGAAAAAAACAAAAACATACGCAAGTCACTCGAAAGGCAAAAGTCCCAAAACTGTCAGTTCCCGAAGAATGTTAAAGGAGAAAAAAATGTAAAAAATTAAAAAATAAAAATAAAATAAAAATAAAAAAAATAAGGAAGTGGTTCTGCATAGTCAGTTCAACAACTGTTCTTTCTTTCTTTCTTTCTTTCTTTCTTCCCTTCAGGTGTTTTTTTTTTGTTTGTTTTTTGTTTTATACGCCATGCTTCTCTTGCAAAAAAATAAAAAGAAAGTGTAGAAAAAAACAAATAATAACAAGGAATAAGGAGGAAAATAACAGAACTGTTCACAGGAGCACCTGAGAAATGTTTTTTTGTTTTTTGTTTTTGTTTTTTTTTTTAAAGTCTTTCTGCCGTCACATTCCCAGCCCGCGACAAATTCAAGTATCCGAAAAGAAAACAACAACGACAAAAAAAAGAAACCATACAGTTATCATAAATAATTATAACTTTACAATTTTTTGAATTGACACTTTCATATTTACAATATTTTAAATGCTTATGCTACTATTTTTTTTTTTTGTTTCGTTTCGTTTCTTTAAGTGATTCCCTGAGAACTGAGTTGAGCGTCTTGTCCTTTCTCTCCAGGTTTCCTTCCGTTCGTAGCCGCTGAGTGCATTGTAAGTGTTGGGAGCCCAGCGGGGCACTTGTAGGGGTGGCTGGGGGTGGCGCGCATGTGGAAGATGTTTTTCTGGGTTTTTTTTTTTGGTCCTCTTGCATTTTTTTTCCCTCCCCCAATTACACGTAACCAAATTTTGATTAATGCTTGGAAAATATAACGGTTAATGCAGACAAGGTGAAGCGGGGGGGTGAATCAAGTGCTTGTATCATGACACAGCTTCGGTTTTTGTTTCTGATTCCTTCCTTTCTTTAAGGACAACATGGCTGACAGAATCATGTGCCGATAATCGCTGCCAAACATTACTACTTTCAAGAGGTCGCCTAATTAGCCAGCAAATTAGACAAAGCATTGCATGCATGATAATGCTGAGTTTGGATGGCGCCAGAATCTCTGTCTGCATAACTCCCCCACACACACACACACACACACACACACACACACACACACACACACACACACACAAAAGTAAAGCCATCTTTAGAAAGATAAGGTTTTTTGTTCGGATTCGGGCGGAGAAGGAAACCCCTTGCTCTTCTCAGGAGTGGAGGCGTGGCTCTCAGTAACGTTCCCTTAAATCTTCCCAACGCGAGAAATAAAAGGGCAAAGACAAACCAAGAAGAGCGGACAGAGGGGAGGGTGGCGTTCACGGCTTGGCTGATTCCTGGGTTGCACGGAAATTGCGTTAAGATGAGGAACACCTCGATGGTTCACTTAGCTTTTTCGCTGTATCCCCGGGAACGAGGCCTCGGCCTCGCCCTTGTTAAAGCTGTTCCTTAAAATACGATCGAGGTACGACTGTAACACTGTGTGCGCGAGTGTTTGAGCGTTTAAGCTCTTTGCCGAAAAGAAAAAAGAAAAAAAAAAAGAGTAATAAGAACCACCAATTACCACGATGGAAAAAACTCAAAATACTCCGCCTGTCATTTGGTTTCTCTTCGTGCGCCCCTTCTGCATCTCTGTTAAAATAAAGCGAGCATAAGCCGGAATTAAAAAGGTTGTTCTGGCCTCCACAGGTTCGAATAAATCCGTGAACGTCATTTGTTCACTAAACGCAAACCGTATCAGACTAAAACAAGCAAACGAACAAAAAAATATTAAAATAAAGGATACTAAATATACAGGAAGAAAATAATGCCTTAAATAAACAAGGAGTGAGCGGGGAGTCCTTTATAAGTCCCCTCAGCCGAATCGCTCGCGCACGAGCATCATGAGCTTCTTCTTGCCCTTGTAGATCTGCTTGAGGTTGTCGATAAACTGGGCGAACTGCACGTGCCCATCGTGCGCCATCAGGAAGGTGTCACGCGCTTTGCCCAGGAATTCAATGAACTCGCCATAGTGGCGTGGGCTGATGTGCGTGAGGCGCGAGTGCGTGGTGCTGATGTAGGCGCCGATGGCGGCGTCCAGCAGTTGGCGTAGTGGCGCCTTGTCCGTACTCATCAGTTTGCCTGAGCTGCGGCGGCCGGGGATACCAGCCAGGCCGGGCGCCGTCACCGTGCAGCGGCGCAGGATGTCCGAGAGCACAGTGGCACAGCGCACACCCTTTACCACCAATGGCACCATGGCACCCAGCTCATTCTTGCCCAGCGAGTGACTGAGGGCGCACGCCCACAGGACATCGTTGATGGCTGGATGGGTGTCCTGGTTGTACGCCAGGCTCACGTGTGCCATGGCCAACGATGCCAGTTTGAAGGCACGCAGCGGGTAGCCGCGGTGCTCCATGTAACGCGCGATGGTGAACAGTTGCGCATGCGTCATAGCCGTCGCCGCCGCATCCACTGCGATCTGGTAGGCCGTCTCGAAGGCCACGTGCTCCTTCTCGCAGAGCGTGAGTGCAGACAACGCGCAATTGGCCGGGTCCTTCATGGCGCACTGCAGCGCAAGCGTCCGGGCACAGCTCGCCAATTCCTCGCGCTGCCCGTAGTCCAGGCTGAGACGCAGCGCAGTGCCGTGAGACATGACCGCCGCGGCAACGATACTCGTAGCCTCAGTGGGTGTGAACAGCGTGTACCAGCTCTGCAGTATGCTGACCAGCGCCCGCAGCCCTACAGAGAGACATGAGGGACAAAGAGACCGCAGAAGAGCAAAGTCAGAACCAGGAATAAGAAGAAGAAAGAAAAAAAAAAGCTTTGAAATCATCAATATACACGCAGTGTTCTTTTTATGAGAACGGAATAAGGGATGGAGTTAGATACGGACCGACTTCAGTAGCGCAGGTGACGAGCCAGCGTACCATCTCTCTGCGTCTCCAGTTCAGGGTGGACAGAGTCATCCTCATCACCTGCAGAGAAACGGAAAGCGGGGTCAGGACCGACTTCGTACAGACGGACGAAATAAACAAGACGCACGCATGCACGCACGCACGGACACACACACGCACCTGAAGGCCGAGCTCCAGGGCCACATTGAGCAGAGTGATGTCAGGCGGGCTGTCTGCGGGCGTGGCGATCTTGAATGCGTCTTGAGCCAGTTTGAAGATGAGTGAGGAGGAGTGGATGTTTTTCTGGATGGCCTCGAGGACGGTGCGCAGTCTCAGCATGTCTCCTGCCCAAACACAACAACTAACCAGATTAGCGTCGAGGCTCCTGTGCAAAACCATGGAATCAGACCAGACGTGTTTTAGGTCTCGGTTTAAATGGATCGCAGCTGATTTTCGACATTCGGTACATTTGGGGTTGAAGAGGGAATTTGTGTAGATTGAATCATTTGCCACTTTGATTTAATACGGTAGAAGAAGAGAAAGGTATGAAACTGCAGAGTGTGTGTGTGTGTGTGTGTGTGTGTGTGTTACTCACCCTTGGCTGCAGTAAGCATGGTTGATGCCAGCTCACACTGCTGGGACTCCAGGTGCCCGAGGGTGAACCAGCGCGGGTATCTACTCGGCACAATGGAAATGCCGTGGTGCGGGTGACCCACATCACCTGACGGAGCTGTGGACTCCAACACAGGCAACCTGCAACACACACACACACACACACACCAGATCAGCACCCTGATACACATTACATACACTATAATAATACTCTAGTCGTCATAATGACCAAACCTACAGTAGGGTTTCAACTAGTGTATGTTAGTTAGTTAACCAGTGATGTGAAACCTGTACAGTGTAACAGCTTCAAAACTCGGACAATTTTATTCTGTTAATTTATCGATTATAAATGTTCCCCTGACTCCATTGCATCTCTGTGCACATCCAGCCCAGTTCAGTGAGCTCACTCATCGTGCCAAGGCTGCATCTCTGTGCTCTACTGCTCGCGTCTGGGAGTGCAGCTGGACCGACATTATCGATCGATCGTGTGCGTATCAGCCTGGATTAGTGCTAGCACAGTGATAACGGCCCACATAAACACACTGACACACCGTTACACGAGAGACACACAGTCCTGGAAGGTCACTCGACCACGCGGGGCCGTTTTCTCTCCTGGAACACGGATTCAACTCATCTGAGGTTTGATAATGAACTGAACAGTTATTCTGAGCACCTCATATCTGTGCCCTTTTCAGGGCTCTTCCTTTGAGAGCGTGTTCCTTGGTAATGTGGTGACTAACACGCAATAAGTCAGCTCTCCTTAGGTGTTGCCATGATTACATGATGCTGATTTTATTTCATGCGATTTCAATGCTAGGCCTGGTACTAATTTGCGTTCCAGAGTGGGCTTCTTGAATCTTTTTAATCAGCCTTCCAGAATACATGTTAACAGGGTCTCAGATGTGTAAAAATGCCCCTCCGGAGACCAGTGCTGTCCTCAGAAAGCTAGCTAAAGAAGCCTGGGTCGACCTACATAACGTTCTCACCTCATGGCCCTTAGGCCAATCTTGTAGGCCAGGTCTGTGTCATGGGGAAGGAGTGCTGTGAACAGGTACTTGGCAAACGTGTGCATGGGTACGCTTTCCCTGTGGATCACCTCGCCCAGGCCGCTGAAGGGACCACCTACGGGTATATGGATATACACACAGACACGCAGAAGAAACAATGTCAGGATTCATCATTTTTTCCTTTGAGCTAAACATTGCTACGGTAAGTTGTGGCCTGAGGTTAAAAATCGCACCTTCCAATAGAAGCATGGCCTGCTTGCGGAGTGTGTGCACCAGAAGCTCATCGAGCTCCAGCTCCTGCAGTTTGGCGACAATCTGCTCCTCGTTGCGACACACCTTGTCCTGGGCGTACAAGCCCTCAGGCATCAATCTCTGCTGCCCCATACCCATCAGTGCCACCTCCAGGGCCAAGGCCAGGTATGATTCCCCGGCGTCAGGACAGCCCCACACGGGGACATGCTGATACACCGGGGGCTTGGGGTCACCGGAATCTGCAAGGACAGATGAGCAAAGTGACCTTAGAAAGGTTTGGACAGGTTTTGTTTTTTTTTTTCCCCTCTCTCCCCATGTTACACACAAGTTTGGACTTGCCTGAAGTGTGTTTGTGTGTATGTGTGTGTGAGAAAGTGTGTAGAAGTGTACATGTGTGCGTGGGTGAGTGTAACCTGGGAAAAAAAGGAAAAATTCCACCATCTGTTTGATAAGTGTGTCAGCACCAGCTATTCAATCCTGGCTCTGATTTCCATGTTTGCATTAGACGGTGTGAGGGAACACACAAAGCCATACGCTACCACACATGTATGTATGTATGTATGTATATATATATATATATATATATATATATATATAAAAATGTGTGCACGCACGTTGGGTGGTGTATTGCTTTATATATGTATACATACACACACACACACACACGCATACACAACAGTAAAGGCCCAGAGGACACCTACTAAGTGTGACAAACGAATGCGATTCGCTAATTCACACATCTATTTGAACGGACGGAGTATGTTTATGAAGGTGCGAACGAGTGTCTGGAGATCGTGAAGTTTTCCTCTCATGAGAACGAAGGGGGAAAAAAAAAACAAAAAACAAAGGCAGCAGGAATGCGCTGGGGAACGAGAGCGGGCGAGACAGATTGAGAATGAACAGAGGAAAGAGAGAGAAACCCAAAGAAGGAGAGATGTTTGAGTTTGGAATACACGCTCCAGCTGTCGTCGACGCTCCGAAGTTTCCAATTGGAGGACCTCTCTTAGGCCACACCCACTGTGCTACAAAGTGCCAGATGTTTCCAAATGTGTGATGGGAGTCGAACAAAGGGCTGTGCTACGTACACCCCTCACACACACTCCAGCACACAGACACACACAGAACCACTTGGCTGCATTATTCCAAATCACAATGGCTCGCTGTTGGCTTCGCACAATGGCAACACAAAAGGCAACACTCTGCAGCTTGGAGCGATGTATAGAACGCAAACGCTGATTGATTTTATACATTTCACTCCACCGTGTCGTCGGAGTGACCCCGCGGCTACGATACCACCATACATACATGCACGCACGCACACACACACACACACACACACAATAATACAATACTGTGTTTTAAAAGGTATGAAAGGCTATAGAAG
>JAQMCW010000018.1:1815795-1826955 GCA_030068335.1 Chrysichthys cranchii
TCGCTCACTGGGATCTTTTTCTTTTCGTGCGACTTTAACAAGGAAACTATCCAACGATGGCTGCTTTTGCCTCCTTTGAGGATTTCGCGAAAATGCGACATTGCATAGTCATTAAACAGATGAGCGACACACACACTAACAGTATATACTAGCTCAGAAGCCACAATCCTGCAGTGAGTGAGAGAGAGTAGTTGTGATCACGTGAGGCTCGGCAGACGAATACTACTCGTATTGCAAAACCTCAATCGTTAACCAAAAAGTCAAAATTAAAGATTTGCGTTTCGTCTTGTGAAACACTCGCAGAGCAAGTTACACACACACACACACACACACACACACACATGAGAGAGAGAGAGATTTTTTATATATACCTTCTGAGAAAGGCAACGGACAGAAAATGTGCACTATATGTATTATTCTGCATGTACGAAGAAGGGGGAAAAGAGCATTTAGGGCTCGAGATGGTATTAAGGTCATTATTACGGTATTATTATTAATAAGTTTGACTGAAGGCTTAGTTCATAACATGGGTTCTCATCAGCTCTGGTTCCGTGACCATGTTCCTGAAATTTCACCATCACAGTGCAGCCCCTGGTGAGCGGATGACAAGCGCCCTAGTCGACACCCGACAGAAAGAGGACACTTCCCGGCAAGGTTTTCTGCCATGTGTACAGAGCCTGGCTTTAATCTCCCACTGGAGGAGGAAGGAAGAAGTAGAAGAGGTCTGCTTTCCGTCACCTATCCGCATCCAAAAGAATTCTGGGACTTGCGAGAGCTCGGAACACCAACATAAACCATGCAGGGATATTTCAGGCTAAAGAGCCACACTTGGCAGAGCTAAAACTAACACAGCTCCCCGATAGGGTCTTAAAACGAAACGGTTACGAGTTACGAGCAAACACTTAAGGACACTTCTGAAGAGAACCCGTCACATGACCGGATTCCTGGCAGGCTGCGTCCCATTTCCTAGATCCTCCACTCAAGTCGTAGCTCCTGGTGAGTCACCGGGAAGAGCCCTGGATGATCATTAATGATGATGTAAGGTAGATCACCGCAGCTCGAGTCGGAAAGTGGGTACCTCCGTTAAAACGAGGCTTGGAGTACACGCTGAAGTTTGAAATGTTTTACTGTTTAGTCATGCCAGCGAAACGGCTTTGCATGTGTAAATGCTGTCAGGAAAAAAAATTTCACTATTCAAACGCTATTCAGATTTTCATAATATCAACGCGCTCGAAGGCAGAAAAAAAAAAACCATCCACCCACATCTGAAAGTGTTAATGATGGAACTCCGCGTTGCCAGTAAAGCTGATTTGAATTTGGAAATGACGTGAATCTCACCGTGCACTTGGTTGATCTCCGAGTTGGAGGACAGGATCTCGTCGGCCAGTTTCTGCGCCGTGGGCAGCACTTCAGTGTGGTGCGCCGTGATCAGATACTGCACGAGTTTCTGCAGCTGGTCCCGGTTCATCTGGAAGAGCGTCTCGGAAATGGGCAGCCGCAGCTTCACCTGCTCGGCCCGCCGGATGCGGTACAGAGAGAGGGCCACCACGTGGGCACAGTAGAAGATGTCACGGTTGCCACAGCCACACGTCACCGACGTGATCTTGCAGCGGTCGAAGCTGATGGCTACGCGGTGCGTCACCTCGGGCTCTGAGTGCGTGGCCGGTTCGGTTACCGTTCCACTAAGGTGGAAACCTGGAGAGCGAGAGAGAGAGAGCGAGAGAGAGAGAGAGATTGATAAGAGGGTTAGTGTTGTTAACCATATCCCGATCAAAATATATATATATATATTACACACACACACACACACACACACACACCTTAACTCCAAGATAGATACTGTTGCAGTGTATGCTGACAAGCTCACAAGTGATAGAAAACCAATAATATGTGATGCATGCTGGGTAAAACAAAAAAAGCCCAAAAAAATATAAATGTATATACCAAGACTATTAGGACATAATCCATTACTGCAGAGCCAAAATTTGTCATCACGATTAAGCGGTTTGTAATTTTTACAGCCCTTTCACACCTCAAGTGGTGGAGCTCATTTCAGAGCCATAAAAATATAACCAGAAACTTAAAAAGAAACTGGATTTTAATATTGCTTCATATTTCATATCAAAGTATGGCGGTGGCTTAGTGGTCAGCACCGTCGCCTCACAGCAAGAAGGTCCTGGGTTCGATCCCCGGGGTCGACCTGGGTGTCTTTCTGTGTGGAGTTTGCATGTTCTCCCCGTGTCTGTGTGGGTTTCCTCTGGGTACTCCGGTTTCCTCCCACAGTCCAAAGACATGCACAGAGGGGATTAGGATAATTAGCTACTCTAGATTACACGTAGGTAGGTGTGAATGTGAATGGTTGTCTGTCCCTGCGTGTCGCCCTGCGCTGGATTGGTGACCTGCCCACGGTGTAACCCCACCCTCTCACCATCTGAATTCAGCTGGGATTGGCTCCAGCTTCCCCCCGCGACCCTGAACGGGATTAAGCGTCAGAAGATGAATAAAGTATGAAATCCTCATAATAACAGATTTAGAAACACTTTTAAGCATTCAGCTTTAAAATCCTCAAGGGCACTATATGTGGTCAGCAAACCCCTGCCTAAGATGGGGGCAAAAAAGATCCAGCAGTTACCAAAACACTATCTGGGCTGCACTGATCTTACACGGTAATGGATTAAGGTCATCCAATCCTCTCGGAAAGAAAAAAAAAAAGAAAAGAAAAGGAAAATCCCAGGAGAGCTCAGAGACTCGCATGTCCTGGTAAGACGGGGAGGGGATACAAGAGGAAAGTAGATCCTCTGCAACCTTCGACCTCCATCTCCCCATGGGCCGGGGTTGGGAATTCATCCTTGGGGAGAGTGTATTGGAGTTTTAACACACTCTGTAATGCCGGGGCTGATGGGTAGGGGTGCTGCTGGCTCTCAAACAAGTCCCAGAGGATATGGGGGTTAAAATGTGGGGCAAATATACTTAAGGCTGAGGGCTTGAGGAGGGAAGGAAAGGGTATACGGATAGCCAATGAGACAGCTTGTTTCCAAGTTTCGTCTGGTGAAATATTAATGACCAGGGCATGGACAACGGGGGTGCTACAATGAGGATTATAGTATTACTCTAACCCCAACAGTACACCATGGCAACCCAGACTGGTCTATCAACCCAAGGGGTGGATTACTGCAACATCAAGCCTAAACCCACCCCATAAAACATGGTATAGGCCCTGATCTAATCTAGGTGTTGACATTATTTACAGCAGGACATGATGCTAGGTTAGTGAATTCTGACCTTGTTAAAAACCTGTAGAAATCTTACATCTGTGCTAACGTAAATTACCCTTACAAAAAGATGTCTTACATCTAAAACAACAAGGTTTTTGGCAGTAAACAATTTGAAACGTTGCCTTATACGGACAGCAACTTCCATCCTAGAACTATAGGACTAGGGCATGGACCAACATGGTACACATCCAAATAAGACAAAGAAATCTAAACAGACCTAAATCGTATCCTATACGCGAGAAACATGCTCGTACACGTTCCCTATACGTGCCCACAAGTTGACGTATTGTGTGCGCCAACATCGAGTCTCTGTTTAGGCCCACGTCTAACTGGAGCTAGCAAAGCCGTCTTTATCTGTGCCAAATCCCACAAAAGGCTTTTCCAGACGAGTTCTCCTAAGAAGGAGCCCCCCCTCCTCCTTCCCTCGTCCCACCCCTCCTTGAGATTTTTCAGAAAACAAATCCGACGTCCAATTTACTGCCGAGCGCTTTCAGGCAGAGCCAGCAAGCACGGAGGCACCTGATTAAGGCGAGTTTATGGTGATGTCTGTTTCCAGTTTGATAAAAGGCTGAAAAGGAGAGGGGCTAGCCTCGCTTCAAAGCAGATCTGAGCGTAAACAAAGACGCACGAGACGAGAGCAGAAGGTGTTTTTTTACAGACCCGGGCGTTTCTTTCAGGCTAATGCACGAGCAGTTAAAGCCTTGTGTGGCCTTCATGCTGCGCTGAGAAGAACCAAGATACCACTGCTTTGAAAAGAAAGAAAAAAAAAAGACAGAACGCAAAAAGAAAGGAAAGAGAGGAAAAAGAATAGACGAGAGCCTGAATGAAATGAAAGAAAGCACATCATGACGAGATGCTATCCTTTTGCTAACTGTGGCAGGCATTGTACGGCAAGGTTGCTGGATGAATACTTAGACAAGAACTTCACCTCGCCTACCGCATATCATGCAAACGTCAACGTGTGTTACATTTCCAAGTGTCTTTGGCCTTGGAGAGGATCGAGAGTGTCGGATCAGATCACGCTGATTAGATCGCACCACAGAGGCTCTGACAGCACATTTAAATATAAATGCGTAAGAAGTACTACGTATGTGATGCTTTACAGCAAATTGTTGTCATCCAAGAGAAATAATAACCAATAATCAATGCAAGTATCTCTGCTTCATCATGCTGTACCATTGCCGAAGGGATTACTTGCGCACCTTGAAGTTTTGCGCACGTTATGGACATATAATTTCATCCTGTGTGCACAAATGCCAGCGAAGTACAAAAATGATAACCGCCGGCGCAATCTACATCTTCCCCAGGGAAACGACTGGAGGAGCTGTGAAATGCGAGGACCATTTTAAACCTTCGACTTTTGAACCGCTTGGACTGCGGTTGCACAACACATCGTGGCTGCGCGTCAGTTTCTTGGAGATTGCCGACTAGCACCTACACCTCCGTCAAATATACCCACAGCTCCACCACAACCAGCACAATTGGCACGACGTCTGTTATACAGCACGGTCTGTTACAACAACAATAGTGTGCGTTAGCGGTCACTGAAACGCCGTAAATCTGAAGCTGAAGGCTGTGAGAGAGGAGAGTGCTTTAAGAAGAGTCAGTCTCCTGCCTGCCTCCTCCTGCTGTCCTTGCTGACTCCATTCTGCTAAATTGCTCTTTATCAGATACGCCAAGGGTGACTCAGGACTTCTCATCTGCCCAGGAGGGGGTGGGGGGAAGAAACGAGAGCGAGAAAGAGCGAGGGAGACAGGAGGATGGCAAGGGGAATGAAATTGAGACCGTGTGTGTGTGTGTGTGTGTCAGGGAGAGAAAGACTGTGACACTGCAAAACAAGCCACAGGGAGTCTTGGGAGACCTGCAACGCTGCATGAGACCTAGTGCCTGTCACTAGCCTCCTTAACACAGAGGACAATATTCTCCACATGTCTTACAACAATGCACCACACACACACACACACACACACACACACACACACACACAGTCAAGGTGCATCATCTGGCTGTCAAGTTTCAATACCCTCCATCAACCAGATTCCACTTCCGATGCCTACCCTAGTTAAACACAATTCCTCATCACTAAGTAATCAAAAAAATCCACAGTGTTCACCATAGTGTAAAGCCACTATGGCCACGCCTCCTATACTGGGACTGAGGACAGAGGCCACACCTCCTCCTCAAAGATCAAGAGGCCACACCTCTGTCAATGGGCCTGATGCCACGCCTGATTCACTAACACTGATCCGCAGAGGCCACGCCTCCTTCACTAATCTTGATGCACAGAGACTGCACCTCTTTCAATGGCACTGATGCACAAAGGCCACACCTCCTTCCCCAAGACTGATGCACAGAGGCCATGCCTCCTTCACTAACATTGATGCAGAGAGGTCACACCTGCTTCACTATGGCCATACCTCCTATACTGTGACTGAGGAATGGAGGACAGAGGCCACACCCCCTTCTCAAAGATCAAGAGGCCACACGTCTGTCAATGGGCCTGATGCCACACCTCCTTCACCAACACTGATCCAGAGGCCACGCCTCCTTCACTAACATTGATGCAGAGAGGTCACACCTCCTTCACTAATACTGATGCACAGAGACTTCACCTCTTTCAATGGCGCTGATACAGAGGCCACACCCCCTTCCCCAAGACTGACGCACAGAGGCCACGCCTACTTCCCCTTGATAACATTCCTAACAGCACTCTAGAAATAAACAAAACGCATGCTACCAATACATAAAGCATAAAGGGCGACTTTCAAATCTTATACGCGACTGCAAACGTTCATCGATTCACGTGACATGAGAAGGGCGGGGCCTGATGCAGATGGATGTTAAAGGTCCCCTTTTTCATTTCAATACAAGCCTTTGTTCTGATAAGCAGTACATGCTTCACTACCATCCTCTCTATGGCTGCTCTTTTCACGCTGACCTCCAAGGCCCTCTGTGTGTATGTGTGTGTGTGTGTGTGCATTCATTGGCTGTTTCCTCTACCAGATCTTTTTGATCATTTGGTACCTGGCTGAGAGGAGGCCTCAGGCACGGATCAGACAAAGAAGAGAGAGAAACAGACAGAGAGAGATGCGAACAGGGAAGATGTCGTAAGCAGATGGAGTACCAGTGTCGATCACAATAAACCATGCAGTGTCAGCCTGGAGGAATAATGACACTGCTCCAGTTAATGTGGGTCATTGTGCTCTCTCTTACACACACACACACACACACACACACACACACACACACACACACACACACACACACACACACCCTAGCTCATGGGCAGGCATTCAGCCTACTTGACTGGCTTGTTTAAGATACACAAAGCTGATTCTAAATGAGATGACGCCAATGCTTAGTAAACAGTCCAATCAGGGGAAGCTAAACTGAATCAGATGCACACCACTGCATACAAAATACAAATCTTATAGGAATGAAGACAAAACAGTCATCGGGAGAATCTCCCCCCCCTTCCCACCCACAGCTTGGATCTAATCTCCATGCCACGCTGCAGCACTAAGCTAAGACTACAACAGTGTAATCCAGCCACAAGCTAATTCTCTCCAAGCCACAATTATTATCCAACAAATCTATTCAAGACTGAGCTGCTAGCTGCTCCAAATAGCTGGCTGGAAGTTCAGCCGATTGGAAATTTTGTAGGCAACGTTCAAATATCACCAAGACCCCTGATGTTTGATAAAGTTTATTAGCAAATCGCGACATAAGAACATACGACACATCATGCATGATAAGTAGTATTTTTTCACGATATGCGGCAACTGGTACTGCCTTGAATGCTCATCGCGTCCTTGTTGGGCCAGGTGTGTGCGCTTCTAACAATCACAATTAATCTATTGGCGCTGGCCGCTAATTCTCACTGCTAACAAAGTCGCTTATAGAGGGCCGCTCTGTTGGCCATCTGTTTGTACGGGGGACTGTGGGGGCTGATACCACTGTAGGCAGCGGTGCTCATTGGGAAACAGGAGGAGAGGACAAGAAAGGAGATACACACTACACACTCCCTTGGCACCATCTGCTGGCCTTCAAAGACACCCACGCAGAAACAGATCAGCCAATGGCAACACAGTCCCGCCCCTTGAAGCCACAAAGACTTAACAGGAAGGACTCAGAGGCCCCACCTCTTACCCACTAGACGCCCCCTTTTGCCTCCACTACACCTCCCATCTGTCCCAGCAGCAATATGGTTAACACCGCACCCCCACCCCCCACTCCACCTATCTATCTCCACACAACAGACATGCATACACACAAAGCCACTCATTGAGACCAGAGCCGGGCCCCGATGGCCGCTTGGATAAAAGGCTGATTTGTTCATGACGGCTCCCGTACGCCAGGCCTTGCGCCTCATTTGTCATGATCACCCGCAATTGATTTCTGATCTGAGGGCCTCAAGCGGCCTCAGCCAGCGGAATCTAACTCAGACCATGCATGTGCTGTGACTGTGGGTGAAACGAAAGTAGTAATTACACAGCAAACGATGGCGTCCCAAAAATAAACCAAGCACTGGATGCACAACCAGCCCTGGCTGAAGAGCTTTTATTATCTGGCTGCTAATTAACCTGACGAGGGTTCGAGTGTCCTGAAATGAAAGGAGACCTGGAGGAAAGGATGAATATGAAAAATGGACGGGTGGGAAGAGGGGAGATGAATCGCGCTGGCCGTAAGAAGGACCGGATGTCCCACTGCAGATAAAAGCGGACGCTCTTGAACCAAAACCATGCGGCAACCATGGAAAAAGGGGGAGGATATCCTTTCATTGTATTTCTGTCTCAAGGTCTTCTTGTGCCAGAGCTCAAAGGACGCTGAATATGCATCCAGGCATTTTACATGGTGCACTAACCCTGGCTATTGGAAATAGGAAGGAGGATGCTTGGTGCATAGCATGGCTAATTAAGTTCCTGCTCAGTGACACCTTGAGATCTACTTCCTTGTACACAGACACGGTTAAAGGATGCTCCAAACACTCCCCTGACATTATCCATGACACTTGATGTCATACAAATGGAATGGATTAAGCGTATGCAGGAAGTGGCCCCGTCATCCAGTCCATCCATGCATTTCCTCCGAAAACAGGCCCCCACCAGTTTTCCAGCCACAAGGCGTCTCACTTTTGCAAAAAGAAAAAAAACCTGACGAGTCCTAAAGGTCATTCCTTGTGTTTATGCCCTAATCTGGTTCATTTGGTTAATAAATGGCCACTGCCATCACTGGGTGTGCATCCTAAGTTCACAATGATGTGTCCATCCAGTATGACCTCCTTATCTTTTTGACATGTTGGCCTTTTGCTGCTCACCCCCCAAACAGAGCCAATATTAATTCACGATCGTGTAAAAACCATCTGCTCGGCTGCAAATGACAAGCAGCCGTGGGAAGACACAATGGGCCTTTGGAGCAAGCTTCACAGACTCACTCATTATGCACACACAGTGACACTGTGAAAAAGATTTTAAGTTTTATACCATTTATAAAGTTAAAAGCTTTTAAAAACAACCAACATACCAAACAAAAAGCCTCCATCTCATATGATAGCTTACAAGTACTCTCCTGGCAAGCCTGGATCTCTCTCTTTCACTATGCTAGCTAACGTGACTGCCTTTGAGCTAGTCCACTCAAACTGCATTCCATCTTTTTAACTGTTTCCTACAAGCACTTTGGACTTCAGCCTACCCCGCAGCTGTAAAACAGGCACCAGAGCATAAACACCGCCTCGGAAACACCTAGAAGCCTGTACAATGTTGTGTACTTTAACTTTACATCTACAAGGTTAGAAAAAAAGTCAATATGTGCCCAAGGCTTGTCCAAACATTTGCTAACGACTTTCTGAAAGTTAACTATTGTCTCCTGCTCCTGCCCCCCACCCACCAGTCTGAGCACACACGTGATGGGGAACTCGTCGAGCGGTGACAGGGAAGTGGACCATCTTGGCCGCTCGCCTTCAAAAGCCGCTACGACGACAAAAGCGCTGTCGATCAGCTCCTCTGTGCATAAAATGCTCATCAACCCAAGCTAAACATATGGACGCACACAACAAAAAGATTTGGTTAGAAAAGGGGGGTGCTGGGGAAAACAGACACACAAAGCGAGCATGCACAGCCCTGTTGAGACCCTGAAGGTGTGCTTTGCTTCCACAGTCAGCTGATGGCCTCACCTCTAATTACCAACTCTCATCCCCCTTCCTTTCTGTTCCAAACTTCTCAAGCTTCTCTATTGTCTGTGCACTCCCTCCCTTCTTCTCGTCTCACTCCTACAGCAGTGCCATCCAACCCCTGCGTTGTCCTCCGCGCTCCCTTAATCTGCTCCTGACCTGCTTTATTTGCCCCAGTCCCGCTGTTCTGTGGGTTCCCACCCTCCTATTTTTTTTTTTTTTGTCTCTGCGGGGCCGTCTAGGCCTCGGGCTGGGATCTGGCTCGCTATTGTCGATGGCAAAAGGGCCAACAGCAGTAAGCAGGCGTCAGCTTGGAAGCAGGGGCCTGAAGGAGAGGACTGGAGGATGGCAGAGACAGTGATGCCAGATAGCATGAGACAAAAAGCAACAAACCAAAAACAAACCTATAGTAGAATGCACTGCAGTTTTCACCGTCATACATTTGACATTCAGGAGGCAGGCTGGCTAAGCAAGCAGTGATGAGATAAAGTCCCTCTAATTTGGACAACAGCACGAGAGCTTACGGCCCTACTTATGGTTGAGCTAAGAGACACGGTTTTTATGAGAACGTTCTAAAAATATTAGGCTTTACCATTTAAAAAAACAAAAACAAACAAAAAAAAAACCTTGAAATCACACAAGGTTTTAATTTAAAACCTGAAGTGTAGGAACATTTACAGGCACCTGAAAGAGAGAGAGAGAGAGAGAGAGAGAGAGAGACAGAGAGAGAGAGAAAAAACCCTGAACGTTCTGGGATCCAAATGTTCCCAATGTTGGGTTTTCAGCAAATGCTCTGCTTACCGCTAATCGTTAGCTTAAGGGGTCACTCGCTGCGATATGAAAATTTGATAATAGCCCATGCCTAATGCCAGTGAGAAACCCATCATCTAGGAACAGCCGAGATCCATTTTGATGACTGTAGCTTTTTGTTGACAAAAGCTTCTACCTCAGAGGCGTTATGGGCAAAGTTAATGGTGCGAGGAGATGAGTACCGAGATGGATACATGCTCACAAAGAGGGCCTTGTTTGACTGGAATCATCACATGCTCTGAAAGCAGATTCTCGTAATCGGCTTCTCCCCTAGGCCACGTCTTGTCACATTCCAACCAACGCGAGCAAAAGTACAACAAAGACTCAGACTGATTATGAAACATATGCGTCCTTTTCGGAGCATCCCTCCCCATCAGACATCATCAAAAACGCATCATCGCCACACTAGCCCCACCCTTGCACAGTTTTAATAAAACCCAAATTTGGCCCAAGCCCTCATAATTGGCATGCGTTTCTCATCTAATAAAGTCAGCAGAGCAAGACAAAGCTGCTTCGCAACACCCGAATGCACGTGTGCAGATGGTCCGCTGTGCGTCGGCCATAATAGCTGATGTCATCTCTGCGCCGGCGCACTGAAGAAGGAAATCTATTCATTAAGGGGGTTCATTGTCGCAGCTTACTGACCTTTCTTCGTTTCTTCCAGCCATGGGTGCAACCATCGTGAGGCGCTGCAGGAAGAACATTAAGGCCAAAGAGAATTTATGAACGTGCTGACTGATAATCTGGTCAGGCCCATTTCTAAAACTAAAGCCACTGAGGGGGGTTTCTAAAAGAAGCATCTTCTTGCAGCACAGTCTTGCTCAATAGTCATGCATTCACACACACACACACACACACACACACACACACACACACACACACACACACACACACACACACACACAC
>JAQMCW010000018.1:1827127-1838459 GCA_030068335.1 Chrysichthys cranchii
AAAAAAAAAAAAAAAAAAAAAAAAAAAAAAAAACACTGGAAAATATCGAAAATGGCAAATCTCTGCAAGTACCATTGAACCAGGAATGGATCTTTGTACAAGAATCAAAAGACGTGCATTTACAGGGACAGACAAAAGGTTATACAGTGCGGCAAACCGTGAAAGCACACAATGCAGTCCAACAACCTTGCATTCCCTTCAAAGCTCCAACAATGCAAAATTATACCTCGTTTAAGCTTTACGAGGCTGCAGCTGCTTTAAGTGCCTGGACACTCATCCACAAGGTTTAAAAGCAGCCTTCGGCCTCGGCGTTTCGAGGAGCTTTTGGACGGTGAGGGCCTGCCTTACAATGGCAGCTTGATTACCAAGTACAGCTCCTTCTCCGTCGAGTGTCAAAAGGAAAAGGCCATCTGAAAGTCACTTAAAGCCAAATTATGCAGATTTAAGCACTGCTTTTAGTAAGCAGGGACGGTGGCATGAATATTCACACTCTCGACTCAAAGCCAGCTGTGAAGGACAAGGAAAGAAGGGACAGAGTGGGAAGGTGGCTGATGAACCTGTAGGAACCTTTGAACATGGTGACCCCATTATCTCCACGGGGAATAATACAGTATAGGACAGTCACTTGTGGGGTTTTTCAGCCATCTGTTCTTATGCTAATTAAACTTATGCATATATACGGAAATGTTTGGCAGTGGAAGGGGAAATAGTTGGCGTACCTGTTCAAGTAAATGCAATAAAAAGTGATGAAGGAAAAAAAAAAAAAAAATATATATATATATAGATATTTTTTCCAGACAAATAAGAGAATTTCAGGTGGTTTCCAGGTTCTTGGTGACTAGCTGGCTCTTTTTTTTTTTTTCATATTATTACATCATCCTGTGCTGTCCTCGGAAAAAACAACCTCCCCCCCCCTCCCTTTTTTCTTTTTTTTGGGGGAAATCTGCTTTCAACTAGCACCGCGTTTGGATGGAATATATAAATAGTGACGTTGCAAGAATGTACCAATACAGCTGGTGTGGCTACACATGACCGCAGCGAAGCAGTCGGCTCAACAAATTTCACTCGTCACATCAAGGTCGTAGGTATCCCAAAGCTGAAACTTGGCACAAAGGAGAACAGCAGGAAAACAAAAGCCTGAGCTATGCCAGCTGGCCCATGCCTCGCCTGGCGCGACGACTGTGTCCCGCGGTGGGAAAGTGGAAAAAGCTAACGTGCCAGGTACCTTACATATAGGAAGAAGCGGAGAATAACTCTGGTCTTTCATTCAGTCATGAAGGAAAAGCCTGACGCCCCACGTTGGCTTGCTCTGCCAGGGGAAAGTGGCGTGTGCGTGGTATGCGTGTGTGTGTGTGTGTGTGTGTGTGTGTGTGTGTGTGTGTGTGTTTTTGTGTGGTGTGCGTGCATGCTTTTCCTTGCCTGGGATTAGAGGACTCAGCAGGGCCTGGCAGACCTTAAGGCAAACATTGGGCAGTCCAGCAGCAACAAACACACACTCGCACACTTTCACACAGACCAGGCCGGCCCATTAGCTCGTGTGCCGTGAGGGAGGATGGAATTCTACACACCCTGAGCTGAAGTGCTCTGAAGGGCTGGGCTGCCGGGTTTCCTGTTACCGTGAAGTAGAGGAGTGCATGGACACTGCACAATTAACCACACACACACACACACACACACACACACACACACACACACACACACACACACACAAAATATACTCTCTTTGGAATTCTGCACCGTGTGACTACAGCTGGAACTTTTTGCGATAATGGAAAACAGGAGCCGTGAAAGGCACCTTTTTAATTGCGGAGGTAAACTCAGGGTGGAAAACCAATCTCTTAGACAGGAGAACATTCCCGAAGCTCCACAACACTGGGCATACCCAGCACAAGGGCAGATTAAATGTCTTGAAATATCTTCCCTCTTGGGGAAAAATGCGAGTTTCTCTATATTGGAGCTTTAATTACCAAAATATTTTCCCATTGCAGTCATAGTTCCGTCACACAACCAGTTAAAACAAAGCGTGCTATGCAAACAGACTGCTCTGCACAAACATTAACTGATCGATTATACAATAAAAGATTAGCATGTAATGTATGCTAATAGTTAGAAAACACGGCCTAGCTTTCTGGTACAGCAACTTATGTGCGCGCGTTATGCTCAGGCTAACGGTTAATTTTGCACCTTCGAAAATAAACACTAACATTGTTACGGACACTGGCAATAAAACAACGGTTAAACGTAAAAGGTGGTATAATATCCAGGCAAGTGGATGTGTCGAACGTCAAATGTCGTCGGCGTAATTAGTTAAGTAATTCAAAACAAAAACAGGGTCACCAAAATCAATCAATCAATCAATCAAGGTCACTTTAAACGATAACTGTTTGAAAAAGGTCCACAATGTAGGATTTGGGGTGAGCAGGAATGGAATAAAGTATTCATAGCTATGTTTTTATTATCGTATAATTAACTGTAAATTCGAATCAGTGTTTTTGTAAGCTTAGATCGAGCCCTTTATATCTACATAGGGAGCGGGTTCATCTCTGCGAAGCCGCCATGTTGTGCTGCTACAATAGACCAGAACAGACAAACCTCTATAGAGCGCCTTCCATGTTTTATGTTCATACAAGTGGCAGCTAGCAACTAATATCACTCAGTCACTCGCCTTCTGCCACTTAATCCTGTTCAGGGTTGCGTGGGAAGTTGAAGCCAATCCCAGCTGTCTTTGGGTCAGTGGAGGGGTACACCATGGGCTAATTTAGAATTCACCAATTGGTGAATTTAGAGTCGCCAATTAGCCAAATCCCCTCTGCGCATGTCTTTGGACTGTGGGAGGAAACCAAAGTACCCAGAGAAAACCCACACGGACATAGGGAGAACACGCAAACTCCACACAGAAAGGTGCCCAGGTCGACCCCAGGGATCGAACCCAGGACCTTCTTGCTGTGAGGCGACAGTGCTAACCACACTGTGCCGCCCCACAACTAATATCAAAAGCAAAACAAACAAAAAAAAAATTAAGCTAGCTACTTTGTTTCACTACCTGCCAAGATGGCCACCCTTCTCTACCATCCAGCAGGCCAAGCTAGTTAATGTGTCTAAAGAGCAAGTAAAGAATTATAACAAAATATTACCCTGTACCATGCACCTCTGAATTTTACTCAAAGCAAATAGTACCAAACCTAAGAGTTAAACAGATGCACTCTCAGTACCCTCACAGTTTGTTTTCATATTTGCGCCAGTCCCCGCCTCTGCTCCAACTCATGCTTCCAATCGCAATCATTTCCGCTCCGAGAAACCTTTTTGTTTTTTATTTTTTTGCAGTGCTATGCGTCAAAATGCCATAAAACATGACGGAAAACAACAACGGAATGCAGAGGTGGGTCTGTTTGTGATGCTGAGCTCGCACAAGTCTTGGGGAGTCATGGTTAGGGTGGGAGCATTGCTTATGGAGTTTTATTTGCCATCCATAGCGCTACATGTTGAGACAGGGTCCTGGGATACCCCCCTACAAAGGGCCACGTGCCAAACATAATGACCCACGCCCCACTGCCATGGCACTGGGGAGACAGCAGGAAGCCTGTGCATGTAACTGTGCATAAGGCGGTCCAATGGAATGCATTGCTAAAATTCCACAGGCTCGCCGCCTCCCTCACCAAGGCAACAAAAAGAGGAGTGTTTGGACTTCGAGTTGGAGTGTGTGTGCGTGTGCAAGCGAGGGGAAGGAGGAGGGAGGAAGACATCAATGGAGAAAACTGGGAACCAAGCCAAACTTCGGGATTTACTATAGTAGCAGAGAGAGAGAGGGAGCGAGAGAGAGAGAGAGAGAGAGAGAGAAAGAATACATGTCTGATGTCTCTCTGAAGGTGAGGGCAATTCAATTATGTGAGGAGCTGGAGGTGTGAGCGAGTCTCTCCAGGGGACAGGGCGAGTCCGGACATCAAATAACATCTACACAGGAAGCGGACGCAGCACGTCGCAAAGAAAGACGGGACTGGAAAAGAAAGCAGCAGATAAGGTGGAAGGAAAGAGTATTTCAAGAGGAAGAAAGGAACAAACCCTCTGCCTAATATAATCCCCTTGGATGAATCCTAGCAGGATGGCATTGTTGCATCCTAACACACACTGAGCTATTTTTCCACCAACACCAAAGTTGTCAGTCAAACACCAGGCACACCGGCGGCGTCCGAACAAAACAAGTTGCCCAAAATAACAAGATCCCCGAATGAAAAACTTGCCTTTTTTCCCCCTTACAAAACGGTCAAGACAAAAGAGGTAGACCTTACTTGCGAATAAGAAAGCTGATCCTAAGTCACAAACTGGGAAGGTGGTACGTCGTGGCATCGTAGGATTGGCTGAACAGGTGCTCATTAGCACTACTATAAGCTGCCTTGCTGTGGATGGATAGATCTGACGAAAAAGCTGAGATGCTATGGGTTTGCTGCAACCAGGATTAGGAGCCATAAACATGGCTACATCCCAGACAGGCGCCATCGACATGGCTATACGCATCAGACCTCATATACGTCTACAGATTGTCATTCGACTATGCCAGGGATTAACGTCTGCCTGAGAACCCGACCCGCAATCCATATGCATCCAAAGTTTATTTTCTTTAACCGTTAGTCTCCACTGTGCTAAGTGCTGTAAAGTACATCCATCAGTAGCGAGGCTCAGTTGGACCGCACGGACCATTAGTCTCGATCTGGTCTCTGATTATGTGGACGGAGTTTGAGTTATAGGCGCAGCATTGGGCCCTGTTCCTGCGGGACGTGGGCATCAATCTTGGTTTGGGCGCTGTTTGCGTGTCCTTGAATGCCCGCCCGAGGCAGTGGTTTGCGTTAAGGACGGTAGTCGGGTTTCTTTAAAGGGTTTTTCCCGTAATTTGACCGGAGAAATCATAAGCACAAGCTCGGATCGGGTTAACCCGATTACCTGAACAGGATAAACAAAAACGAGGTGCGACATTTTCAATATCCTGCAGTTCACCGTACGGGTTCGCGTGTGCCGACACACAGGGGTAGATGTTCCTCATTTACAAGGCTCTTTCTTTTTAAGTTGCCCCAGGACGAGGAAAGGGTTTAATCAGCACGAGGAGGCAGATCTATCAGATATGCTAATCAGAGATCTTACCTGAACAAATACCCTAAAGAGCAGGCTCATCCATCTTAATTGGGAGAGACCTCGTTAATAATGCAGAGACCGAGGTTTGGGAAAGAGGTGTTAATAGAGGCACGGGGAGGGCGACGGTTCTACCTCGTCCCTGAGCGAGCGCAATAGGAATAACATTTTTCAGTGACAGGTCTCGGGGTGTCCGCGGGTGCTAGTCGGAACAATTCCCAAGCAGGCTTGGGAGTTCCGGCAAAACGTCCGGAAAGTGGATTTCACGGGATCTCGTAAGAGACAGAAATTGGCAAAACAATACTCTACTGTCAAGCAGGACATCTTGCAAAGGAATACCAAAGATGATTATCTCTCAACCAGGCCTGCATTCAGCCAACACACTGGAACACAATCCTTCCTAAGTGGAGTGAAGAGCAAGCTTTGAACATGAGCATAAAGCTCGCAGAGCACAAAGGGGCTTCTAGGTTGTCAGCGGAGGCGAATGGAGGGCCAGTCGTCTATTGTGCCGTTCTTCTGGCTTCAAAGCCGGGGTGTGTGTTTATGACACATGCGCCATGTTTGAATTGGGCTGAACTCTATGAGACAGGAGCACCTGAGGGATAGGAGGGGGAAAACCCCAGTAAGAGACACACACACACACACACAATATTGCTACGTAAAGAAGAGCTTATGCTCCAGACAGGAAAAACTGAAATAAGATCTTCCACTGCCATCGTTCTTTTCATCTCCTAGTTTGGTCTGCAATTCTGTGAAAACATGAGAAGAAATGTCCCACTGCCTTCCCTGAGGTCTTCCTGAGAGCCTTGGAGCAGCAGACAGCCCTACTTCTGCTTTGGTAAGGGCACTGGAGACACTGAGACATGGACATGTCAATTGGAGGGTCCTGATGACACGGTTTACTGCGAGCTGGTTGGGGAGTTCCCAGCTCAGCACTTTTGTACTAATCTGTTAAACTCCAACCTCCTCAATTTACATGCCATCCTGGAACTAGCTTGGCCCGCACAATGGAGCCTAGTGTTCATGACGGGTTAGTCATTCCGAACGCTGAATGAATACCTAAGCCAGGTGCTGCTAACCACATTCACCGTATACATCATCTGTACGGCTTTGTCGGTCGTCGGTGGTTCGCATGCTGAAGTCTGTAAGCACGACGACTGACCTCCTGATACTTTTCATCCCCTCTAAACCTTACGAATGACTTATCGCGGAACGAAATAAAAGCGACTGAGTCGACTGAAAGAAATTATGACACAGGTGAAGAGCCGAAAGGAGACCGCAAAGGAAGCGCTTGTTGCTGTAAGAAAAAGAATTATGAGGCTGACTTCCTGTGCAGGCGCCGCTTTTCATGGAAACCACATGCAGCAAACACCCACTGGGTAAAAAGATGATTCAACACCACGGCTGATGCACTTCTGTTTGCAGCAGGGCTCTGGGACTGCTGAAACTATGACTCGTAGTTGCCAGTGACCTCGTGATGGCCCGTAGCAAACACGATGAATGTGTTAGGAAGTACATCTGTTGGGATGGTTCAGATTGGTTATGGTTCAGTTTTGGACCGCTGCAGCTGAGGTGCGAAGAGGGAGAAAAGGCGACCTGGACAACTTTTAATGGTAAGCCTCACATGGGTATGGCCTTTCTCTCTCTGTGTTGGACCTGGAATACTAATGAGAGAGTGAGGTTCCAATCAAACTGAATTATCCCAGAAAGGCCTCTTCAATCACCCGCTGATTTGCTCTCTTCCCTCCCTCCCTCCCCCTCCCGTCCCGTCCCCCCCCCAATCTCCCTCGCTCCCTCCCTTCCCCTAAGAAAAAGCCCACGATGAAAGATAGTGGTCATGAATATTCCCTTAAATCACTCTCTAAATGAAACCTTGGAAGCAAGAGCACACCTGTTTCCAGACTGCAGAGAGCACGCACAGTGATGAGACATGGCCAGGGATGCTGGCTTTCATTAGCTAGCCTTTGTGCTTTCCCGTCACAGCCACAATGATCAACCATTTACGGGCTGATGAAAACAAATTGCACGGTAGGCGCAGGTCAGTCGGCTCCGAACACATCCATTACTGCGTAATATCTTTAGAATGGTAATAAGCATCGCGAAGAAGCAAACGCTAAAGTGCGGCCACCGTGACAATCTGCGTAGTCAGTGTTGGGGTGTACGGTTGCGCAAATTAAGTCTTCACAAGGCTATGGAAACCAGAGGACTAGCGCTTCACTTTACAAGAGGCATTAATGGGTTGATGTGCGTTTGGACAAAGCAGCTTTGCGTTTCTTGCCTTAATGCAAACTCATGCAGTTTTTTTTTTTTGCCTCTGGATATATCTTGTCTTTCAAAAACTTCACTGAAAGACCTTTGTTATATATAGAAGAAGAAAAAAAACCTCTAGGGCTGATGACACTTTCTGAAGTAATCAGATCAGATAATGTTTAATTGCGGCTTTCATGGGCTGTGACTGAAGCGGGCTTGTTTTTATCTTTAAGATAAGCTGGGGCACGGTCGACGCTTTGACGCCGAGCGCCGCTTCTTTTTGTGCTACCGCAGCATTAAAAAACTAAAGAATAAAAGAAAATGCTTATTGCTCCCTAGTTCTGAAGAGAAATTAGACCAGGCGACGATTAGAATTTAAAATGTAGTAGACAAAACAGAAAACTTAAAGCAAACTTGGTTATATATATTTTTTTCCTCCTCCAAAACTTTTCAGTGCCTAACGGACGTTCCTTTGGAGAACCTAAAATCAGAAAGTCAGACCGGAGACCTTTACTGGCCACAAAACGGCCTCGATACGCAGCCTTTGGATCAGTCATACTAAAGATCATAAAGATCACGAAGGTCATAAATGCTGAACTGTAAAAAAACAACAACAAAAAAACCCACATATCAGTAAGAAGCTTGTTGAATAGCAAAGACTTCATTCATCTTGATACCTCTCTGTTCTTCTCAACTTTAACACTTTGTACAATGACACATTGTTCTCATTTTAATGACTCCCGAGATCACAAAAAGCATGCTAAACTGTTCTTCGGTTCAACTCTCAAATAAAACCCAACAGCACCACCAGCATTAGGAAGAAAGAACCCTGAAGATCCAAGGAACCCTTGAGGAACACTTTTATTCCTAAGCGTCCGTGCTGGGGGAAGTACGAAAGAAGGGCTTTAATGGAGAACTCCGTCCTCCATCGTTCTCTTCATACGCTCGCTTTCCTACGGTCGCCCAATGGCTGCCCCCTGCGCTCTGATCCGGTTACACCATGACCAGGAACACAATCCCATTTGAGAACACCCCTACCCCACCCACTAACCCTATACTACTGCACGGTGCATTCGGGGCATTGTTTTCCCCTTTACACATGACTCTGGTGGCGGTCAAGGCAGGTAAAGGAAGATGACTGCTTCTACACGTCCGTATGACGCATGAACAATGGAAATGGATGTCACTTTGGTTCGATATGGAACGAAGGCACTAGGCACGGTGCAAGTCGATTGATTATCGCGTCTTTTCCGTGCAACGCAGCTGGCTAAGCCTATTACAGCTAGCGGTTTTTCGGAAGAGAGGAGGAGTCCGATTCCGAGGGATTGCTCGCTGTCGCTGACACGATGAATTGCATTTCCACTCTGTCTGCCTGTCGACTTGGGAAAGGAAGGGGGGGGGGGGGGGTTAGACGGGATTCTAGGGAAGTTGCAAGGGGAGTGGGGATATTTGGGGTTTTGTGTGTGTGTGTGTGTGTGTGTGTGTGTGTGTGTGTGTGTGTGTGTGTCCAGACATATAGCCCCATGGCTTGCTGCCTATAATAATCAAGCTGGAGAACCAGGGGGAGGTGTGATTATGTGTAAGAGTGGGTGGAGGACAGAAAACGGGGGAGGCCCCCCCTCTCTGCATGTCTGCTGCCCTGACGTGTTGACTGCCCCCCCCCACACACACACACTCCCCCAAGCCCCAAAGTCAAGGAGGCCTCCAAGAGTAATGAGGTGTCTCTTTCTGTCTTTCCCTACATCCACGCTTGCCCTCTCCACTTTCTGGTTATTTACCCCACCTTTCATGTGTCACTTTGATTGTTTTCTCGCCCACCCCTCATACCCTCCCCCCTTCTTTCTTTTTTTTCCTCCCATCTCCGCCCGTTTTCCCGCAGTCATCTGTTCTTTGGGCTGCTTGAGAAAAGCGAGTGCGTAATGGCCCATATCAGTGTGAGCACTGCTGGCAGATAGGGCTGAAACCGAAAGGCACAAAGACAGCCAGGACAGAGAGAGAGAAAGGGCTATTGATATTTATATTGTCCTAGCCACGCTGCACACCATCCTCAGTTTTATCAATATTTCATACAATACACAGGAGGGCGGGGTGACGTCCAAGCTCAGCGCATAGAACGGGGCGCGATGGCACGGGCACCTCGTGAATAGCCTTTTCATTATTTAGGACCCGCCGCTGTTTTTACTCCTCTCATATGCTTGCGCTGACGGACACGAGGGCCGCGATGAAAAGACTTCAAACTTTAAACCTAATCTACCGTAATGGAGGACCGGGTCATCTGCAACAACAGCAACACCTGCACTCTCTCACGCAAAGATATTGGTTTCACCTTCACTCAAAGCAGCGAAATGTTAGCACCGCTCACGTCGGAGGCTACGTCTCGTCAACAATCTCAGGTTTTGCGCGTGGCTCGTCTTCCGAAATCAAGATCGTGTGTTTTTTCCTGTTTAACAGCCAAATTTGACAGAGCGGCACACCGAACGTGCAGTTTGAGTGTGAGCGTGTGCAGAGGTGATGAAGCAGGAAAAGTGCTGTTTGTGTGGTTAAAAAGAAAGAGCGAAACCTTCCACAATACCCCCCCCACACACACACACACAAAAAAAAAAAAAAAAACACAGCTTGCAGCTCTTAGTCAAGCCAAAACGTCTCTCGAAAAGACCATGACTCACCGAGACGTCTGAAATCAGTCACGATAACACTGCTGGTGAATAGGCAAGGCACATTTAGTAAACACTTTTAGTCAACACAGGTCATGCCGTGCACATTTCAAGGAATGCATTAAAGCCGTCCGAGACGGATGGTATTAAAAAATGTATCATCGTCTCCCAAGTCCGGGAGCATAACGTGTAGAAATGTTTAAAAAGAGGTCAACTTAGAACTTTCACTCATACGTTTAATTTACTTGCACGCTCATGTGAAAGTTTCGTTAGTTTCGCACGCACTTGTTACACGTGTAAACTCTCTCACAGCCATTTCTTAGTGCCAAAAACACATGCTCGGTGTCTGACACTCATTCCTACGGCTCTTCTACACCACATGAACACTCAATTATCGGGATTTCAGGCGTTCAAGCATCCGAGAACCATCCTGATGTCCTAGCGACGGCGCTTTGTGCACGAGACTCAGCATTCAAGTGGCCCAAATGCGCCAGCGTAGCTCCAAGCTGCCTCCTCGGCCCTCCTCGCAGAAAAGGGGGCCCCGAGGTGCCTCCGAGGCGAAGCCGTTAATGTGCGTTTACCTCAGGGTGGAGGTGTGTGTTTATGATTTAAAGCCCAGACTGGTTGTCGCACGTCAACGTCGGCAGGTAGCTTCACAGAGAGATGATGAGAGACTGGTTTGGCCTCATTCTCCTCTCTTTTTTTCTTCTTTTTTTTTTTAAAGCACAGGGCCCCATTCCAAACAAAAGGCAGCACCTCCATTTTGTGTTGCATGTTAAGTACAGAGCTCTCACAATCCAGACTGCACATGTGAAAGCTCCACATTCCTAATAAAGAGTGCTGAACGCTGAATCTTAACGAACGGAGGCGTAATTAAATTCGCACATGCCCTTAACACTTAAGCAGTCGCCTTTACACGTCAGTTAGCCAGCCACACGGACCCTGCGTCGGCTTTTTAAATATTCATGATAGGGAAGCCCTTCGCCATCTGTGTGTGAACGCCACAGCAGTGCTACAGAAATATATACAGTGGTACCTTGACTTACAACCGACCCAGGTTACGACATTTCTGAGATGCGAGGTTGATGTCGGGATATTTTTTGCTTTGGGATACGACAGTTTTTTGGGATACGACATTTAACAAATTAACAAATGAACAAACTTAACAAATTTCATCACGTTTCGCGCGGCCCGCCGCCATTACGTGTTCCCGTGTCCCAGTCCGCCCCAAGCCGACCTACAGATCACGTGTCGAGCTCGCTGAGTAAGCATCACCGCAGCGTTTCTCGCTTCGTTTTGTGTTCTTT
>JAQMCW010000018.1:1838655-1848984 GCA_030068335.1 Chrysichthys cranchii
CTCTTCCTCCTCCCACCGCCAACGTCCGTCCTACACCTCACTGCTCCGCCTCCATCATCGCTTCTTGTGATCCTCAAAGTAAAGGACACTTTATAAAACCACTTTATTTCTTTACATTCACTTTTATTATGTTTTATTATTGCTTTATACATTATTTGTTACTTATATAGGACATTTCTCATATTTAAAACCACGTAGCAAAAGAAATCGGTGTGTTTTGTTTGGGGGTTTGGAACGAATTATTAGTAATTCTGTTCATTTTAATGGGGAAATTCGATTCATCTTATGACACTTTTGACCTATGACCTCGCTCCAGGAATGAATTAATGTTGTACGTCAAGGTACCACTGTATAAAAAAAAAAATTGATCCAAATAAAAACATGATCGCGCCAACAACGGCGCAATCCTCGACCTGCAAACAAGCCGCAACGGTATCCACGGGTCCTGTTTAAATCGATCAAATGCAAAGCAACACGCGTGTAGTAGTTAACACGATCGAGAAAGCGCAGGTGCTTTGCATGGCCTTCCCGAGCACACGTTAAACGCAGCCTGCATTAAACGCACGTCTAAAGCAGGCGCGCGGCATTTGCATAGAGGGTTGCGCGGCGCTAACTGCCATTGACTGGGGCCCTTTTTTTCCCCTTCTTTTGCCTTCTGGCAGGATATTTGACCCCATCTCCAGCGTGCATTATCCTTCCTCCCTCGTCCAGACTGAGAAAATTAAGTTTCCATGTGAACTGGCCACAGAAGGAAGAAAAGAGTCAGGGGAAAAAAAAACCTCGCCGCAAATCTCAGCTGGATGAAAGGGGCTGCCGTGGGGGAGGGCGGCGCGAGTTTCCTGCACTCCCCAGTTTAGTCTTACAGCCCCAGATGGAGGGCCTTTTCTCCTCTTTTTTCCTCTCAAGCCAAAGAGCAGCTCCGGTCTCTGTTCTCGACCTGCTTGAATGCGCCTCGCGTATTATCCGTGCTCATTTCAACCCCCCCCCTCACTGTTTGGTTCCAATTTCCCCTCCCTTTTCTCATTCTAGTTTGGACGAATTGCTTTAGTGATCATTTTCATTCGGTATTTATCCAAGCAAAAAAAAAAAGGAGGAGGAGGAGTTCAGGTTAAGGTTCTTGCTTAAGGGCCCAACAGTAATTCTCTACCAGTTCTGGGACTTGAACCAACAACCAATAAGGAAAACGTGCAAACACACACACACACACACACACATATATATACATACACACACACTCTCTCTCTCTCTCTCTCTTTTTTGTTTGTTTGTTTAAAGCACCAAACTTGTGCTAAGCATAATGAAATATTTTATTTATTTACCCGGCGCTCACCATGAGTAAAAACCCAACCATTACGTTACATAAACGTACACAAACACAGACGTAACCCGAAATTTGCACCGCTTTGAAGTGAAGCCTGAAGTCACAGGACGGGCAGATTTAAAGGCTTTTTTTTGGGGGGGGGACGGATGGACTTGAATTTGGAACATGGAAAATTTAAATATGTGCAAGCAAATGTGGTTCCTTTTGCTTGTTTGTTTGTCTGTTTATTTGTTTACCCTTGAATTCTACCGCATTTGTTAGGCAACTGCAGCCAAATGTGCTTCCATCAAGTAAGCATGCTTTCTGAGTAAACAGAACGCAACCGTGGAAGAATACGGACCTCAGGTCTTCATGAAAACCGAGATTATACTCTATAGAATGCGTAGATAAATGGGCAGTTTAGTTAAAAAAAAACAACCCAACCCCAAACAAACAAAACTTCCTTTGCATTTAAGAGATGATTGGTTATATAATCATCTGTTCTGCTATGGATCACGGTGTTCAGGCCACATTACAGTGTGAACGCTTTCTGTTCAGGAGGACGCTGCGTACGTGTAAAGGGTTTCGGCGGGAAAAAATACGACACGGCGTCTGGAAAGCGATACTAAGATATCCGTCTAAGGCGAGGAAGATATGCTGATGGTTAATAAACGGTGAGAAAATGGTTGGAAATGGTCGTGATGCGGAACTATAACCACAGAAGAAGAAAAAAACCAAAAACAAACCCAGAAAACATCTAGGAAACGTTATTAGAGCAGTTGAGGCTGAGGGGCAATCATGTGACTGTTTGTATAATCAACAGGACAGGTCCTGAGCAAGGACAGAAAGGGGCACCAGGCGGCCGAGGGGCAGGGGTGGGAACTTTGGCCCCTGGTAGGGAGTTACCACTTTATCTAATCAGCGAGGAGAGAGAAAGAGTGTAGGACATTCCCAGAGACTCCCCCACTATGGAGTGTTGGAGATAAAGTCAGGTTCACCGTAATGTCTGAAAGACAGGAGTGGCAAGGAGATCACTGATCATTTGTGTATCGTGTTACGCTTAGCCCTGTTGAATTCTTGATTCTGATTGGAAAAAAGGTGGATTACGTTTCTACAACAATAAGTTTATGGAAGGAGTCTCCAGTTCCAGCCCTTTGTAATAGTCAGAAGTGTACCACTCAATGGTTTCCCCCCCCAATCAAGAATGTTTCTTTAAGCAACTTTGTAAAACGTTTTTGGCCAACCAGTTCCGAATAATGCGCAAGAGCTGTGGTGATGATTTGAACGACCAGTCCGCCGTAACAATACCGCACGCGTGAAATCTCGCGAAATATCGTATAATTGATTACCAGCTCACCTCCGTCCCTTTCAAATTCTCACATTTGGTTTTTGCTTTTTTAAGCCTATTTTGGGCCGAAATTTCCTCTGAAGTCTTCCCTCTTCCACTTCCCGAGTCTCTGACATTGTGCTGATGAGGTACCTGCCCCTCTCGCTACTTTCAAATTAATTTTCCTCCTTTGATAAAGACTCGGAGGAAGAAAGAGGTGCTTAATGACCGTGTCCTTCAACGCCGACTCTTAATAAGTGCGAAAAAAGACAATTTGTTTAACTGATTTTCTTTGAGACTCGCAGGCATGGAATTAATTACCTTGATTAAACATTGTCGCGAGCGGGCGCTGAAATTCCGCAGCGGAATTAGCACTCCCTTGTTGAGCCTGCGTGGGCCTAAACGAGACACATCCCGAATATAAAGTCCGAGACGACACCGATGGCGAAAAGAGACGTCGCGCTGTTGACGCAGAGCAGACATCCAGTAGCTTCTACCTTTCACTCGTATGGAAATGTTTTCTTTCATAAGCGCCCCGAAAAGAAAGCGCAGAAATAGTCGCGGTTCATCTGGAGGGCGGGGGGGGAATGGGGGGAAAATACGCTCGATCAAAACCATCACTTAAAATGAAGCTGTTTTCTGAATCGTTCGCGGTCGCCCACCGCTTATGATAGCAAGAATGCGCTGCAGGATTCGCCTTTTGTTTTTAACTTTTCAAACTAATAAACTGACATAAAACAAAGGCCGACTAGCTGAATTAGCAAACACACACATACACACACCCAAACCGCTGTGGCTTTGCGCATTCCTGAGGAAACCACTAACACCAAAAAGGCCCGTCAAAATCCGAGGATTGAGCCAGGAGAGCGGGGAAGCTCGAGGGTGGGATAGCTGTGTAGCGCTAAGATGCTAAAAAAGACACAACTCCGGGGGAAGTAAGCGAGAATGCATCCCTCTGGGACCCTGGTGCAACTTTTGCCTCTGTAGGAGGCTCCATAAAAACCACCCCGTCACAGTTTTGTGCTCTTAACAACCCCGTCCCACACACACACACACCCCTCCCCTGATTGAAACCAAGAGCAGTTTCTACAGCTGGGTAACAAAGCATGACCCGTAATAATCTTCAGGCTTGACTCAAATGTGGAAGCACTTCTAGTAGAAGAGCCAAGCGTAGGGGGCGGCGCCTTACGCAAACGCACTCTGGAATTAAAGCATCCTGATTAATGCGCCGACACGACGGTGCACCAAGGGTACTCGGTTTAGCTACGGAAAAGCTGTCGAACATGCACCGCTTCAGATCGTTTCCCAAAGCATGGGACTCGCTGAGGGTCGTCTCGCACACCTCGAACTCCCCGGAAGACCCCAGAGTCGCCCAGCGCACCTGTAGGGTCCGAGGAGTTGCTCTGCGAGCTTGGGAGCCGACCAAGATATATTCCTGAGGACCTCGCGAGTCTCCTAGCACGCCTGCGAGATAACGCAAGGTCTCTTGAAGCACCTCAGACACACGGGAGGCATGTGTTATTGGTACCCCAGACCAGCTGTGAGTCGCCTAGCGCACTCATTAGGGGCCCAAGCACTAGTGAGTACGCTTCTATAGAAGCATTGGAGTTGGCTAACACACTCGTGAGTACTCTGACACATCTGTGAGCAAACCTGGCTTCCTTGCACAGGCTGTAGTGTGAAACCCCAGGCCCTGTGTGGGCGTTAAACATCAGAGCGACTTTCCGCACCTCGTTTGTGGTTCCTTTGTTTCTGCCAGGTTCAAAGAGGGAAGGACCCGAAAACGTGGCCTGAGAAAAACAACAAAAACAAGCATCGAGTCTTTTGGTACTCATGGGCGTCTCGCGTAGCGCCGCCAGAAAAGTAAAAAACAGAGGGAGCGTTCACACGAGCACCCGCCTTCACACATCATCATAAAACCAAGAAGGGCTAGCGAACAAACGGAACGGTGAAAGTGTCCAATCAGCTTCGTGTTGCTGTATGTAATAATGATGTTATGCGTCGTTATGAAGTCCTCTACCCAAAAATAGCATGAGCAAATCCTGAAGTGAAAATCCGGCAACTCCGAGGCAGAAGTCCCACGTTTTAGAGCTAGGTCTAAAGACAAACGTGGGCGGAAACGACACTCGCGTGTGGACAGATGATGGAATGAAAGTTTTCCCGGAGTCGATTAACGAGAGAAACCCCGCACGTCACCGTGACCCCGTCCAGGATAACTCACTCATGGAAATATCTCGTAGTTGTTATTTGTCGTGACGGCATTTTTCAGGATTTTCACACGAGTGTAGTCGACTTGATGAAACGCCAATTCATTTGCATTTCCTATTGCTGACTTTTTAAGAAACGTTTTGGGTAAACTGCCAAATGTTTGACTAGAAACGCAAACGTTGATCTACAAACACGCCAGTTCACAGGATTAGGTTCAAAACCCCAGGTTGCTGAAGAGAAGCTGCTAATGTACCTTACCTTACTTGATCATAATCGTCAAGCAAACACACGGACGTAAAGGACTTCCTCTTTTAAACCACTAAAGTATCTCTGCACGAAGCGCACCACAGCCCGTCTCTCCGCAAACACAATTATACACACATGTCAAGTCCACTAGGTCGTCTTTGCTGAAGTAAACAACCGCAACCCTAACGGAGCAGTTCCACGTTTGCTCGTGAAGTTTCCTCCTGAGAGAGTGGACTCACGTACTGTATAGCGCACGTTCCCTCTAAGGCGTGGAGCAGACGTGAATGAGGCCTTTCAAGGTGGCTAAATAAGCGCCTGCGTTATTGCATTACAGCCGAGTTATCGCATTTCCACATACGCAGGAACACAGTAGAGCTTTGTAAGAATAAACCGGTCACGGCTTCTTTATTCAATCAGCTATATGTATGCTTTCATGGGCCTCCTAACACCTAAGTGTAATGGGGATTTGGGGAATCCTGTAACTGCTATTTCTAGGAACGAAAACACACACTAAAGCCGGACGACTCACAAAGGTGGGCTGTGTTCACCGGGCAGCGCGGCCCGCGGATAACCCCGCGTGTGAACCGCGTGCCGGGGGGGAAAGGCTTCACGCCTTACCAGGGCAGGCCAAGACCTGCGGGGGAACGTTTAAGAGCTGGGTAGTACGGCAAAACAAACAAACAAACAAAAACGACGCATACATCGACTTGATACATGATACTCGAAGACATTTTCTGTGGCATATGATCTCTTGAGCGACAACGCGTTTGCTCGGAGGTATAAAAGTACTGAGAAAACTCACAACACTCCTGGAAACCAACTGAATTATGACAATAGGAGTTGCATATCACGCCGTTAACGTCTGGCTTGGCAATTGATTTCTCCGCTCCGAGAAAACGGCCATGAACTATCGAGCTGTGTCACACCAAAAGTGTCACCAACCCACAGGCGGCCCACATAGCTCTACACAACTGACGAGCCAAGCACCAGGACGACACGCACGACTGCTGCTGATGTACGCGTCGCGCCATGTATCCTCCATAGTTTTAAATCCCTGTTCACGTGGGTTTCCCCCCAACGCCACATATCTATCTGGCGCCTGAAACGCTCCTAGGGCATGACTAAGCCCCCGTCTCGGCTATCCTGACGGCTCGCCTACGTGAGCGAGAAAGGACACATGTAAACAGACAACAAAAGCACAAACATGAATGCATTGTACACACACACACACACACACACACACACACACACAAACACACATGCACATGTAGGAGGAATGGATCTGTTGTGGTTTTTTCTTTGTCTGAAATAAAGCACATTATAGGAGAGGCTTTCTTCCTGCGCTGATTGATGGCAGAGCGCTCAGTGTCCTATCATGGGGGGGAGCTCATTGTGTAGGCTATTCCAAGTCTAATTCTTTTTTTTAATTTCACTAAAAACAACCCCATTATTCCTCACAAACACAGACGGGTGGGTTTTTTTTGTTTTGTTTTGGTTTTTTTTGTTGCTAGAAACCGACGGGAAAGCAGAATACGCATGCTATTTCAGTGATGGGATCGAGACGGATCCGGCTCCTTTGTCCCGATCGAGCAGCGAATAAACAAAAGCCACGAGATCCGGATTTGAAGCGCATTAACTGGACTTTATCATAGTCAGGGGTTTGAAATAACCTGATGCAGAAGTTAAAAAAAATATAGAGATATATGTATATGTAAATCTAAAAATAAAATCAAAATCATAATAAGGTGAACAGTATCCGATAAGCTGAAACGGTGTGTGAAGACAGCAAAACCCACAACTCGGACTGGATAAGCCTGGGAGCACTGAGGCAGATTATACAATAGGGGTTTGTTGGGGGTTTTTTTTTTTCTTTCTTTCTTTTCTTTCTTGAGAGAATGGAGTGCCCATTGTGAGAGCTCAAATGTCGCCTTTATGGGCTTTCCAAATTGCCCAAACTGCACGTCATGGTGTTTTTGGATCATGCATAACCTTTATGCATAAATCATAATCAGTTTAAAAGGTCCACACTGAGACGGACCAGGACCAGGACCAGGACCAGGACCAGGACGGGCACGAGCGGCTCTTTAATCTGTAAAAGCCTGTCTTTCATCAGTAGCAAATGAACCTGGACCCATGAGCCTGCAAATCCGACTTCTGCTCCATAATAAGAGGTCCTGCTGGTGGTGGATTGCGCGTGCCAGGGGTTTTTGTTTTTCTAAATACTAAAAAAAAAAGAGGAAGGAGGAGGGGTTGGGGGGTGGCTCCATTTGGACTGTATGGTCGCCAGAAACTTCGGAAACAGGAGCGCCCCTTTTTTTTGACCCATTTCTGGGAATCCGGTAAACAAAAGGGCTCCCTCCGGGTACCGGCTGCGGAGGCGCACTTACCGACTTGCAGGACGTTTTCCACGCAGCCCATTTCCAAAAGGCGGATCCCGCGCCGGAACGGGAGTCCGTCAGCGCCTGCGCTCGGGCCAGCGCCCGCGGAGCTCGAGCTCCCCGCCGGGGTGGACGCGGCTCCGGGACCTCCGGTGGACCCGCCGGACGCAGCGGCGCTCCCCGCAGACGACGGAGACTCCTCGGGCGCTGCACGGCACTGAAACGACGAGTACATGCATATCTCCCGCTCGTTCCGCGGGAAGGACCAGAAGACGATGCGGCGCTGAACGGGTTCGGGGATCCTCTCGAAGCGCTCCTCCACCCGCTCGAAGGCCCACTTCTCCGCGACGGCCTTGGCGGCGCAGTCCAACAGCGACTCCGGGCAGCGAGGGCGCCCGCTGGAAAGCCCCGGCCCGGGCCCCGGACCTGGACCTCGCGGAGCGGGGCGCACACACGGCCGCTTGCTGGCCGGCGGCGAGGACAGCTGGAGCGGCGGAAGATCGCCACGTCCCTCCGCCATGACAACCGACTGGAACACTGCGACTCGGAAAAAGACGAGAGCGTGGCTCGGGAACGGACCCGGGGAAGGGGGGGAGGGGCGTGAGTGGCGGAGAAACACGTCACCAGTAATAACAAACGCGCTCGCCAATCCAGGCGCAGCGCCGCGCGCACCGACGCTCAGCCTCCGCGCTCGCGCTCCCTTCACATATGTACGGTGTATACATAAATATGTATATATACACTGTGTGTGTGTGTGTGTGTGTGTGTGTGCGCTCGTGTTGCACCCGCTGACAGGCAGTAAAAAAAAAAACACTCCTGCTTTATGCCCCGGTCAGTGAGGAGAGCTCGCGCACATGTCGTACTTCCGGGTCAGAAGTTTGCGCCTCGAGCGCAGACAAGCGCGTGCAGTGAGCACTGGCTGGTCCTCGGAAACTCTTTAAACCACTCTTTTTGGTTTTTTTTTCTCCTCTCACATTGGCTTGGCGTAGCCGGATGTCCTTATATGGGCGTGGATTTGATGTCCCGTTGGTGAAAAAGGAAAAAAACAAACAAAAACAAAACACAAAAACAAAAACAAAAGCAAGCACACGGAAGACTGGGTTCACAGGAACAGAAAAGCTTTACTGTAACACACTGGGGCGCATAGAGTAGACCTGAGGATTGGCTTTCCGACATGTTTATCGTTTTGGTTTATTATGGATTTGTTAATGTTATGATCATTCCATCACATTGTGGACAGAACCAAAAGCAAGTAAGCAAATACAGTGATAGATAGGGGAATCAAGAGAACCCTGGATGGATACATACATATTGGACACAACACATTATATATATATATATATATATATATATTACTTAATTTAATATAATATAGTAAGTTTGGACGATGCAAAACAACAACAGCAACGACAAAAAACCAGATAATGTTCAAATCAGTATCCAAATGATGTGAGTACCCAGAATGCACTTTGATCCTTTGCAGGACGTATGTAGTTTCCTCTCTGGTCCTAACTTTGACTGCATGAATTCTTCATAGTGCCCTATTTCCCCACCCTTTCTTAAAAATAAATAGATAAATAAATAAATAGACAAACATACCTTTTCATCTCTAGCCTATTAATGATGTATCATTTTAGACTTTCACTGTATTTATCAGCTATTTATCACTGACTCTCATTAAGCCTACTAGTTGTGTGTGTGTGTGTGTGTGTGTGTGTGTGTGTGTGTGTGTGTGTGTGTGTGTGTGTGTGTGTGTGTGTGTGTGTCACTGTCACTTGACAGGATGAGGCCCCTTTATGTCATCACATACCTGTGATGTCACCTTTCACAAAGAGCTGAAAGTCCTTCAGCTTTGAGAAACATGACTGTTCACTGTTCAGACAGGTCATCAAGAGCAAGGACTTGTTATTCGGGTCACACTCACACCCTTAAAAACGGCCAAATAAACATCCACTAATGTGTCTGTAAAGTTGGCGTAAGCTGTCAGACCCTTTGTCTATATGCAGACCTGCTCTTTTTACACACACACACACACACACACACACACACACACACACACACAATAGGCTGCATTGTGTAATTTTATTGTGCAATGCAGGATATGCTTTCATCACCTTGTGACGAGAAATCGACAGGAAATAGTGCTTAGGCTATATTACATCATGAGGAGGTTGATATGAACAGTGGATCGCCTAGGGCATGTATTTTTTCTTCTCATGATCAGATTAATGGTTAAAAAAATTCACTGGAGATCAAAATGGCGCCTGATGATAAGTTGCTGATTACGGATATGGATATGGATATGGATATGAATATGAATGAGCGTCTCTGTATGAATATGAATCTCAGTCTGCCCCCCCCCCCCTTTTTTTTTCCCCAAATCTTTCCTATCTGTGTTTAAAAAAAATATGTCCCGGTTCCTTCTTCTAGATCTCATTGGAAGTACTGAGAATGTACTTTCCCTTTATGATACGCACTAAAACTCTATTTTATCAAAAGTATGTGGACACCTGACCATCACACTCGCACACGGGTCTTCTCCATGAAGACATGGTGTGTTAAGGTTAAGGTTGGACTGGAAGAACTCGAGTGTCCTGCACAGAGCCCTGACCTCAACCCTCATGAATACCTCTGGTAGAGGTATTCTGGAACTGCAGCCTACTCGACATCCCGACATCAGTACGTGACCTCACTAATGCTCTTGTAGCTCACTCACTCATCTTCTGCCTCTTAATCCTGTTCAGGGTCACAGGGAGGGGGGGCAGCAAGAGGCAGGGTACACCCTGGGCAGGTCAGACAGACAACCATTCACACTCACATTCACACCTACGGCCAATTTAGAGTCGCCAATTAGCCTAATCCCCTCTGTG
>JAQMCW010000018.1:1880757-1895628 GCA_030068335.1 Chrysichthys cranchii
GGCACACTATTGGCTGATGGATGGGAGGCGACCAATCAGAGCGCTGTGTTCTGTATCCTGGGTGCTGATTGGCTCAGAGACCATTCATCTCATCGTCATCACCTTCATCGTCATCAGTACTGCACAGCTAATTCATCATCTTGATCATTCGAGTTGTAGTATACGTCACTGGTGAGTACCATGTAGAATTTTATATGTTGTTAAAATGACGTCGGAGTGTAGAAAGTGTTTAAGAGCATAGGAAGTGTTTTTATACGAGTGTGGGAAAGGTTAATAAAAGAGTGGGAAGGGTTTATAAAGCCTTAAAATATATATAAATAATAAAACAAATATAAGGTCGCGACTTCGCGGATTTCACCTTTCGCCGGAACGTAACCCCCGCGATAGGTGAGGGACGACTGTAGATATTTTTCTTCCTTTTATACCACCGCGCTGCTGAACTTTTGGACCTGATTGGTCTGAAAATGATGAATTAATTTTCTCTAACAGGACTTATACAGAATATATCATAGATATTCTGAAACGATTTTATGTAACAATTATGGAAGGAGTCTCCAGTGTCAGCGGTTTGTAACAGTCAGGGGAGTTTACGCAACGTGGTTCCTTAGTAATGACAAGCGGTGTTTTTGTTTGATTTTGGTTTGGGTTTGTTCTTGTCTTAATAATTAAACAGGCCAGTGAGGGAAAAGAAAAAAAGTTTATAGCAGCTATGACGCGAGTGAAAACAGAAACAGACTTGGTTTGTGGATGTTCCACAACTTTAACAGACAAAAAGCATGATGTGACATTCTTTAACCCTTTATCAGGTAAAGAACCGTATTTCGTGATTTCACCGGACATCAAAAATGGCCTCCCTCCGTGCCTCACCCTGAGGTTATCAAACCACATGGATTTCTCCCATCATAAATAAATGTACCTTTAAGTTTATATGCATTTTTCTTATATTTTTTAACACACACACACACACACACACGCACACACACACACACACACACATACACACACACCCCTAGTTACGATGGCCTGATTTATGATTTTTCAAAGTTATGATGATGATTGCAATACATAAAATTTGTAAAATATTTAGAAAATATGTAAGATCCATGTGCAGGTATGGCTGGCAGGCCAGCGTAACAGCGTATGATGTACGATACGTTCGGACGACGCCCGGATGTACGTGACGCCTCACTCTCTCCCGCGACTCACAGAGTTCTCTTGTGTATCGGTGTACTGTACAATGCATTACCGCCTGTTTTTTTGTGTGCTCCAAGAGCTAATTTTAATTCAAAAGCATGTCCTCTAAACGCCCAGCATGTCTCCTACAGGAAAAGACTCCTGGGTAGGCTAGGCTAAGCTAGGCTAAGCAGTGGTTCGACATACAATATTTTCCCCTTACGATAGGGATATCGGAATGCATGTCCATCATAACCTGAGGACTACCTGTATACAGTTTTTGGACAAATTTGACCCCACACTGGCCATATATGGTAACTCCATTGACCGTGATTTGCAACATAAAAATGAAAATAATCCTTGTAATATAAAGTCTTGTAATATCCTCTAATAACAATCTAGGCTTGAAACTATTTCTTGGCCTGCCCTATAAAAGGTTAATAAATAAAGATTGTAATAACTGGCCAATAGCTGTGACATGAGGAAGAATAAAACACTTCACCACACTAGCACATCAATCATTATTTTTCCCATAACAACACAGCATTGTTGTTTTTTTCCCTCTCAGAGATTAATAGTAGCATCGTTCATGTTTTCTAAAATCAAATCCACTTTGAATGAACGATCCTCTTTTTCATATCAGCTGTGTTCAGAGTAACTCTTTTTTATACACACATATATATATATATATATATATATATATATATTTATTTTTTTTCCACTTCACATACATCACCACTGAATCCATTTTTATTACTCACTCCATGGTACTCTCCCTCCTCCTTATTATAAACCTCCAGCCTCCTCAAACAGTCCTTCCTCCGGCTGACCGAAGCCATAAATCTCGCCCTGCCAGGTCTCAGGGTGATTGATAAGCTCTCAGTGATGCTGATAGGAGCTTGTTTGGGAGCATCGAAATGGTTGCCTTCTCCCACAGATGGGGCTCTCCCTTTCACAAATAAATACGGTAAATCCCAAACAGCATTCAGGGAGGTCCCAAGTGAGATAAATTATCAATGAATAAATTGGGAGTCACACATGAATGAGCTTGTTTAGGCACCTAAACAGATCAACGCTAAATCTTTTAGATCTTTAATTAGCAAAGGATTTGGATCTCGGCGCGTTTAAATCACAGGTCTCCTCCCACGGAGAGCCACGGTTTGATTTAAGTTCTTGTTTGGAATGGATTGCGCCTTTGTTTTAAGGTATTTTGTATGAAAACCTGACGCAGTGGATAAACCTACAGTGTATCACAGACAATAAGATGTAATTGCTGCTGAAGATACGTACGATGTTCATGATGCCTTAGAGGCCCCATTCAATCAGAGGATCGAAAACATTAAGCTAATGTCGTTAGGGTGCAAAATGAGTGCTTCATTTTGGCCTGTAAGCCTGTGTGTGTGTGTGTGTGTGTGTGTGTGTGTGTGTGTGTGTGTGTGTGTGTGTGTGTGTGTGTGTGAGAAAGGAAGCTTACTGTCCACTGTTTTTCTAACACCCTCACCCCAAAGCTCAGCACATCTTCCTGCCATCCATGATGAAATGGTTTTCACAGTGACCCCAGTGCACTGGCCCTTATCTCCACTTCCATGACACCACATCCTAACATCACGTGACTCACCCATAACCTCGGCGGGGTTTTGTTTCGCTTGCCTCTGAAGCTGCAAACCATCCGAGGGGGTGTCTCAAATGCTGTCTTGATTCTTAGCGGTGGTTTTAATTTCTCTAGCATGTGTAGAGGTGCCGACTTAACGTAAACGTTCACGACGAGTATGTGTCACCTCGTTTGGTTGTAACATGTGATCAAGACTTTACACTGTGTTTACACGTTCATGTATTTAAGTGTAGAAGTGTAGAAAATGCAATAAAACGCAGGAAGCGACCAATTTTGAGTTCTATCTTCGCATTGGAAATGTATGGTACGACTGCTCAAATACCAGGAAGTACAAAAGAGGAAGCAGGAAACAGGAAGTGAAATAGGAGGTAAACAGCAACCCTGATGTTCATCTCAAATTCTAGGACCCTTAGTATGGCGAGAAGTCAGATGAATTGTGCTGATTTGAAATGAACGATTTATAATTGACTCTTGGAAAGTTGAGCCTATTGTACACGAACTCACTTTACACTTACTACTAACCTGCGAACTATTTCATCATCCGGCGTTCTTTCTTTTTTTCTTCTTTAAACACAGCGTATGAACGGATTCCAGGTGTACCCCGTCTTCAGATGTTTTGCAGAACAACAAAACAGACCGGTTTCAATCTGACATATAATCGCATTTTATTCCAAATCACAACTGAACGTAAAGCTTTTTTTTTTTTTATTTCTGCCTTTTTTTTATTTCAGTTGAGGCAATAAATCATTTGTTTTGGATAAATTTTTGACGAGCGCAGATTGATAGAATACTGGAGGCTGAGAACGATGGACCAGATTCATCCTTTAAAAAAGCAAAAAAAAACCAAACAAACAAAAAACCATGTAATCTGCATCTCTAAGTCGAACTGAAATTCCCCTCTAATGATCTGAGAAATGGCTTCAGCCTCAACTTTTCTTGAGTTTTCTTTAATTTAATGCAAATCATGTTTCACATATCTTCAGTGAAAGCGTATCCATAAATGCACAACTATCTTCTATGCTATAAGCGTATCTCGGTCTGAATCTAATCCTGTTTATGACCAAATCAGGTCTCTTACTTTAATTCCATGGAGAGAAATTCACTAAGCACTAAGGGTTATATTTGCACTCAGTCTTTTTCTGAAAGCCTCCCCTCACCTAAATCCTATTTGATGATTCGAGTGAGTGTGTGTGTGTGTGTGTGTGTGTGTGTGTGTGTGTGTGTGTGTGTGTGTGTGTGTGTGTGTGTGTGATTACTGACCAGGACTGGTTTGAGATGACCCAGGCCCTCTGAGTGATGCGTAATTGCGGCTTCAAGCAAGAGTCTGGGATTCTCCAGGGAAATTGGGGGAAATAACTCCAAAATCCAGGCTTTGCTGTGTTGAGGATGGTTGAATCCCAAATGGCTCCCTGCTCCCTATATAACTGCACTTCAGTGGGTACGAGAAAATGCCTAGGGCACTATATGTGCATTAGGGAACCATTTGGGAGCCAATGCCCTACTTCCTAGATCAGTGCACCACACTACATGCTATGAAACAATGATTCTATGGCCTAGTGCACTATGTGACTAACAGGGAAACACTTAAGATTCAGGTTAGTCTAGTGAATGAAAAACTCTCCAAAAACATTACAGTGTGTTCCAGTTGGATTTACTCCATCAGCGAAAATGGCAGCTGGCAAAAGGTTTCCATAAGCATTCCATATTTTTCAGCATCACTTACATCATTGTTCTATACCTTTCAGAATTCCTTACACTTCACTATTGAATACAATACAGTATTCCCTATACCTTAGTATACCATACACTTTACTATTCATACACTTCAGTATTCCATACACTTCACTGTTCACTACACAACACCTATTCCCTACATTTCAGAATTCCATACAATTCCCTATTCACCGCACTACAGTATTTCCTACAATTTAGTATTCCATACAGTTCACTGTTCACTACATGACACGTATTCCCTACACTTCAGAATTCCGTACAATTCACTATTCACCACACTACAGTATTCCATACACCTCAGTATTCCATAAACTTCACTGTTCACTACACAACACCTATTCCCTACACTTCAGTATGCCATACGCTTTTGTATTCCATAAAATTCACTATTCACTACACTACAATATTCCATACACTTCACTATTCCATACATTTCACTATTCACTACACTACAATATTCCATACACTTCAGTATTCCATACACTTCACTATTCCATACACTTCAGTATTCCATAAACTTCACTATTCCATACACTTCAGTATTCCATAAACTTCACTATTCACTACACTTCAATATTCCATACACTTCACTATTCACTACACTACAATATTCCATACACTTCAGTATTCCATACACTTCACTATTCACTACACTACAATATTCCATACACTTCAGTATTCCATACACTTCACTATTCACTACACTACAATATTCCATACACTTCACTATTCACTTCACTACAGTATTCCATACACTTCACTCTTCACTACACTACACCTATTCCCTACACTTCAGTATTCTGTACACTTCACCATTCCCTACACGACAGCATTCCCTATACTTTTTTTGTATTTTGTCCACTTAAGCAATCTGCACAATTCAGCATTCTGTATATTTCAGTATTCTTTATACATCACCCTTCTGTACACTTCAGTAATCCATATGCTTAAATATTCTGAACATTTCCGTATTACCTTATACATCAGAATTCCATAAACTTCAGTATTTTATACATTTCAGTGTTCTGAACATTTCAGTATTCCTTTCACTTCAATATTCTGTAATATTCACTTTTCCAAATTCTTCAGTGTACCAACATAGCTCATGGTCACCACCTGGATGCATTTGCATTTTTTCACTATACATCACAGGATGATGTTTCAGTGATATCCACCTCATTGTCCATGATCTGGACTCGTTTCCTCATACAAGACGTAAAATAAAATCACGACAGAGTCAGAACGAGTGAGCGAAGGAGGTAGGGAGGTTGGCAGACATTCATCCTGTGTTGTTCTTCTTCGAGAGCACTTCTTTGAGAAGGACATTCACTACACTCTGACAAAGGGTTCGGCCACAAAGAATGGCCCGCACTTAAAGTGACAGCCACATTGAGGAACGGCCTTCATGTGGCATCTCTGGGGGAAAGTGACATTTAGTGGCACACCCAGAGAACTGTCAGCTATTTACCGCGTGCGACTCCGGGACTCATGCAGGCGGCCAGCCTATTGTAAATCACCGCCGACAGCATTGTGGGACACTCGCATTTAGGCAGGCATAAAAAAAATAAAAAAAAACCCTCCTCAGGCACCTTCTGTCAGCACCGTGACAGGATGGAGAGAGACTCCTGTCTCCTTCGTTAACTCGACAGACAGGAGAGGTCTCTCAGACTTTCAGCTCGTTTGAGCATTCACCTGCGTGCAATGAATTCTTCATGCTGCATCAGAGTGGAGATTTAGCTAATAACCCTACATAGGACACGAAGTGAAGAACTCTGATGGCGTTTCAAGAGAAAGCCGTGAGTCCATCAGAAACACAAGTTTGCACTTGACATTTAGAGCCTGCATCATTTCGGACACGGTGCGGCCAAATATTCCGGCAGCTTCCTGGCAGCAATTCCGTATCATTACCTTCCTCCGACGGAAAAGAAGCTCAGGCCTGCTGTGACACATGCCACTCAGGTGCTAGAGCTGCATTTTTCAAGCACAGCTGCAGGGTTCTTCAACATAATAACTAGGTTATTTTTTCCAACTATCCTCCTCCATGCAGCAGCACACACACCGGAAAAGATAAGCAAGGTGCTCGGCTTGTCAGTCACCGGATCTGTGATTGACACCGAGTTCATTATCGGGCTTTTTTTTTAAAAAATTTAATCAGTTCTCCAAAATGACTACAAGTACTTATTTATTTATTTATTTATTTATTTATTTATTTATTTATTATAAGTTATTTATTTCTCATTCATCATTCAGGAGTCAACAAAGATGTAAAAATTAGAAGAAAGAAAAAACGCATAATCCACACTCATACTTCTATACCTGCATGCATGGAAGAAATCATAGTTGTTGACTTACTGGAAATTTCACTTACTCGTACATTTTCTACACTAGTGTACACTTGCACACTTTCACACGAGCAGACGTGCACTAAGATAATTCAATGACATTAATTACATGCATATCATATTTGCACACTAACACATGTAAATACTAGCATAACTGGCTAACCCTAACCCTAACCCTAACCCTTGCATATTAGCATGTTAGTATGTTTAGTAGGCATACTTGGTGTGGTGGTAAGCACTGTCGCCTCACAGCAAGAACGTCTGAGTTTGAGATCACAGATTATCTGATAAATGTCATTAATCTCATAATTAGCGAACTGCTATTTAACTAATTAAACCTAGTTAAGAAAACGTTCCATAGTAATGCTGATTAAAATGCTGAAAAGAAATCTTTAAATTAAATATCTTTTGGATGTAATTTATACATATATATATATACACACAGTGAACCCCTGCAATATTGCGGTTCACCTATCGCAGGTTCAGTCCATTGTGGATTTTCAAATTTCAGAACGTAAATTTCCAGAATGTAACCCCCGCGATAGGCGGGGGTTCACTGTATGTCTTTATATATATATATATATATCAGAATAATCGGTAGTTGCAGGCCTAAAATACATTTTAAACTAAAGACGGATATGTCACCATGCATGTGTGCACACGTTACAACACTTCACGAGTCTTACATCACCACTCGGGTCTGCTCTTACAAGCTAATCTTACAGTCACCAATTCATTTTCATAGACTTTGGTGTAAAAATGCGTTCACTGGGTGGAAATTTCCCCATTATTTTGTCTATAAATCAGAAAAGGGGAACAACATCACGGTACAGAGCAAAATGCTGTCATCATCTGCATATTTGGTGTTACGGTAATCCAAAGGTAGCGGAAAGTAATCAGTAACATGACTCTAATTTTGCGGTTCTTAAATCTACATATACACAGATACTCCCCTAGTTACGATGGCCCAACTTATGATTTTTTGAAGATTAAAAATTGTAAAATATTTAGAAAATATGTAAGACTCGCGGGCAGGCATCGCTGGGAGGCCAGCAAAACAGCGTACGCTATACGATACGTTCGGACGACGCCCGGATGTACGCGTCACTCGCCTCGCGTCACGCCTCACTGTTTTTTTGCGCGCTTCAAGAGCTAATTTGAATCCAAAAGCATGTCTTCTAAACACCCCAGCATGCCTCCTACAGGAAAAGACTCCTGGGTAGGCCAGGCTAAGCTAGGATAAGCTAGGCTAAGCGGTAGTTCGACATAGGATATTTTCCACTTACGACCGGGATCTCCATCGTAACCTGAGGACTACCTGTATATATAAACCTTGAGTACTAATGCGTGATATACTTGCCTGGTTACATACAGTATATACTACAAGTTGTATACTTCCACACTTGAATACGACACTACATGACATACTAGCACTCTTTCCTGCTAGGCATGTTAAGTAATTTGACTTACAGAAGACAAATTCACAGACACACACAGTTTGGATGAAAGGCAGTGTTGATGTGGGCGGGTTGAAACCCTTCACTAAGCTGTGATTGGATGCTGTTGATCCTAGGCCTCGTAAGACAGATGAAGTGTCACGGTGGTGAGGAGATTAGATAAGTAAAGTCTACTCAGGTTTATTTCAATTTTGCCTGATCGCTAGAGCGTTACAGAGGTCCCTAATGATACGGCGGCGGGAGGTGGGGGGATGACGACTGGGCAAGGGTGAGGGGTTATACTTGGAGAGAGAGTGTGGTTCATCACTCACACCTTCAGAACAGAAAAGGGTGCGGAGATAAATGAGTTCACAAAGGAACATTTACAAGGGGAGCTACGAGGCTAATCTTGCTAACAAAACAGACACTTAGTATCATAAACTGGATGCAAACTGTATCCAAATCAGACATTCGCCTCAAAAGGTGTCATTGCTCAGTGTGCTGATGTGCGTTCAGCTTTCTGTAAACATGGACAATAGGAAAGCTTCAGATTGCGTGCCCGCATACCTGCATACTGCTATACGTTCATAAATCCAAGCTAATATATGTGCACGCTTGCTCACGTCTATTCTAGCCTTCATGCACACCATGGTCCTTTTAGCGCATACAAGTATATTCACATGCTAGTGCCTACATTCTTACACAGACACTACCATACTTTCAAACACACATTTTCATACTAGCATGTCAGCCCAGTGCTATGCTAATATTCAACACACACGTGGACATGCATATGAGCTCACGTTCATACTAGCATGCTAGCATGCTTGCTCTAAATGCACTTTAGCACTCATGAGTATTTGCAAGCTCGCAGATTCATGCTGCGTTCCATCTGTATTCGGACGTCGGGATATCCGAGTTCCGAGGCACTGATATCACCTGGAATGCCCCCTGAAGTCGGATTTCCGACTCAGAAAGTTGTGAGATCCTCACCAACCCCACATGGCACCCCCTGTCTGAACAGCATGCGAAAGCTGTAGTTTTATCCTGTTTAATAAACTTGTGTGTGTTTTTGTGTCATTTAATCAGTCGTCCACACAGGACTGTCCAAGTTTTATCTGTGCTTATGTTGATACACTGTTTTTATGCACTAAATACCGCGTAATGTGTCGTTTTCAGGCGGCGTTGCTAATTAATGGCTACTGGCTACGCGGTAGTGAGTGACCCTGGCTTCCCCCACCGCGTCACATTTAAAGGAAAACCTTAAAAAGAAGCTGAAATTCCAGGTTAAACCTTGACCTTTATGTTTAATGGGGTGAGATCGGATCAAAAAAGTGTGACTGGAGCTTTGTGTGGCTTCGTACCGTGTGTGTGTGTATGTCTGTATGTGCAAGGTTGGAGTTTTGAAATTTTCAAAAATTTGTCACGACAAAATTTTTGCGCACAGTGGTACAAACTTATGTGCAACCCATTTGCAACAATTGCACGTCACTACACGTCACTGCGTGCCCGTGGAACGCACTGCGCACTGGCCCTCGTATGTCGTGCATAATTTCCCGCAAGCAGTCGTTACGGTCAACGCCTGATCATATTGTCAAATACTTATGTATCCTGGTCAGTGAATCTCTTTCCTGAGAGGAAAATGTAAGGGTGGCATGAATAAATTCAAATAAACCGATCATGCAAATATTTAAGAATCTCTCCTTTTGTGTAAGCAGTAAGTATAAACAACATACCGTATGTACATATTTCACAGCATGTACAGGAACGCCATCCATGATTATACTGAACATAAGAGTAAGTGCACTTGACTGTAAATAATCGCTATTGCTCTCTGCGTGTATGTGTGTGTGTGTACGTGTGCGTAGGGGTATATACGGCAGTAGCAGTATAATATTAGTGCTAAAAGGATTTGTACAGTGTGTTATGGAGCAAGGTTACAGCACAGGAGGAAAATAATATAAACAAAACAAACCAAAATGAAAAAAAAAAAAATCTCTCTGCCTTGAAGCTCTGTGAGTGTTTTGATGGTACCCTACTCCACACACGCCCGTCTCTGACAAAGGCGCAATCCTTTCAATAGAACCACTAATACCTATTTTCAAGAGTTTCAGAGATCAGCTAGTGTGTATTTTGTTCTTGGCTAAAGAAAGACCTTCAATGCAGTGGAGAAAGAAGCTCCTGAAGAGAGATTAAGAACTCAGGGACATTACAGCATTACAGCCGCAGCGCATACTGGATGTATTGCTAGGATATCACAATGCTTGGCTACTTGCGCGTTAACATAACACCGAGACTTAGATACTGGGAAACTTGCATACTATGGGATTTGAAGAAGGCGGGTGCAGCATGAAAACCCAAGAATATTCGTGAGCTGGAGGTTATTGGCCACGAGGAATGAGCTAGGATTCCCCAGGAAGGCTTCCAGTAGCTGGTATCTAGCTATGCATCATGTTTGCAGCAGGCCAGAACAGCAAAAGGGTGCAATACTAGGTACAAAAGATGCTCCTCGTGAAGGGGTTGAATAATTTTGAGACTGGAGTAAGGATTAAAAGTGGCCTTTTGTGTTGAACGTGGAGACACACCGTGTAATATTAGGTGTGTTAAGATATATAACTTGTTCTTGCGTGATGTCTTTGTTGCAAACAGTTTTAAAAAATTGCACATTTTGCCAGTAAACCTCATTTGCAGTGCGGGGGTGCGTGGCTTGGTTGAATTATTTCAGGTGCAATGGTATGCATATTAGCATACGTACCTTTTTGTTCTGGCATTTGAGTATACAGGAGGTCCTCGGGTTCCAACAGCATCGACGTTGCGTATGCAACATACGACGCTCGCTCGGATAAAAACCAAAAAAAATTGAGACGTGAGTGTTTCGGTTTACGGCGTCAGCGTCGGACTTACGGACTACGTGGGCGGCCTAGTTTGGTTGCGCGAGCTGGAAGAATCCACAGTGACGCGGCGTATGAGCGAGGAAGTTCGCGAAGTTGAGTGTAAAAAAGAAAAGCGCAAGTGTCCCGTTTGTGTCGATTTGTTTGGCGACTTTTTGGCTCTTATCATGGCTCCTAATGGTCGTGCTTGTATGAAGAGAAAAGCCATCATGATGGAAGTGAAATTAGACATTGTAAGGGCAGAAACAGCCACGGATATCAGATAGCAGTCTTCTACAGTAGCAAATGCGAATGCTAACACACTAGCTCGCTTTCAGATTTAAACCCAAGCACACTTTATACCTTCTACACCACACAAACCTACACGCATACTCTTTACTGCACATTTGAACGACTGCATACGTCCCTTGATGCATATTAGCGTACATACTCATGTGTATACATAGCATGTGGGTATTTACACACCCATACTTGGGTACGTTTACAAATACTTTGTAATGTACATTTGAAATGCATTCATATTAGCATATACACCTATACCTGATCATGCATGCCTGAATATGCACACTACGGTACTCTCATACTCATGTACTTGCACACTAGGGACTTTTTCAAGCACAAGCTTACTAGCATACTTGCTTCCTAACAATCAAGGTGTGTAATGCAGAAATCTGAGAATAAAGCACGTAATAGACAGAGCATCCTCAGCATAATAGGGGCCTACTGAGAGTGCTAATGTACGTCTACTGTACACCAGGTAGTTACCCAGGGTGTGGGTGTGTGTCAGACTCAGGGTCAGTGGTGGATATTTGGCACAAGACACCACCTGGTGGTGTTCAGCAGAGGTGCATGCTCAGTCGGAGGTCCAGGAAGAAGTCTGCTACTGTATGTTCCCCAGGTCCAGTTCTGTCGTGTTCGTGGACTGGGCGTTTATTTTCCAAGCGAATACACTCAAATCAGTGCTTTGTTCATCCTTTGTGAGGTTAAAATGCGCGTGGGAGAGCAGGAGATCCATGAAGATGTGCAGCACTGGACAGGAGGAAGAGAAATAGAGAAATGGAGCGAAAGAAATAAAAGAAAAAACACGGTGTAGAACAAAGAGTGAGCAAAAATCGTGCAAGTATGCAAGAATGGAAGCATTCAGCTTGCCTTTTGTTCTTATAATAATTATTGTTGTCATTTTTTTTATTAAAGAATGATGCCATACTCCTCCCCAAAGTATAGATACACGGAATATTTGCAAAAACAAGTTATCAGGTATGTTATAGTAGCTATAAACAGTCGATCCTTGACTTTATCTCCAAGCGTGTCATGTTAAAGAAACCTGCTTTTTTTCCTATAAAGTTACCGGAGACTCCTTCCATGACTCCATAAAATTTTATTTATTTATTTATTTATTTATTTATGGATACTGGTGTTAAACCCCAAAGGGAAATAGTGAGCACACACGTGAGAAGTGAGCACACGTACCCCAGAGCAGTGGGTGGCCACATGCTGCAGCGCCCGGGGTGCAGTTGGGGGGGTTAAGTGCATTGCTCAAGGACACTTCAGCTGTGGATGCAGAGGGAACGCACTATTCAGTCACTCCCCCAACCACTCCCCCCCCATACATTTTTCCTGCTGGTTCGAGGGAATCGACCCGGCGACCTTTCTGTCCCAAATCTGGTTTCCCGAGGCCACACCTGCCCGACGATTGATGATTGCCTAATAAATAATTTGTTGATGATTACTCTCAGACCATGTGGCTCATTCACTGTACATGTTCCTGTAAACGAGCCGTTACCATAGAGACGAAATAACTGATGCAATCCTTGGGGTTTTCTACACCGCCGGCGCCAATTATTCAACACCTCCCGACCAATCAGAACTGAGAATTCAGCAGAGCATTGTGGTGGAAATGGAAATCTATAAACATGACCGGATAAACAGGTCATCCTGGATTTTATGTAGAATATTTTTATTAATTAAAAAGAAAACAACCAACCAAACAAACAAAAAACCCTCAGCATGATCACATCGGTGCATTCTTTACTTTATTTTAAAAAAAGGCAAGGTTAAATTGGATGTACTAGGAGGATTCAGAAACATCAACAATCCATTCTCTCAGATTATTCTGTATCGTGAGATCCCGTCTAAGACAACCCAATAACAGAATGACCTCCGGCTCGCTCCTCGTTCGGCTGGACACACGTTACAGAATGCTGATTTACTGTAAAATGTTCTAGCTGATGATGTATCCCTGGCTCTCAGGGGCAGCCATCTTGGACAGAATGCTTGTTTGCACTCCACTTGATTACTCCTTGGCTCAGCATCTGCGAGCACACACCCAGGTCGGGTTTGACGTGCAGGCTTCATTAAGAGCACTGAGGAGGAACCCAAGAGGAGCGACTATCCACGACGAGCCGTCTAGAGATGTTTCTGCGCCCGAAAGCTGGAGCTTTGGACTTGCACTGGACCAAATGTTTTTGAATTCTAAATAAATGACAAGAAAAGCACGATTTCTTTTGTTATCGCACATATAGGTAATCAGCTGAGACTTTTTTTGGGGTCTAAGTATGCTTTTTTTCCCTTTAGTTTTATTCTGGAGCTGCGAGGCGAACGTTGCTAACAAAGGAAACTTAGCGAGCGATCCAGAGTTCTTTAAATCGGCAGGTCTAAATCTTTTCGTAAAGCTCCTGGCAGATTTAAAAACATTTCAGAAACGTGGATTTTCTTCATCCTGACCGTCAAGTCACTCGTAAATGACCAGTTGTGTTCACAGCGGAGCCGGTTTACATTTAGCCGAGTCTCACACAACTCCACAAAACTCAGCGACAAAATTCTGCCTTCTCTAGAGCGCCATTACTTTTGCCCTCGTCGGTGGGTTAATTTGATTTGGTGATTTCCTGTTGGATTGCTTTCTCTCGAGTCATTAATATGAAATGGATATGTTTCACAGAATATTTATCAAACTGGTATGGAATTGAAATTATTAAGCGCGATAAATTTGACATACACAGGGGCCCATAAAAATGTATACACACTTCAGCAGTGGTTATCACGATGCCCAGTTTTTGAAATCCAAATTGAATGATTGGCGTCAGTGTGTAGGGACGTGAGAGCAGTGTGTGGCGTGCGGAGAGACGTGTAGACATGTGTGGACAGTAATACAGCTTTTATGCAGCTATTTTTCATGTTGGAGTGTGTATACGTTTTTTTGGCTCCCCCTGTATAAAGTGTACAAAAAAAATCAATTTACATCGCAGAAACGCACCGATTAGCAACCGATCAATCGAGGTTCACATCACTGAGTCTCTTTATAGGAGGGAGAATCAAGAAGTAAAGGCAATTTTTATATGACGTGATAACCTGGAGAGCAAAAGACAAAGCGTGAAGTGGAGACATCCGTCTTCTCCAGTGAAGAAGAAATTCAAAAGTCAGTTCTCCGCCAAGAAAATCACGTTAATGTTCTTTTGGGACATGAAGGTTCCTGTTCTGGGGCATTTCCAAGTGCATGGATGAACAGTGAACAGTGTAAATTCCTGTACGTTGCTGCAAAATGACCTTAAACCTGCAATTCGCAGCAAAAGAAGAGGAACGCTGTCCAAAACAGTCTCACTGCACCAGGACAATGTACGTCCTCATACAGCAGCAGGGACAGTAGAGACAGCGCACCGGCTCGGGTTCCGACGTCTCCCACGTCC
>JAQMCW010000018.1:1904281-1923770 GCA_030068335.1 Chrysichthys cranchii
CACACACACACACACACACACACACACACACACACACACACACACACACACACACACACACACACACATGCACACGCTGCATGCCAGAGCTCACACATCACCATGGCAACTCGACCGAAGAGAGGAGAGACGGATCCGTCTCTGGCTCGCTCCTTGTCTGTCTACTCTTGTGCGAATCCAGAAAAATCAGCATGCTTCTCATACATCATGTGCTGTGCTCTGTTGCTAATATTTCTGTAATAAGTCTACTTCCTGATGTTTCTCAGAAGACAAATCAGTCATTTGTCCTTTTAAATAAACATATTAATGCCACACATATTAATGTTTCCAAAAGGCAGCTGTCTGAATTCAGGGACAGTGGATAATGCCCACCAAGATGGGATGACCTAACGGAGGCTCCATCACCTCTAGTTTGAGAATGATCTATTGTTATTCAGGAGGTTGAGAGCTCTAATCTTGTGTATACATTCATATTGGGTTGTTATAAACTGAAACGGTGTGAAAAACATTAGTGTTTAGAGAACGCTTATGGAAGTTCATCAAAACAGTGTTGAAATACATGTAATGGGGTATCTTTAGAATGACCTTCCCTTGCTCCTCAGGGTCTTAAAGGCCGGTATATATATAAAGCTTCCCCAGTGGTTTTTTTTAAATCTGGTTACTCTGACTTTTCTAACAAGTTACCAATTTTATGTCAAAATTTAATGACCAAATGACTTCTTTCTCCCATTTTCTTGTTAAATATTGAACAACGAATCTCTGAAATTCTACTTTTGCATAATAAAGCTAATACAGGGGCACTGTATATATTTACACAGACGTCTCAAAAGTAAACAGACGCCATCGTGTTTGAAAAATGCATTTATAGAGACGTCCTTCGAGCTGCTCGGCCATGGTACCCAGGTAGATGGAGATCCCTCACAGGAGGACTCCGACTCACTGGGGTCGCTCTGCACCATCAGCGTCCTTACAGTGAGGATTTATTTCCCCAACAATCCGCTCGACGGTCTGAAGACCCCTGTCCGAGGGTCCGGGTCGACCTGAGCGGGATGCTGGTGATTCCTTTCCTTTACTTTTGAATTGTACAATCACTCTGTTGACTGGAACAAGAGGAATCCCAAGGTTTTGTATAATCACACGCTGCCTAAGTCCACACTCAGACCGACCACAATACACACTCTGTGAAAATCACACAACTCTTTGGTGTTCGCTGCATGGCGAGTCGCTCTAAACTATTAATATCCTGGAATCTGACCTGAACAAATAATAATAATCAGATATTAACATGTTCACAGCACCAGGTGGTGTCCGCATCGACAAAACGGTCTAATGAGGGGGGTGTATTTACTTTAAATTGTTTATCTTTAAAAATGTATTTGTTTATTTATTTATTTTGAATTTTAGTTTTTATTTCTTTAAGCACCTGACTCCTGCTCCTAGCTTGCACTTGTCCTACATGTGCTTTTGTTTTTGTTTTGGTCCAGGCTCCGCCCCTGTCCTGTGATTGGTTTGTTATCGCATTGTGTTCACCTGTTCCATATTAGCCCTTAAATATCTTGCCTATTTATACCCCACTAATCCTGAGTGGTTTTTTTTCTTTTTCTTTTTTTGGGGGGGGATTTCTTATCATACATGTTGTGTTTTTAAGTTCTGCAGGTCCCTTTATTTGGTCGTATGAAAATCAGTTTTTTCCCCCCCAACTTATCTATTGTTTTCACCCTGATAAACCACATGCTGCGTTCAGCATTTGCATATGATCCCATAATCTGAACTTGTCTAGCATAATGTTAACCTTAATCTATAACATTAATAGTTAGCTACATAACTATTCATATTTTGTCCTTGGTATTTACTGTTTCCTTCTTACTCATATGGCAAATAAAAATAAGCTAAAAAAAAGAAATTTGAAAGAACTGTTAAAAGGAAGAGTACTTAATTGCTAATGCTAGCTAGGTTTGCTTGCTGGCTAGTTAGTTCACTGCTTAATTGTGTTACACTGAGAGGCCCTCACTGGAGTTGGGTATTAACAGCTAACTAGCTAGCTAACATCATGAAAACAGGTTTTAAACAGTTTGCAAGCATTGCTGAAAAATAAATAGCTAAACAGCTAGCCGTTTTGGTAGTTAGCTAGCTAATATCACTTATAAAATTGAAGTCCTTAAATTAGTCCCTGAGATAAACTATATATACACTTATATATACACACACACACATATATCTGTGTGTGTATATATAAGCTTGAGAGCCCTATACAGTTTGGACCTACAACCTACGCAGTGCATTGTGGGATTTTAGTGTTTTGGTGGTTCAACATTCTGCTTTCAGATGACAAAAACTCTTCAAGTAGTGCACTACCTAGTGAGCAGTGTGTGGTTTTGGTTTGATTTTGGATAAACTGCAAAACAGGAAGTGTGTTAACCTGATACGCAGCCCTGTACGCCAAGAAGCGGCGGTCACTTGTCCGCAGTTTTGCTGTCACTCGGCACGTACGCCATGTCCTTCTCAAGGAGCTCCTCCTGAAGCCTGGGGAGGTTGGGGAGGTTGGGGGGTGGTGTGAGTGAGGGGCAGAAGGGGACAGGGAAGTGAACAAGGGATGGAGAGTGGAGACACAATGATACGAGGGACGTCAGGATGAATTAGTCAAGATGAGCAGAAACAACACTGACGGCCGAGGGAGCGTTTGTTCGTGAAGCGTCCGTGAGGGGCTCCTAGCAGCCTGAGGGAGCATTATTCCTCCATCGTGATGTTTTCATCAGCCTGGTTTATATAACACACACACACACACACACACACACACACATGCACATTTACACACGCACAGGCTGGAGAAAGAAAATGAAGAAATCCTCATATATTTCCAATTTTTCATATTTCTGGTCTTTATAGACATGCGGCGATCTAATTATGGAGCTTATTGAGCTCAGGATCTGTGTTAACCCATTTTTTGTCTTTATGCAGGGTTCTTGTTTTGGGTTGAAAAAAAAAACACATCTGCAAAGACTTAAAAGAACAATCCTGGATAAATAGAGTGATTTCCATACTTTTCTTTGTCCTTCTAGTTGTATTTGTTTGGGCATGAATATACAGTGGTACCTCAGGACTGGAACTCACTAGAACTCAAATTTCTTAAAAGTCGAACCAACCAGATCGCAAAAAAGTGACCTAGAACTCGATCTGAATCTCAACACTTGAACCGTGAACGCCGACCTAAGATAACTAGTACGCGCAGGGAAATGAGTGACGCGGCACTCGGCTGTCTCTCAGTGGAAACAAAGGGTAACGCTTCAGATTTTGTGTTTAATTGCTAAAAAAAAAAACATATTCCGGTGTAATTTTTTGGGGCCAGGAACGAATTAATTGGTTTTCCATTATTTCCTACGGGGAAAATCTGATCAGGATTCGAACCCGCGCTCGGGACGGATTAAGTCCGAGTACTGAGGCAGCACCGTATTTTTAATTTTTTTTTTTTTGTTCCGCGTTTTTATTTCTGTTCGGTTACAAAATGGTATTTGAATTATCGATACGTACGCGAGCACATGATTTATTTCCTTGTTTATGCATTTCATTCACGTGTTTCTTTTGTTCTTCTTTTCTTCCTTTTGAATTTTTCTCCCTCTATACAGCACCCCAAAAAAGTAACTTCACTGTATACCTTTTGCTTGGGTAAATAATCAGCTTGTGAAGATGTTCCGTCGTACTAAAAACCTAAAGCTACAGCTTTAGCTCTGATTTGCCACAAAGCACTGGCACTGGAGACTCCTTCCGAAAATGCTACATAAACATCTCCTTGCAGAAAAAGTCTCCGTACGTCCACAGAAACTTCTCCATATCAGCGACTCCATGCCATTTTAATCTGTTTTCACGAAGTGTCCTCTGTACGACGCCTTCATGCCGACGAGCTGTTGCTATAGAAACGATCACGTATTCGAGCGAGCATGTTAATACGTACCTGTGAGTCGTAGCTGCGCCGCTGTTAGAGGCATCGTTAGGTGCAGAAACCTTCAAACCAGGCGCCGAAACCTTTACAAATAACAAACTTGTCTACGGGAATTGATTAAAGCAGAGATTAAGCAGTTATTAAATGGTGAAAATAGAGGATTAAATCTGAGAGCATTTAATAAACAGCGTGGTCAGAGGAGACTTCTGTGGCTCTGCACAGGCTGTGGTGTCATTCGCAGATCAGTGTCTGGGAGAAGACGGCGGTCTCGTCAAACTCGCACCAGAACGGAACACAGAACGGCAAGTGTGTGTGTGTGTGTGTGTGTGTGTGTCTCATCGAGAACATGTCCTGCAGATTCTTCTGCTCTTCTCTGTCTTGGCTTTTGGTCTGGACAAGACTTCTCTGAATGTGGAGTGAAATTATTGCTAATCCATGCTAATATCAACAAACGCGTTTCACAATGACGGCATGTGGAACTCGTCTCGCGAACTGAAGCAACCCAGAAAAGGATCAGAACACTTTTTTTTTTTTTTTCAACTTGAGAATCTGGAAAACTTCCCAAAAGCATGCTATAAGCATGAATTATAAGTGTTTACACGATGCGTGACTTGAGACTTGTTTTCGTTTCACTCTGACATGAGTTAGCCCCCAGCATTCATTAACGATCCACGATCCAAAACAGGACCTCGGGGCCTCACTGTTTTCCTCTGTCTTCATTTTATGTCCCTGAAATGACCCCCTGGATACGAGTTCGTTCGCAACATGTCATCAGTGCAGTTTTATTATTTTTATAATTTTTTTGCAAGCTAACGCGGCTTTAACAGCATCATCATCTCCGTAATTAAGTTTTTCAGTTATTTTCAGCATAATAATAATAATAATAATAATAATAATAATAATACACCAGGGGAACATGTGGACATCCAGAAGTGACCAGAGCTGCATATTGACACTGTAATATGATGAGTGGAGGATGCACTGCGGGCCTGTGTGCCGTCTTTACCGTACTCTTATTCGGCTAAATGAATTGAGAGAGGATCAGATTCTTACGTTTACGTCAAGTTTATTGTCAGAAACTACAAAATGCAGGAAACGTTTGAGTAAGTTTGGTACTGGTGGACAGAAAATAGTTACCCTAACACCCTAACCACACCCCCTCATTATTACCACCATCTATGTTGTTATTGTTATTATTATTATTATTTTAATTTTAACTTTGTAAATGATTATTTCTCATTAGGACCCACTTCTAACTGATAAATCCTGGAATTCACATCTGCTTTGTATTTTTATTTGAACTTTGGTTTATTTGAACCATTTTTAAAAGGAAGACCTTTAAACCACAATTACAGGCTCTCCCCCCCGAGTTCCGATGGCCCGACTTATGATTTTTCGAAGTCACAATGACGATTGCGATACGCTAAAAATTGTAAAATATTTAGAAAATATTTAAGATTCGCCAGCATGAAGTAAGTAGCTGGCAGCCCAGCGTAACAGCGTATGACGTACGATACGTTCGGACGACGCCCGGATGTACGCCGCCACTCGCCTTGCGTGATGCCTCGCTCTCTCCCGCGACTCACGGAGTTCCCTTGTGTATCGGTGTACTGTACAGTGCATTACCGCATGTTTTTTGTGCGCTTCAAGAGCTAATTTTAATTCAAAAGCATGTCTTCTAAACGCCCAGCGTGTCTCCTACAGGAAAAGACTCCTGGGTAGGCTACGCTAAGCTATCTAAGCTAGGCTAAGCAGTGGTTCAACGTACGATATTTTTCACGTACGATCGGGATATCGGAATGCACCTCCATCGTAACCTGAGGACCACCTGTGGATATATCTCATCAGCCCTGGAGGTTACACCTCCACACCAGCAGAGGTCTCTCACCTACTTACAAACATACATTTCCTCTATAGACGAGTATATAAACTCAATAAGGTCGATATTCATCACGAAGTCTTGCCAACAGGTTGCGTAAGTTCTGAGACTTTTATCTAACGATGTTTTGACCTTGCCTTATTTATTCATTAATTAATTTATTTTTATTTACTCTTTGGATTTTCGCGTTTCATGCTCGAGTGTGTTTTGACCTTTGCCCTCCTTCCGACCTTGATTTTCGATTTTGCCTGATTTGTCACTAAAAAACCACCAGCACCAGGATCCTCAAACGGTGTGTGTGCGCGCGATAAAACGGGTCCATTTCAGGACCTGAGGAACGCTTGTAATATGGCTAACTGTTTAAAGAATGTTTTTGGCCGCGGGGAATTTTAATTAGCATTTAATTCAACTTTAATCTTTTCAGGATCGTACGAGTTCCAGCCGACTCGTGACCTCACGTGCGAGCGCAGAATTGAAGGCACACGTGAGCCTGTGCCAGGTACAGCCAGGCGCTTCACTGGCATGTCATCACGTTGGCATCGCTATCCGAGCCTTGATGCTAATCCATCAGCCGGCTGTTTGTACATTCTCAAAATACCTTCAGGAACGCCAACGGCGTGTTTTTCTACTCCCTCTTTGCAGGAGGAGAAATTTTTTTTATAACGGATCTAGAGACGTCGGCATCTCAAGCGTAACCTTGATTTGCACTGATAACTCGAGCGCTCCGGCTGTGAGCATGAATATTCACCATATCCTTCAGTCGCTGCCTGCCGTGAGCTGCCTGAACACCGAGCAGAGACTCGGCACTGAGACCGACAATGACGAGACCCTTTTCCTCTGGCTTTTAACACAGACAGAAAGTAGAGCGAGATAGAACACCTTTATTTTTCGCATAAAAAGTACAGATTAGCATAGATTATATAACATTGCCTTAGAGACGCGTCGCGTTGCGTTTCGCACGCGTGGTGTTTTTCATTTTTCCACGTGTGATGGTTTATTTTCATTTATGTGATTTTTCAACATCGACACGTTCATGATTCGTTTATTTTGGTGTTCATGTTTCACGTGTGGCACGTGTCCTTAGTTTTCCACAGGAATATTTTTTTTTGTGAAAAATAAAAAAAAAAATATATTTTTTTTTTTAAAAAAGGAAAATCTATGAATAAATCTTTTTTTATGCCTTTTTTTTTAAATAAAATTTTTTAAAATGATTTTTTGTTCTTTTTATGTTTTTATATTATTTTATTATGCGGGAGCTGTTCCACTAACGGGGTCGTACTCTGCAGATCAAACTCTGGAAAAACTCTGTACGCTGACAATCAAAAGAAAGAAAGACAGAAAGACAGAATGGAAGCAAATAAAGAAAAAATACTTGGCTATCATCTTCTGTCTTAAACACAAAAAGAGACCAAGAAAAAGTAAGAAAGAAAATTCCCTGTCCCTAGCTATTGGCCAAATGGCTGGCTGGTAATTTCTTAAAATAAAACTAGCATCAAATTTAAAAACCTCTCGTCCAAAGAAGCAAAACTGAACAAGAAACTCTTTTTTTTTTTTCCAACTATATTGATAAATATTTGTTTTCCTTTTTTTTTTTTTTTTTGCTGTACTGCATGGATTGTAAAACCAGTGCAAAACAAAAATGACCATAAGAACTAAAAAAAGAAAAATATACCCCACCTAGCAATCCCCTAACATTATAATAGCATGGCTAATGAGCGAGGGCTAGCTCTACTCACGGTTTAACCCTGTTGGAAAAGCGTCGGCGCAGAATAACAGCCACTGTGGTGAGCACCATGATGGTTGTGCACATGGTCCAGTGGCTGCTCGGACCCTTCCAGGTGCGTCCACGGCTCCGGATTTCCACGTTCAGCTACTCACAACCATGACCCTTCCTCATCAGTGAGCTAGCAGTGTTAGCAGGTTGGCTAGTCTCCCGTCCTTCCTTCTTTCCCCGGGTCCCAAACCTGAGATCCCTGAGATTAGCTGTTGGATAAAGAGCGTGTGTGGCTGAACAGCTGCGTATTGTTTACAGCTAAGCTTTTCCGCTTAATGCTTGGAAGAATGCTAATCCGTGTGAGCCTGGAGAACAGTTCCATGCTACAGTTTATGTCAGCGGCTCAGCGCACGATCTGCGGTCTCCTCACTGTCCTCTGAACATGCAGAAAGGATGCAGTTCATTTTTACCACAGAGGACAGATGAGTCAAATATTAGGCTTATTGTTCATATGTTGGCAACTAAAATGATGGTTGTGGCCTCGTAAAGCCTTTTCTGAACTTCCCACGGACAGGACGTGTGAGGTTCCAGTTCACATTATTTGTTTTTAGGGCCTAATATGAATCACTAGGTCCTTTTTATTACAAGGAAATAAATAAATAAATAAATACATAAATACATAAATAAATAAAAGCAAGAAGGTGACAGGAAATGAGGATGACATGGTGGCTGAAAATAATTTGTAGGGTTTAAAAACATTTAAAAATATTTTAACCAGACAAATTTGATGGAAACTTTGCTAGCTGATGTTAGCTAGCATTTCCGTGAATGTGGACGGGCGGCGGAATGAGTCGGTAATGTTAGCTGAGCTAAACGGCTCATTTTTAGCAGACCTTTTAGGTAAAGTTGGTCAGATAGACTTCCAGTTTTCATTTTGAACCAAACAAACCAAACGGATGGAGGCAACTTACCAGGGACCCATAAAATAATGGCTTTTATTTTTCACGTTTCATGTAAATAATGATTCTTCATGATGCAGATGATTCCTTGCTAATCTAAAGATTCGGGTCTGGTTTAGCCTCTTAATGCACATAAAGGGATGGGAAACAGGAAACTGCATCAGGAAGCAGCTCGTGTGAAAGCCTGGCTTCTCCAGCTCTTTGTACGGTACGAGTACGTATCAGGCACTCATTAGCGGCATTAGCTAGCGAGGTCTTGTTAGTGACGGGAGGTCTCTCATTAGGCACAGGGCTGCGAAGTCACGCTGGATTGCTGCCTGATTTCACTCTGCCTTTTTTTTGGTGGCTTCGGAGCAGGATAACTTGAATTCCTTTGCCGGGCTGCGCTCGCTTTTGTAGAAATGTCTCATTATGTCAGGAGGTGTCTCATTAGGACGCGCCGCTTACTGTTCCGATACCTTTGAAGGGAAGGTGGAGAATTAAAGCAGAACAGAAGCACTCAAAATCAGTGTACAGAAACAATTTGTGTACTTTATATTCCAGGAATCCCATGCAAACTCTTTGGAGAGTTTAGGTTTTTAACAATATTAAACCTTTCTGGGGGCTTTTTGGTGACCTTAGGCTGGTCCTGAGGCGAACATGATGTCCTAAGATCTCCGAGGCGCCACGTCTAAAACCAGAGCAGTCTGCAATGTGTCTTTAGTATGCTGTGAAAATAGTAGCAAAGTGTTTGGGGACTGTTTATGTACTAAAGTAGTATAGAAATCTAAAAAGCTAGCACTTATCAGTTGATCAGACGTGTATAGTGTGTAAATATATACAGGCGCTCCCAGAGTTCCGATGGCCCGACTTACGTTTTTTGAAGTTACGATGCCGATTGTGATCCTCTAAAAATGATAAAATATTTAGAAAATATTTAAAATATTTACACTAGGAGGCCAGCGTAACAGCGTATGATGTACAATATGTTCGCATGACACCCGGAAGTAAGTGGACGACACCCGGAAGTATGCCTCACTCTCTCCCACAACTCACGGAGTTCCCTTGTGTAGCGGTGTACTGTACAGTGCATTACCATGGGGTTTTTTGTGTGCTTTAAGAGCTAATTTTAATTCAAAAGCATGTCTTCTAAACACCCCAGCATGTCTCCTACAGGAAAAGACTCCTGGGTAGGCTAAGATACCTAGGCTAGGCTAGGCTAGGCTAAGCTAGGCTAAATACCTAAGATAGGCTAGGCTAAGCTGGGCTAAGATACCTAAGCTAGGCTAAGCAATGGCCTACAACGTTCAACATACGCTATTTTCAACTTACGATGGGTTTTGCAGAACGCATCTCCATCATAACTTGAGGACTAACTGTATAGTATAGCATAGTAAAGTATACTCACCGTATAGTAAATTTAACTTCATTTCATAAAATTCAGGCTATATCTGTTTAAAAGTGCTAGTTTTTTTGTATATTGTCTTAGAAACACTTCAATAAAATATTTAAACATTTATTTAAAAAAACTATTATACATTTTGAAAACGTATACACAGTTCAAATTAGCACACTATCAATGATAAGACTTTAAGAAATTATGTTAATTATTCATTTTTCTTTGGAATAAGTTTTTTCTTTTCCTTCTAATTCAGAAGCCGTCGCATTCAGCGTTGAAAATGAAAAATTGAAATTGAAATGGCTTCTTTTTAGAATGGCGTTTACTGATGCATGTAATATTCTGTTCGACTTGTCGTGACATTTTATTTTATTTTTTTTACACTTGATGAACTGACGATCTTTATGGTATGTTTCGACGTCCTGTTTAAACGGATGCTTCCCATAGTGACACATGACTAGATTTCTCGCGCTGCATGCTTGCAGGACAACGTTAACATAGCACTCAGAATGCCATCGTATGAATAAGTGTCCTTTATATTATGTACTATACAGTAATCCCTCGTTTTTTCGCGCGGGTTACGGTTCAAAATCCACGATACACGGACGCCAGCCCCAAATGCTTTTTTATAGACTTTAAACCCTAAATGATCCTCCCGCACTCTTGAGACACTTTCTAGACACAATTAAACACATAAAGAAAACATTAGCGAGCATATCGCGAGGTGAATTTGGCGTTGAATTCATCACATTTATAGCGAGTACTGTAATGTGCTGTATACTATACTAGCGTAGCCTGTTCTTATATTTTTGGTACTGTATGTGTGTAGTACACTAGCCTAGCCTAGGCTTTTTTCTATACTGTATAATAATACTGTAATCAACACCCACTTGCTACAGACTGGATTTCAGAACCGCTACAGTCGTCATAAACAACAGATGGTACTGTACCGACAAACAACTGGATCACGCAACAGCTGTGTGACGAATTCCACCGTCGAAAAATCCATGAAAACAATTTACTAGAGGTTTTGCGGATGCTGCGAAATACCGGGGAAATCCACACACACACACACACACACACACACAAAAAAAAAAACCCAATTAGATATATTCTAAATAAAAAGTCATGAATAGTCGGGGACGCGAAATGTGCACCGCGATATAGCGGGGGATTAGTGTCGTATAATAGTAACAGAAGTTTATTTATAAATGATTTTAAAGACCTCCAAAAGACAGCGTACAGGACAAATCGGTGCAACAGACACAAACTATGGAATATACAGGGTGGCCCATGAAAAAGTAGCCCCGCCTCCGATCCCGGTGCCGCGCCCTTGGGAGGAGGCCGTAGCCCCGTTCTCTCTCTCTCGCCCTGTGTGTGTGTCGGAGCACAAACGTGAATGGGAACAAATTTCAGGAAATTTCTGTTGGGACTTGAATCAAAACAATTTCCTCACTCGTCCACCTCATGTTCCGAGCGCCGGAGGCGGGCTACTTTTTCGTGGCCCAGTCTGGTTAAATCAACAAACAAAATCTCACGATGATCCTACAGCCGTTAGGTTCCGTTATACAGATGTTTACGATGGATGTCTGTGTTCTGTCTCCGTAAAAGGCAGCACATATCAGATATGGAGCTTTAATAAAAGGACAGAGGAAGGCCTGTTATGTTTTTATCATCAGGTGCGGTTAACAGGAGCAGAGTTTAAAAAAACAAAAACAAAACCCCAAATTAGATATAGCACCTTTAAATCACCTGTAGTGCAATAGGACATTGTTGCTGTGGGGTTTATTTTTTTTTTTTTTGGTTGTTGCAAAAAATGAATGAAGATAAATTAAATTAGAATAGCGAAGATTTATTTCAGGCACATGATGATCATCCGGCTGAGAAAACGATGTTAATATGTAATATTTCTTTACGCCATTCTCAAATAAACACGTGCGAGTCTGAGCCGTCACGTTTTTAACTAAACGCGTGTAGAACAGGTGAAAACGCGGGAGCTTACGAGAGCGATTTATTCCTGAGGTCAGATTAAAGCTGGCGTTTGAGCGTGTATTTGTGGCGATCCTGCACGCGAGAGACTTCCGTTCCGTTTTAGATGCGAGACGAGACACAGACGTCCTGCTGGAGCCGACACTGGGATCTGTTTGTTTCTCCTCTAGGTCGATCGAGGACCGTTACAAAGCGATCTGCCACGCTGCCCGCACTCGCTCCGTTCTGTCCCTGGGTTTCGCCTGTTACAGGAAACTCGACGGCAAAGTGAGTGTTTAATCTTCAACTCTCGTTCCGCCGCCGCCGTTCTGCGTACCCAATTGTTTATTTATTTCTTTATTTCTGACCCCTGTCTGTAGGCGGACAGCACGTACCTGGTGCAGGTGTACAACCTGACGCTGCTGTGTGCGGAGGAGTACGTCATCGAGCCGCAGTCGGTGCAGTTCCTCGTTCAGCACGGCTTCGACTTCAACAAGCAGTACGCTCAGGGCGTTCCCTACGACAAGGGCAACGATAAGGCGAGTGCCGCGCCGTGTGTTTCCTTCCTCTCGGACCACAGCGCGGACCGGTCGATCATGTGATACGGGGCACATTCGATGTTTTTATCCATTTATAGTTACATTTACTGTGGTGGGACATAGGCGTGGCTGGGTACAAAATACATCACAGAAAAAGGCACAGAGCGCGAGACGGAACAACAGAGAGGGAGGGAGAGAGAGAGAGAGGAACGTTGATTGAGAAACAGCTACAGAGAGAGCGAGAGAGAATCATTGAGAAACAGAGAGAGGGAGAGCAAGAGAGAGAAACCGAGTGAAAAAGAGAGAGAATCATAGAGAGAGAGAGAATCATTGAGAGAGCAAAAGAGAGAGAAACGGAGCGAGCGAAAGAGAGAGAAACGGAGCAAGCGAAAGAGAGAGAAACGGAGCGAGCGAAAGAGAGAGAAACGGGCGAGCGAAAGAGAGAAACGGAGCGAGCGAAAGAGAGAAACGGGCAAGCGAAAGAGAGAAACAGAGCGAGCGAAAGAGAGAGAAACAATGAAAAAGAGAGAAACGGAGCGAGCGAAAGAGAGAGAAACGGAGCAAGAGAGAGAGAGAAACAGAAAGAGAGAGAGAAACAGGGGGAGAGAAAGAGAGAGAGAAACAGAGCAAGAGAGAAACAGAGAGAGAGAATCACTGAAAAACGGCGAGGCTTTCGAGCTCGATTCGAACCCAGGATTCTCCCAGTTTGGCAAGTGGGATGGGTCGGAGAATGTTCCCTTAGTGTGTGTGTGTGTGTGTGTGTGTGTGTTAGGGTGGAGAACCCCGGGGTGTGAACATGCGGACGTTATTCGTGGAGCTCCTGAGGGCCAACAAGCCTCTGGTGCTCCATAACGGCCTGATCGACCTGATCTTCCTGTATCAGTGCTTCTACGCCCACCTGCCCGACAAACTGGGGACCTTCACCACCGACCTGTCGCAGATGTTCCCCGCCGGCATCTACGACACCAAGTACGCCACCGAGTACCAACTGCGCCTCCAAGCATCCTACCTGGAGTACGCTTACAAGAAGTGGTACGTTCATGATCGAAATAAAGAAAAAACTAAATGTAGAAAGAAAGAAACACAGGCACATTAAAAAAAAGACGAAAAACAGAACGAGGTACTCGCCAAAAAAAGGAAAAAATAATAATTAAAAAAAAATGGATAAAATAATAAATAAACTAAAAATGGATGAATTCCTGAAGAAAAGAGGGGGGGAAAATCCACAAAAAAAAAAACCCGAAACATTAAATCAGATTAAGTAATTAGCCTCGTGTGTTTCCAGCGCAATGTTGGAGTTCAAAAATCGCAGAGGCACGAGGATATTAAAAAAGAAAAAAGAAAAAAAGTTTATTTCGTGCCGTTACTAAACACACAAAAAAAACCCTAAATTCTTCTGTAATAATTCTTCTCTTACTCTTTTTGATTTTTTTTCTTTTGTAAATGCGCTAACGTGGCAGGAATCGACTCGACGTGTACGGAAAAGATTTACATGAAAACGTTACACGGGACTGATTGACGCTAGCTGTCCGCCCTCGGGCCGGGCGTTCCTTTGAGGGGGCGGGACCTGGACGTTCTAGAAAGTGTTTGGATTGGACGTGGTTTGGATGAGTACAGAACGAATCGTGGAAATTTCGTTCACCGTTTCCGAAGAATTGAAACAGCTTTCGACTTCAAATCGGAATCCAGACGCTCCCGTAGTTCCGACAGCCTGACTTAGGATTTTTCGAAAGTTACAATGACGATTGCGATACGCTAAAAAGGGTAAAATATTTAGAGAACATTTAAGATTTTTGGGCAGGTCGGCATAACAGCGCCTGACGTACGATGCGTTCGGACGACGCCCGGGTGTACGCGTCACTCACCTCCCTTGTGTATCGGTGTACGATACAGTGCATTACCGCCTGATTTTTGTGCTTCAAGAGCTAATTTTAATTCAAAAGCATGTCTTTAACACCCAGCATGTCTCCTACAGGAAAAGACTCCGCGGTGGGCTAGGCTAAACTAGGCTAAACCATGGCCTACGACATTCAACATACGATATTCTCCACGTACGATGAGTACAGCGGAGCGCGTCTCCATCGTAACTCGAGGACGACCTGCATTTCCAGCTTATTTGTACTTTGTTGTATTTACGAACGAAAGATTTGTAAGAACGCCGTCAAAGGTGAAGCCTGCAGGAAACTGAGAGCTCCGTTGGAGCGTCGTTGCGTCCTGACTCTTTTCACGACTCGCAGAGGAAGTTCACTTGTAGAGCATGTCCTCCTGGAGCTGTAGGAGATTTCTGAAGTGAATTTTCAGCCGTGTGTGTGTTTGTGTTGTGTTTTCAGTAAACTCGACAACAGCAGGTCCATGGAGGCGGCTCAGGACGGCCCTCACGTGTTCCTGGAGTTCTGTAACTACAGCGGACGTCTGCAGAGCTACGTGGACTACAGGCCTTGCATCGACAGCCACAGCCACGACGGACCTCCGAACATCTGCGTTCAGTTCTCAGTAGGTTCCTCTCAGGAGTTACAGGGTTCGTAGGCGGTTGTCAGGAAGACGCAGAAGAGCGGATGAGGAAATTCACACTTGTGACATTGAGAGCGCTCTGGGTTCGGTGGAGCTCGAAATGGGGCGACTGTTTAATCGATTGTTTTCCGTTAACGACGACGCATCCTGAGGCGTTCGGTTCCTCTGCTAATGACTCGGCATCACGAACGATGCTTTGTTTAGCAAAGGATAGCGTGTCGTCCATTTTTATCCGTTTAAAGTTACCCGTGATGTTGTGGAACGTCTGCGAAACGTTCGTTCCCTCACCAGGCATTGGGGTTTTTTTTGCTTTCTTGTAAGGCAAAAAAAAAATGCAGCTTGTAGATGGGAGTTTAAGCTCATTAAATATAATATAATATATCAGGAAGAACGCCTTAATAAAATCCTGTGATTTGTCAGAGCTGCACTTGGAGAAAACCAAATCAACAAATCCGTCTGCAGCCTGACATTACACCTGCTATAACTGCAGCCGCCACTAGATGTCGCCCTGCGCTGTTTTTGCGCCAACCTAAAGCTTTTTAAATCTTCAGATTGTTTATTCATTCATTCATTCGTCATTTATTTATTTATTTAGCCAGCGCCAGATCAGAACGAAGCCCCGGCCAGCTTCACCCGACCTAATCGGAAAATTATCCGGCCGCTTGGTTTCTGTGGTGATAATTATGATTGTACGATCTGAAGCCGGTTGGTTAATCGATTCTCGCGTTCCCGAGTCTCCTTTTATTGTACGTTTACAGACTCGGGAAGGTTCGGCTTTGCGACCGATTTATGAATGAATTTAATTTTAATTATCCTGAAGAATAAACCGAGCTCTCGGGCACGCTGTGTCTCTTCACAGGCGTACGGATGGTGCCCTAATGGCTCTCGCTGCCCCATGTCGCACGACACGGACCTCATCATCAAGCAAGATGAGAAAAGCAAAGAGGACAAGCGGAAAAAAAGGAAGCGCAGGAAGAAGAAGAAGAAGGCGGCTGCAGAAGAGGAGGAGGAAGACGCCGGGACGCCGCCGGGGAAGAAGGCTCACGTGGAGGACATGGATGAAGACGGGGAAGAGAAAGAGGAACAGAAGGAAGACGAAAAGGTTCACGGGAATTTTCCGGCTCAGGATGGAGAGACGCCGGGCGGCGAATCGGCGGCTGTGGAGTCTCGGGGCGAATGCGACGTTCCTCAAACACCCGACGCAACAAACCGGAGTCCTGAAGCCACGGAGAAGAAGGTGGAAGGAGGAACGCACAGAGCCGGCTTCGACGCCTTCATGACCGGATACATTTTCGCCTTCGCGAGCGTCGCTTCACCCAGGAACGCTGAAGGACCAGATTCCTGGATTCCCGCCTGCGCCAACAAGCTGTACCTCAGCGGCAAGAGCGTGCCGCTGCACGTAGCCAAAAGCGCCTTCTCGAAGTCCTCCAGAGCTCACGTGACCAAGATGGAGCACGTCTGGGGAAAACAGGGTCCCGAAGTGGACGCCAACGCATGACGGACGTTCACACTTCCGTGATAAATACTTAAAGATTTCGTTTGACTCGTCTCTCGTGGTGTAATAAAGCATTCTGGATTCAGATAAAAACGAGTTACTCCTTTACGGTTTTCATTCAGCAAATAATTTACACATTTTCCATTTTTTTTGGTGATGGATCCAGAGTTTATCCCAGGAATGCTGGGGGTGAGGCAGGAATGCACCGTGGATCGTCCCCTGCAGGTCACCACACACACACACACACACACACACCTTGGAGCAATTTAGACAGCTCTCCTATCCACCTACCTGTGTGTTTTTGGGAGTTTGGAGGAAATCGGAAACCTGCTCCTTAAATGGAAGTTCAGAATTCTGGATCGATTCATTTCATTATTTATTTATTTTAAGTTCAGACTCCTCCTTTTTGCCAACATCTTCACGTAGTATCCAAAGACTAAAAGAGCGCTCAGTTTTAGCTCGTCGCCCTCACCCATCAGCCTGATGTCTAAAAGGGGCGTGGCCAAGCATCCACCTGTGGAACCGTGAGCTTTAATCAGCGTAATCACCGAGGAGGAAATCCTGCCCGGAAGTGGAAATCATAAATCCGTCTTCACGCCCCGTTACGATGCCAAACGATTCCCTTAAGTTTAAACAACACGAAAGCAAACCATTTATTATTCTTTAAAACAACTTGAATGTACATACATCATACATACATGCACTTGAACATTATTTAAACAAAAAAAAAAAAACGAAGCCATATGGATGGGGGGGAAAAAGGAAGAAGGAAAAAAAAAAAAAAAAAAAAAAAAAAGGGCCTGATCTGTCTTTGGTAGAAATTATACATCTCGTAACATCAGTTCCAAACCAGCGTGATGAGGAGAACATCCGGGCCGGACGACGCCGTGATGTCAGACGACATATTTACACACGCTCGCGCTCATCTACCGGTATTAATAATACGCTTTACACACAGTTGACCAGCAGGAGGGAAAGTAAGACGTATTAAAATTTGTTTTCTTCCTCATAAATATCAAAATAGAGCCTCTCTCTCTCTCTATAATTACTATAAAACTAGTCTGCCTCGGTTAGATTTGTTGCATAGAAATGTAGTGACGACTCCAACGACGAAAAACCAACAAGATATTAAAAAGATTAACCCATCGAGTTCCTCGACTCAAGTGCAATGTACAAATCTTTAAGTAGTTACAGACATGGATGTTGTTTGTGTTTTTTTTTTTGTTTGTTTTTTTTTGTTTTGTTTTTTTGAATAAGCTTTTACCTCTGCAAAAGTAAACACTCGCTCAAAAACAGGTGAACTTGCGCGTACGGAATGTTTCTGAACCTCTCCCGGCCGCCGCGTGCGCTTATTACGAGGAGATGCGGACAGTGCAAGATGACGCGTAAACAGCTGCGATGAGGTTTAAATAACTGGGGAGGGGGAGGGGATAATAATAATAATAATAATAATAAAATCGCCTCGATTTAGACATCGCCCCAGGCCGTGCGGGTCACAGAAGCTGTTTGTCCGATTAAGATAAACATAGTGCTTGTAAAAATACATTCATTTGATCTCCTCGGTCTGCGCGAGCGCTTGGTGTTTACAGTTAAGTAACGGTCAGGTTGGAAATCATCGCGCCGGGTTGTCTCCCAAGGGGAAAAAAAACCAAACAAATAAACCCCAAACATCTATTAAGTGTTAAATAATACGAGGGTCTTTTTCTTAGATGTCGCATCGGGACAGGAGGTCGGGCGATGCGGGCGTCCGGCAGGGCGCCAGGACGATGGAGCGCAGTTCCTGCGACTCGCCCGGCGCGCTCAGAGGAAGCGGGTTCCTGTTGGTCAGGGGGAAAAAGCCGGACGCGTTCTCTTCGTCCTCGGCTTCCATGTCCTCCCCGTTGTTTCCGTTGGCCAACCGGTTTCGCTCCTTGTCGTCGTCGTCGAAGAAGCTGCCTCTGCTACTCGAGCAGTCCATGGCTTCCTCGGTCTCGGACGAGCTCCCGTTCGACTCCGCCCTGGCTCCGGTCGCCTCTTTAGGTCGATAGGGCGGGATCTCGGGCACGGCGTATTTCTTCGCCCAGCCGCTGAGAGCCTTGGGCCGCCCGTCGCCGCCCTCGCTTCTTGCCGTTCCGAAGGCCTCGGACATGGCCTGCTGCGGAGAAACAGGCAGAGAGTGGCACTGTCGTCCCGGGAGCTGCCAGAGTTCGGGCCAGGAGCTGCAGGTGTTGGTCTGAGCCTGGTACGAGCTCATGCTGCCTCGCGGCGAGTGCAAGTCGAACATGAGCGAGAACACCGACTTGCTGGGCATGTCAAAGAATTTAATCTTACCGCCCTTGAGGTCCTCGCGAGCGTTGAAAGGGTTGACCTTGGCGACTCCGCGCGGTCCGGGGTTGTAGTAAGGGTCCTGGACGTTGACCTTGCGGCCCGGTTTGCGGGAAAAGATATCCGACTGGCTGCGCGAGAGCCAGATGTTGCGCCGCGGACGAGGCGACTTGGGCGGGATCTTATCGTCCTGCAGACCCAGCGGGTTCAGTCTCTTTATTCCCTGGAACTTGTCGCCTAAACACAGACACAGAGGGGAGAAGGAGAAATATTTTACGTGTTCATTACTACGTAAAGTTGTGAAGTCGATACACGTTACGTGGGCTTCTTCACCGGGAGGAAAGTTCTAGCCCCAAAAAGTGAAAGAAGAAGAACATTTAAAAGTGTTTAAAAGATTTTATTCCAGTTCTCATCACAAAACGCCCACATCTACATTTATAATCCAATCTACTGATCGGAAAACGTCACTGTTAAGAATTCCTGGACATGTTCGCACTTCACCTCGACAGGAACATTACCAAATCGTCTTGGAAAGAAATATATTTTATAGGTTTTCCTGAAGCAGGAGGGGTTATTTAGTTTAAATAAATAAATAGATAGATAGATAAATAATCAATCAATCACATACTAATACAGAGAGACCTCGACTCTGTTCGTGACCCGAATCAGTGTTTCCCATTGAAATGAATGTAAATCCAATGAATGTCTTTCAGCCTCAACATGTTTTTAGTGTATTATGGGTTTATGTGTGGCCATAAAACATAGAATAAAATTAAAATCACCTTAATTATAGAAAAATAAACCT
>JAQMCW010000018.1:2054251-2064633 GCA_030068335.1 Chrysichthys cranchii
ATATATATATATATATATATATATATATATAATATATATATATATATATTTATTTATTTATTTATATAAAAATCTAAGGTGCTAGAGTCCCCAGGTACCGCGTACGCTTGCCAGGCCTCACGTTTTTATTTCACACAAACACATCAGCGCTAAACTGTTCCCTGATGAAGCCAATTAAAGGGCAATTTTTTCAGCATGTTGAAGCGAAATTGGTTCATAACAGTGTCGAATGGCACAATCTCCCCTCGACAGCTCCAATTCTGTTCCCACTTAGCTGGCAAATGCAAGGAGTGTAGAGCCGCATCGCTGATGTTCGAAGTCAGAAGACCATACGAGCTAGTCTTTTTTTTTCCCCCCCTCATTTATTTATTTATGTATGTATGTATTTATTTATTTATTTTTTGCAGCTCAGTGAAAGTGTGTTACTGCTTAGCCCTGTCGCCTCACAGCAAGAAGGTCCTGGGTTCGATCCTCAGGGTTGACCTGGGCGCCTTTCTTTCTGTGTGGGGTTTGCATGTTTACCCCGTGTCCGTGTGGGTTTCCTCCGGGTACTCCGGTTTCCTCCCACAGTCCAAAGCCGTGCACATGAGGTGGATTGGCTACCCTGAATTGCCCACAGGTGTGAGTGTGTGTGCATGGTCCCGAGTTAGGGGAGGGTTGGGCGTGAGGGCTAGCGACCTCACCCTGTAGAGTGCCCTTAGGTACGGAAATGTCAGCCGAGCCCCGTGGGGGCCACTGGACGGCACGACATGACCTAAGAAGAAGAAGAAAAAGAGACGTGAAAGTGTGTTAGCATCAGTGGACTCTTACTGTATACAAAAAGGATTAGGATAAGACAATGTGAATTAGGGTTGATACTCATGTTCATCTCGTGACATTAGCTAGTGAACAAACATACGTGTGGTCTGTAGGTAATGTTACCTGGCTAGCTTTTGCACAACTTAGTTACCACTTCAGACAAAAAACTTTTTTTTCCTTTTACTGTTATTGCAGTTTTAGTCGGTGTTGTTCATTCAAGCTCATTTTATACCTCGGGTTTTATTTCTACATCATCATTGGACTAACATTTGTTCTCACACCAAGTCACCAATTCGTGACAATTAGCAACGCTGGAAGACTGAATTAACAAGTGCTTCATGAGATATTTCACTGAAAAAAAGAAGAAATAAAAATAAAAAAAACATCTAATTAGCAAGAAAGACTATACAAGACAAAACCTCCACAGCACACTAAACTGTAAATTACCACTGATGAGAGGAATTAGCACCAAAATCAGATGATAAAGTAACCAGTAAATCATGCATTAGCAAGATTAGCTTATGTTACTTCACTGGGTTAGCTCACCACCGTGTCTGCTAAGTAGCCAGCCTGGGTTTTAGCCGCCTGCTGTCTACTTGGTGATTTTTAATATTTAATTGGTAATCTAATCTCTTGTTTGACTCTGTTACAGTACAGAGCTTGAATTAATTCACTTGGTTGATTTTCTATAACAGCAGCCGTGACCATGAGCTTCAAACCACTGGTGTGTATTAATGCGCTAATTCTAACATCTCATAGTTTCTGTAGTAACAGCTCTAAAGACAGGCTGATGAGAGAACTGACACTTTACAGCTGCTATAATAAAAGCATAACTATAAACATATTTTACAGAAATGTTTTCATTGGAGGACAGGTGGTTAGCAATGCACACAAGAAGGTCCTGGGGTCGATCCGCGGGGTCGCCCTGGGCGCCTTTCTTCCTGTGTGGAGTTTGCATGTTCTCCCCGTGTCCATGTGGGTTTCCTCCGGGTTCTCCGGTTTCCTCCCACAGTCCAAAGACATACACAGAGGGGATTAGGCTAATTGGCGACTCTAACTTGGGCGTAGGTGTGAACGTGAGTGTGAACGGTTGTCTGTCCCTGTGTGTCGCCCTGCGCTGTATTGGTGACCCGCCCAGGGTGTAACCCCGCCTCATTCTCATCCGAAGTCAGTTGGGATTGGCTCCAGCTTCCCCCTGAACAGGATTAAGCGCCAGAAGACGAGTGAGAGTTAGTGAATGTTAGCATGGGCCAATTACTGTGGTATAAGAGGAATAAAACACGTCACAGCTTAATATCTGGATTATTTCCCTATACCAGGACACCCCCGGATGTTTTAGTCCTTACTTAATTATGCTATTATTTGGCCCCTCCTTTCTCTAAATGCTATTGTGGTATCAGATTCAGTTTGGTGTGTTTTATGTTATGTTTTCATTATGCTTTGTGATCATTTTGCATCACACTTAAGTACGAGTACATAGTCCTACAGCTCTGTACAAGTATTGCTGCAAACTCATTTCTTATGTATTTGAGGTCCAGTGGGCTTTTCAGGATCATTCCTCTTGCACAAAACAGGTCATTCCTGAGAATAGAAAATAAAACGTCTTAATACACGTTCGGGCATTTTTCATTATAATGCCTCTATATCTGTGGCAGGCTGCCAACGGTGTTATTAATTTCCATGGTGTCCATAATGCTCCCCCACTCTCCGTTATGAAAATCTGATTTTCATGGCCGACCTCACTTTCGGATGGCACTCAAAAGCCTTAAACACACTCTTACACACATACACACACACAAAACAAAAAAAAAAAAGCCAAACATATCAGGAAGCGTTTCAGCTGCTGAGCACCTTACTGAGAGAAGATCACCTTAGGAGCAAAGGCTAGGGATTCAGCATTACTGCTCAAAGAGTGCATCGTAGTTTTTAGCTATTTACACTTACTTTCGGTGTTGAGGAGCATCCATGAAACGAGCAGTTATAATATACAGGAGCTCCCCGAGTTACCATGGCCCGACTTAGGATTTTTCTTAGTTACAAAGACGATTGTGATCTGTTAAAAATTGTAAAATATTTAGAAAATATTTACAATTCATGGGCAGGCATCGCAGGCAGGCTAGCGTAACAGTGTACGATGTACGCAGACGACGCCTAGAAGTACGCGCCCGACACTCGGAGGTATGCGCACGATGCCTGGATAACTCGCCGGGCGTGATGCCTCACTCTCTCCCGCAACTCACGGAGTTACCTTGTGTATCGGTGTACTGTCCTGTGCATTATCTCAGGGTGTTTTTTATTATTATTATTAAAGGGAACCGCTTCAGCGGCGGCTGTCTGTAGTCGGAGCTCAGTATTTGTGTAGCGGGGTGTCGCGGCTGGACGGAGCTCAGAGACACAGTGCAATTATTGGCACCCTTTCCATTAATACTTTGCACAACCCCCTTTTGCCAGTAGGACAGCACTTAATCTTCTCCTATTTCCAACATTTCACAAGGTTGGAGAATACGGACAGAGCGATCTTTAAGCATGCCTCTTTGCACAATCTCTCTCGATCATCCAGAGTCCTGGGTGTTTTCTCTTATGCACTCTTCTCTTCAGCTCACCACGCGGGTTTTCCGTGGGATTTAGGTCTGGGGATGGAGATGGCCATGGAAGAAGGTTGATTTTGTGTCCGGTGAACCATTTCTGTGTTGAATTAGCCGTATGTTTTGGATCATTATCCTGCTGAAAGACCCAGCGACGACCCATTTTCGGTTTTCTGGTTCAGGCCACCTGACTTTTATTTAAAATGTCCTGGTGTTTCAAACAGTTCATGATTCCATGCGCTCTAATAAGATTCCGAGGCTCATTGGAGGAGAAACAGGCCCAGATCATCACAGATCCTCCACCATAGGTAACACTGCTCATGAGGTGCTTGTCCACGTATTCATCCTTTGTTTTACGCCAGACCCACCTGGAGTGTTTGTTGCCAAAAAGCTCAATCTTTTGTCTCATCTGACCAAAGCACACAGTTCCAGTTAAAGTCCCAATAATGTTTAGCAAATTCCACACGTTTATGTTTGTGACCATAGGACAGACAAGGCTTTTTCCTGGCGTACCTCCCAAACAACCTGTTGGCATGTCTTGTGGTTGTTAAGGAGGCTTGGTGACCCCAAGATACCACTCGTTGGTGAAGTTCTCTAACAGTGAGCTTTGGAGATTTTCTTTTCCCTCCCTTACCATCCTCCTCACTGTGCATGGTGGCACGATAACCTTGGGTCCTCAGCCCAGCCTTGTTTGTCACAGGTCCAGTCATTTTAAACTTTTCAATTATTGCTCTGGCTGTAGATATGGACAAGTATAGGTGAGTATTTATGTTCTTGGAGAGATTTCCTGACTTAGGAAGATCAAGACCCATCTGCCAAACATGAAGGCCATGTTTTCTTGTCTCTCGCATTTTGAAGAGGGTCTAAGAGAAACGGGACGTCTCACATCATATTTATATCCCGGGGAAACAGGAAGTCATGGATTGATGACTAATTAAAAGTTCCAAGAAAGTCTGAACAAATTAAAAAAGTAAAGTATAAATGACCAAAATGCTTCAGGTAGATTTATTTTATAGGAAATGCTAGGGGAGCCAACAATTGTGGCCCCGTTGATTTTGATTAAAAAAAACCAAAAAACGTTTATTTCTTAATGTTGGATTATTTTCCCACTGAATAAATGTACTCAGATTAAAGGTTCGATTTTTCTAAAACCTTTCAGCGTGAGATTAGGCCACTGCAATAAATAAAAAAAAAGACTTCATCTTAAGGCGTATTTCTTTTTCATCTTTACCAGCGGAGCCAATAATCGTGGAGGGCGCTGTATATAAGTTATATATTGTAATAATTTACATTTCAGCAGCTATAAACTGTGGCTAAACTGTGATTCGCTCACCATCAGCATCCTTACAATGAGGATTCAACCACGATTCAACTCTAATTCTACAATTTAAAAGCTTTTCCGTGAGAACTCGAAGACGACAAGGCTTTAATGAAGCTTCAATCCTGTGTGAAAGCTGAACATTAGAAACATATCCAGTTCCTCGCTCGCTGTAATAAAAGCTGGCCAAGCGACAGCAGCTCGAGTCGGTTCTTTGTAAGCAAAAACATCTCGTATGTGTGGCGCCGTGGCTTAGTTGGTTAAAGCGCCTGTCTAGTAAACAGGAGATCCTGGGTTCGAATCCCAGCGGTGCCTTCAGCACGCTTGAGTGTAATCCCTTGCGAGGGCTCATTTTGAATAATTTCCCCCTTGGGGATTGGGACAGGATCCAAAATCCACAAATAAATTGGAGTTTGAGTGCAGATGCAAGTGCGGGAAGGAAAACCCTAAAATGGTGGAAACAAGAAGGTTTGACATGAACCATGGCTCCAAGATGAAAACCATACAGGCATCTGATAAGTACACAGACACCATCATTTATGGAAAATATATTTTATCTAGAAACTTCTGGTACCTTCTAGCTGCACGGCCACACTCGCCAAGTTGATGGAGATCCCTCACAGAAGGACTCCGACTCACTTGGAGTCGCTCTGCAACATCAGCGTCCTTACGGCGTGGATTTTTACTTCAACAATCCGCTGGACGGTCTGAAGACCCCTGTCCGACGGCCCAGGTCGACCTGAGCGGGATGCTGGTGATTCCCTTTCCTTTGCTTTTGAATTGTACGTTCACTCTGTTGCCTGGAACAAGACGAATCCCAAGGTTTTGTACAATCATACGCTGGCTAAGTCCCACCCTCAGACTGACCCACAATACAAAGTCTTTGATAATCCCACAACTCTTTGGCTTCTGGTGTTCGCCACATGGCTGGTCGCTCTAAACTATTAATATCCTGTAATCTGACATGAACAATAATCATAAAACATATTAACAAGTCTGAAGCACCAGGTGGCGTCCGCATAGATAAAACCGTGTACTGAGGGGCGTCTATTTACTTTTGAGACGTCCGTGTATTTCTTATCCAACAGAAACAACCAGACTGTGACTGATTCCTGAATGATTCGTCCTGAATGATTCACTTTGAATCATTTGAATCTTTTGATTAGATTACTGAAATGCCGTGGGGCAGCAAACCTTCAACAGTGCACCAACATCGAGCGATGCATTCACTATAGTATAGTAACTTTTCCCATTTAATAGACTTTAATATAGGATTTTCTTATGTTGTTTGTCACGTTACTGTGATTTAAAAGTGCAGCGAATTGTTTTCATGCGTGACTGTTAGAAAATGACTGGGTTGCACTCTGATGGACACTTCTTACTGGATATGATAGGAGTTGTTTTGGCTTTGCATGTCATGGAAGCCCACTTCTATAAAAGAAAACACAGAATACTATAATTAACTACCACCAGATAATGCATCGGTAATTACAGTGTAAGGTCAATAAACCAATTTCTCTGGCATTTCTACACACACACACACACACACATACACACATACACACATATGCATGGCGCTGTTACTAATTGCTAGACTCATTAGTGAGGATAACTGGATGGATAAAATATAAATCTGGAATTACAATTTAAAGCAAAACAAACGTCCGATATCATTTCGCTCCGAGGGTAAAAGCGAGCTCTGGTAGACGCGAATGAACCCTGATTTAATGATTCTTCAGGAAATGTTTTGGTTCTTGGAGGTTTTACTTGGAGCAACCTTCAGAGCCTAACCTAACACAGTTTAAGACACAGTCAGAAACATCTAAAGCTACGTTCACATTGTAAACATCTCGGATCTATCTCGGGCCAGTTTCCTCATGGTTTCAGGGAATATAATCATTCCTGTCCTCCATTTTGTTTCGTTTCGCTTTCTGCTATTAACACGGGACGCCGACCGCGTCTTCGGATATCTTTTGGCACAGCTACTGTAAGATAAACGTCATGTCCGAATGGCGGTTAAACTTTTGGTGGGTTATCCTACAAACCTGGATTTTGATGTCCTTCGTGGGGGCGTAAATTTGACATGCATTTGGGGGTTTAAATACCAAAAACATGACTTGATCATTAATTCATCTTTTGCCAGCATCCAATGGTGAGCCACGAATGATCATACAGCGCTAAGTACCCGTTCAGTTCAAGTTACATGGTACACAGGTCCTTTAATCAGCCTGCGAGATTCAGGAAGTGTTTAACATGGAAACACCTACACTCGCCAAGTAAATACACCGTGTAGCAGCGGTCAGCTTCCCAAAGCAAGAGTAAAAACAGACACAACCCATCTAGACCGAAATCCAATCAGTGCAGGTCCTGCAAATGGTGGAATTACTCCAGGAAGCCATGTAAATGTCATTCCGTCCAAATAGGGCTTTGGAGTCCAGCGTGTTAGCTTGGCGTCTGCTGTGAATTCGATCTCTGGGAGCACGAACCCGTTGCAATCCATGGATCCTTCCATGAAAAATCACCACTTCTATTGGAAAACATGCCCGAGACTACATCCGGTGAATATCTGAGGCTTGAGTTCTTCCCAATCTCTGCCTCTCAGCTACTGTACATCTTTCAAACTCGTAAACAGCGCCAAGAGACAAGATGCAGTTTATTGCGAAACAGGCCACGGCCTGGGGAGAGTTTTTAAACCAGAAGCTCAGAGATGACCCACTCTGAACCCCTGAAGCTATATGAGCAACTGTATTCCACAGTATTTATCGACCTCTTCTCATCCTATGACTCATCCCATCTCGCAGACACACACACACACACAAAAACACACCCACGTAGGGTTTAAGTACCAGGAAGTCTTACAACACGAGTAGAAAGGACACCCACTGAGTAAATATTGTTTCTTTATCTTTATACAGAGGTGATGTCCAATATCAGCGTTATCTGAAGGGAGGATTGCCTCATTAAACACACTAATATGACTCAGAGCGCCATATGGCGTGGAGCTAATGTTGCAGAACCGATGTGGCCTGCGTCAGATTGGGTTAGTTTTGTAGTATTTCACTTTAAAGTGGCACCAGGTGCTGGGTACCTTACAGAAAATAGACTACAGGATGTAAGGTGAATGCACCTCCATTCCGCCGTTTCTTTATGATGGTAATCGGGCGGGGCGAGGGGAGAGATTAGCATTCGGGCACACAAACACGACCGCCACGGGGAGTCGGCGTGAGTCCAGTAACAAGCAATGGCCCGGTGACTGGCACTGCCTGGTATTAGTCAGAGTGCAGGGTGACAGGCACCACAAAGGACGGAGAAAAACCTGACGGCGTGTTTTAAAGTCAATTTTCATTCTCGGCGAGGTGTAATGAAAGGGTCGCGCGGCTGCGTTGACAGGGGTGCAATCTAAGTGACTTTCTGGGAGGCTGGTGCTTAAAGGGCCACGTGGGATGCGAGGAAGAAACGTGGAGTTTCCGTGCATCCTGGTGAAGTGGCTTCTCCATTTGAAAGGGTAGGGATGCTGAACGGGATTGTCAAAATTTACGGGGGGAGGGACCCGCCAGTGAACTTAGTTAGTTAACGTAGTGAGAATGAATTAAATGGTCTTAAAAGGGACAAACCTACCAAGGAACAGAAACAGGACAAGCTAAAGGATAAAATAATAATGAAATACACGAGGGAGGACCGAAACGTAAAGGGAACTTTTTGAAGTTTTAGAGCAGAGGACAAAGCACGGAGTGGAGACATCCAGCTTCTCCAGCGAGGAAGATTCAAAATTCAAAAACGTCAGCCCTCCCTCAAGAAAATCATGTTAACGCTCCTTTAGGACATGAAGGTTCCGATTCTGGGGCCTTCACCCCTCGTTAGCTGTGCTTCCAGTCCCCAGATCTTGGACGTGTGAGTGGAGAAACCTCGATCAATCCGAGAACACTCTGGAAATGCTTCCTGTGTTGTTCTTTGCAGGTTCACAAACAGAGTATTGTCATGTCCGAGCCTCGAGGGTGATTGAACTGTGGGGATTTGTAAATTCCTGAAGGAGGCCTTTGTCAGGCTGGCTAATCCATCACCGAGCCGCAGATCTGTGCCCTAATCAGAATGAATGATGACGCTGTGATCAAGGGTGCAGGTCAATCTCTATTCCAGACTTCATTTGCATGAGACGGTGCAGCCTCCTAGCAAGGCACACACTTCGATGCCTACTGGACCAGTTTACCAATTGTCTTCTGTCCTTGAGAATGCATGAATAAAAAGTCACAAAAGTCTGCAGCGCTTCGCCCAGCTGCCATCGACGGTGCCGTCTGACTGCGCTCCTCGAAGGCCGAGTTTTCTGCAAGTCATTCAGGCTTTTGTAATTGCTCTCTTGTGCCTTTTTCCCCCCCAAATACACACCTGGTTCTTTTACTAGAAAAAAAAAGAAAAAAAAAAAGGACAAGGCGTGTCACTTTGCTGGTATGACAAGACATTTTTAAAGTCTTACACCGAACGCCCACGGATATGTTCTGTCTAACGACGTCCTTTTGATGCAACAAGGCAGCATTTGGCAGGAAACAGGGCCGGGGAAGATGGAGCACCAGAGCTGAGAGAGCACTTAGGCCTGTGCTGTGACTAACGGCACTCTGCATGCGTGCTAGATCACACCCAGGAACATTTTCAGCAAAGTTCGGATCATCCTTCTTCCTGGCTTTTGTCCTCGAACGGCGCGAGGGCAGGGAACAGATGAGATCCTTTGTGTACAGACAAACAGACAATGAGACGTCAGCGATCCGCGGATATATGTGGGCGAACTTCCGGGAGAAAGGAAGGCCTTGCGGTTGCTTGAACTCTGAGCAAATTCCTTTAGGTTTTCCCAGAACTCTCCCGAAGCTGAAGTTCAGACTTCCTGGATGAGTTCATTTATTTATTTTTTTTGCTTTGGTATTGCGGGATCTGTGACCTTTAGAGAAAATAACAGAAGTGCCACAAGCTGTGCGACAGATCCTTCATTACAACACCATGTTAATTTCTTTTTTTTTTTTTTTTTCCGTTTTAAACCCGCGGCATGACACCGGAATAACAAACAAACATTGTGGAAACATTTCATGCTGTGCTGCCACTGATGTGAAGCAAATTTCAGAAATCTCTAATTACCTAAAAGTCAAAGAGAAGCGAATCGGTTGCATTTTGAAGCTGGTTGAAAATCAAGTACACTGGATTAGGTTGCTTTAAAAAGACGTTCTTGTTGGGTTTTTTTATCCGTAGCTGAAAAAGTGCCGCATCCGTGACTCCTCCGAGTCCTACCAACAGTCGGGTAGCTAACTCGCCTAGCTTGGTCTATAGATTTCAATTATTATCATCAGTAATGCAAATGAAATCAAAGAACGATGTACCCTTGGGGTGTAACTCTGGTGAAGTGGTATATGCCTATATAACCTCACCGATCACTTTAATAGGAACACCTAGTCATTTACAGAGGTACCTTGGATGGCGAACAAATCGGCGTAAAAACTAAATCCACAAACAGATTCTGTACCGACCGACGAACAAATCCTCGCCTGATGTACAGACAGCCGACCCACGCTTCACACCACAAACACTCAGTTCCAGTCAAACACTCGTGGTGTGAACGTGTTCAACACATTTTTCTGTTGTGTTTCTCTGCATTTTTGCTCTATAAGCTTCATTACGGGTCCCAAGAAAGTGGAAATGGT
>JAQMCW010000018.1:2123195-2134504 GCA_030068335.1 Chrysichthys cranchii
AACAGTAACCGCCCCCCAACCCCTCCCCCCCTTTCCTCTTTTCCATTCCTTCACGCCCGAACTCCTCCTTACAAAGGTACGCAAAGTGCAAACTTTATTTTATACTCCTGTATACTGTTTGGTACTATAATTAATAAGTTTATTTTATTATCAAGGCATTTTTCACACTACATCACCAAAAAAAAAACCCCCCCACATTCCAAAACGTTTTATTTCTCACCCCAACACGAAAGTAGCTGCTTTTTTTTTTCCTTTTTTTTTAAAATTTCCCAAATTTCCCACTTTAAATCGCATTCGATTTTTGTTCGTCTTTATTTTTCATTCGTTTTCACGCGTTTACACCTTCATCTTTTCTAGTTTCCGGGTGACCTGCGCCTTCATTCCCCTTATTTCCCACAATATGTACGGATTGAATTTATGCTAATTCGTTCGGTCGCATTTGAGTCCGTGGGTGGAATAAACATTTGTTAATCCAAGTGTTAATCACTTTGTTTACATTAATTAGCCATCCTCAGAGTTAACGCACGCGTCGGTGTGCGGAGCCTTCGTTTGTGAAATGGAAGTGCTAATCGGTGTTGGTTATCGGGGACGTATTTTGTCACATCAGGAAATTAAAGCTAATTAGACTCAGGTGCTTGGTGATGTTTAGTTTGACGTTCGAACAAACAACGCGGCCCGGAGTCTGCGGGACACAAATGAAATCGGGGTGAAGGATTGACACTTCATTCCATGCTGCTGGCTGTGTGTGTGTGTGTGTGTGTGGACATGCAGGAGCTTTCCTCCCGTCTCCGAGTGCCCGCCTTGAGCTATTTTACTGCGCGGTTGTCATTCTGTGATCCCTTTGTGTCAGTGATGTGAACACTGGATGCTCTGCAGACTCACCGCTTGGCCATGATTCACCCAGTGATTGTCAGAGCTTTGTGCTGTACGGAATGCACCAAGCAGAAAGCGCACAAAGAAAGACAGAAAGCGCTTTAGAAACATTTTCCGTCTGCGCGATATGAGAATGACGATATTGGAGAAAAAGCCGCTATTCACGCAGTGGCGCTTCTCAGTGTCATTAATGCCACGCCCGTGGCGAGACAAAGACAAAATGGAGGTTTTTAAGTGAGTTTTCAGGCAGACTTCTCCGTCTCGCTCGGGCCATCAGATAAAGGAGGACGTTTCAATCTTCCGTGTCGAGACCCATTCCGCAGACCTTGAGCCTATTTGACAAAGATGGATCGTCCACGCGGTAGACCTCGAAAATTTAAGCCAGGTATGTCCACGCTCATGGATATTGGAGGGGAAGGGCAGGTTTATTGAAGGCCACGACGGCTGGCTGTCGTTCAAATCAACACGTTTAATGCTACGCACTGGGTGTGAGTGAGAAACGTGAGCGCAAGCGCAAAAACCTGGACAATTCGCCTTGATTTTAGTCGTTGGCAATATGAACGTGTTGTTGTGGCGTTCCGGGACTGTCGTGACCTGGTTTGTGGCGTGAAGCGTGGGTTGGCTGCCTGTACATCAGTCGAGGATTTGTTCGTCAGTGGATACAAAATCCGTTCGGGAATTTAGTCCGGACGCAGATTTGTTCACCATCTGACACGTTTGCGAGCCTCCAAAACTCACCCTTGAGGGATACCATCCCAGTAACAAGCAACGATACAGTTTAGGACTTAAAACTCTCTAAAAAATGTCTGATGCTTGAGGTTTCTCAAGAGAGAACAGTTGAAAAAAAAAAGAAAGAAAGAAAAAGGAGAGTTGGAGGGAAATTAGAAAGCATTCTTACTAAGAATCTCTCGTTTATTATCTTTTACTGATTTCTTTATCAAAATTGTCAGTAGTAGTAGCAGTGCTCGACAATAATAATGAAATCAGAATTATAATATATATATATATATATATATATATAAAAGCTTTTTTGCTTTATACTTGCTTTGCGGCATTTAAAATGCATAGAGGTGCCATAGAATTATTAGTATAATAATAATAATAATAATAATAATAATAATAATAATAATAATAATAATAATAATTATTATTATTATTATTATTATTATTATTACTACAAACATTTAGTTGGAGTTAAACGGAGGAGCAGGGTGATATTGCAATGAGATATTTGAGCTTCCGATTTGCTAAAATCTCACTGCGAGTGATGAATAATACAGATATTTTGGTAAACAATTTATTTCCACATTCAGTGAACTTCTGTGAGTGCCATAGCAAACGCCCAGGTTGTGAATATTTCCTTCACAGGAATCGTCACCAAATGATTTGTACCACACTTCACCAGGCGTACGAGAGTCGAAATAAATAGGAAAAAAAAAATGATTTCGAAACTATTAGCCAAGCCAAGCACACACTGGCCTAGATTTCATGTAAAAAATATATTCATCACTGTTAGACCTTTAGGAAAAAATGAAAACTGGGTCAGTCGGACCTGAACGGGGGGCACGGTTTAAAGAAGCGGATTTGAGCAACTCTGCTGAAACATCTGCTGAAAAAGCGCTTTGCGACGCTTGTCCGGAGTCGAAATAACATATGTGCGTTTGATTTTCAGCAGCCGGGCCGCGAATCGTACCTTTTTTTTGGCGTTTTGAAATGTAGATCACTGCGACTCGGAGCCAGCTGTTAGGTCAGTGACAGCCTGTTAGCCTCGGGGTAATGATATTCATGGGGAAATTGCTCGAGAGGCTTAAATTTTTATCTCTTATTACAGTACGGCGGATTTCATTCTAATAGAATTTGGGATTGCGGCGAGCGAAACCCAGCTGCTCCGGGCTCCACGCCGCGATAGGAAGCGTCCGTCTGTCAGGGAACCGAAATATCGCTCCCACCTTTTGGAAGTCTCAATTATGAACGCTGGGGAAGAGCAAAAAGAGGAAGAAAAGCGCACAGGACGGACGTTGGTGTCCGTCGCGGCCTCTTCGCGCGCACCGCGGGGTTGAATTGGGAAAAAAAAAAAAAAAAAACGGAAAATAAAAATAAATGAACGTGACTCACGGCTCTCGATGGCGAGGATGGTGATGTTGTGCACCGCGTTCATCTCTCGGTCTAAAGGCTTGGCCGTGCTGATGACCCCAGTCGTGGCTTCGATGTTGAAGAAACGCTCCAGGTCGGTGTTGCGGTCTATCGAGTACCTGCGGGTTCAAAACGCAAAGTCAGATTCGTGACATGAATGGAGGAAACGATCGTCCGGGTTACGCTGATCACGACCAGAGACAGCTTTGCAGCACGAAACAGGATTAGTGGGTGAATTCAAAAGTATTGGCACCCTGCAACAGACCAGACCAAAAATTGCACTGTATAGCTTAAACCTTGCGCAAAACGATTTCTTTTATGATGCAGTAATTTTCCCAAAGGGAGTGGCTTATGAAATTTGAATAAGTCACACACGGTAAAATAATCGTAAGCATGAACAGTCTGGTCCAGGAATTCCGACTGAAACGTGGGAGAATTCTTCCCAGATGGGATGCCAGACACCATGCGTTCACACATGTGCACTTTTACACCTCTACGATCTATCTATCTATCTATCTATCTATCTATCTATCTATCTATCGTTAGCCTTCTAGCACTAAGGTCATAACACAGAGCAAAAATATCGTAGATTTCCCTGAAGGGTGCCAAAACTTTTGGAGTCAGGTGCGCTTCCATCAAAATCGTAAGACTTTAACTGAGTAAGCCAAGTCAGATGTTTGAAATTGTAAATATACACGCCAGTAAGTTGGAAAGAAAATCCCCCCCAAAAAAGTCTGAAATGACTGACGAGACGCTAATCCGACGAACCCGAGTTGATTTTTAAGAAACAGATAAGAACCTGACTCCACCGCTGATCATGTTGAGCAGTTAGCCAAACGTAGCCCAGCTACTCGGTTTAGTTAATTGGAAGAAGCCACGAGTTCTGACTGAAATCCGGCTCGTGGTGCGGCGTTTCCTCGAGGTGTTTCGAGAAATCCGTTCCGAATGGGATGTTTTGTTGTTTTTACCACCGTGTTGCATCAACATCAAAATTGCAATCAGAATAATTTCACGCCTGCTTGTGTGACCCAAACGCGCTTAGTGACGAACATTAATCTCGGAGCGCTGGCGTCAAGCGTGGAGCTCATTGAGCAAGACCGATCTCTACAATTAACACGCCGGTGCACTTCTGGAGGAGCTCGGCATGACAGAAATAATAACCCTGCCGAGCCATCCTCTTTGTGCTCTCTCGGCGTGCGCCGTCAAAGCTAATCAGCGTAATTCAGCAACGCTGATGGTAATAAGGAAGAGGGGGGAAAATGGCGTGTTTATGCTGCGATTAAGCCTCCGTGGCACAACCAAACAGCGACACAAATTTCCCCTGATGACGGAGTGCCCGTGCGGGGTCGCGTCCCACACCTGATGGGGCTGTTGGTGGAATCGGGGTCCACGGCGGAAACCGTCCCGATCACGGTGCCCACTTTAGCCGCCTCGGAGACCACCATCCTGCTGACGGGCGTAGTGAAAACCGGCGGCTCGTCCACGTTCTCCACCACCAAGCGGACCATCGCCGTGTCGCTGAACGGCCCCTGGGCTCGGAAGCGAGGATCCACGTGCTTGTTGGACGCTTCGATTTTTAGCGTGTAGCTCGCCTTGGTTTCAAAGTCAAGACCCTGGAGAGAGGACAGCATGAACACGGGGGGAAAAAAACAAGAGAATAAGAAGAAGAAGAAAAAAACACGACAAGGGCAGAGACTCCAATCATCAACCAAGCGCGGCGTTAGCATAAAGAGCTGATAAACGGCTCGTGCGGGTACGGGGCGCCGCGCCGCGGCGTCAGAGCTAAATATTGATTTTGAGACAGAGATACATGATGCACAAAATCTCCTTTGGAATAGTCTCTCACGCAGCACATTTATCACACCTGTCCACGTGGACGACTGTCACCTGCCCTGACTTTCAATATAAGAAGTCCACTTTAGGACAAAAGTGGCCAAAGGGAAACTTCTTAAACTAGACTTTTAACTAGGAAATCAAATCAACCCCACACAGCCCTTTAGATTTCTGTATTATTAATAATTTAGCATTTTCCCCCCATTTTGTCCCAGATTTGGTCACGTCCTGTCCCGAGTCACCCTTTCACACGACAGTTACCAAACCCGAAGGCTGACGCACGCTTCGTCCTCTTAGACGCGACAGCGTCCCACATGCGCGCAACTGTCGGAAAAAGTACTATCTGCCCTCTTCCACATACACAAAACCACAGATGCCAGCGACTGGCTAAGAGAAGAGGATGCCCCTCCCACCCAGAGATCCTGTCCAGTTTAGCCGTATTCTCAGAACTCGCAATGTCCTGACGCTAGCTCGATACGGCGAATGGGACACGCTCCGAGACGTATTCTCGAGCGATTAAAGTCGGGATTAATCCTGAATAACGGGACTGATTTCTGATATCCGGAACACTGACATCCGATATCTGAGGCTGTTTCTCCGTTTTCTGATCTCTTTCGCGAGCCGAGGGTCCCCTGCACAAGTTTTTTTGAGAGATGAGTAAAATAAGTAGCGTGTGAGTCCCAGGTGAAAACTAATCCACATAAGGATCCTATTATGTTCTGCAACACTCTGTCAGGGGAAAAAAAGGGCATGTTTTCTGTTTCAGATTATTCATTTTCCAAGATGAGAGTCGGCGAAAAGGAAGGAAAAAAAAAAAAAGAACAGGGAGCTCGGCGACAGATGGCGTGTCCTCTACCGAGCCCTGATCTCACTGTCATTAATCCGCCCTGCGATTTTACCTTCAGAAACCTGAAACCGCTCAGACCCGGAGTGTGTGCGCGCGGACCCAAAACGAGTGCCGTGGATTTTCCGAACGTGTCCCAAATACCTCCGTTATTCTACAGGACACTAAGCTTCCTCGAACTAACCTCATCCTTTAATGCAGGAACCGAGGGCAAGTTTCAGCCTCCTTACTGCTCACACTGAAAGGGTTCGTCTGTTTTAAATCCTTTCAGTACACTGGGACCTCTGGTCACGACCAGGATTCGTCCCAAAACTCTGGTCGTGACCCGATTTGGTCGTGACCCGAACCTGATTTCCACACTGGACTGTATGCAGATACGATTAGTCCGTTCCAGACCCTACGAACTGTATGGAAATGTTTTTTTTTTGTTTTTTTTTTAAAGATTTTTAAGCACAAAAATAGTTACTTATACCACAGAATGCAGAGTCTGAGAGTAAACTAAATGTAAAAACCTTGAACAACAGAGAAAACTAACGTCGCACGAGTCCGTATTAGACCTTTACCAACCGTTCACTGTGGACGTTTTTTAATGAGTTTCAAGCACCGAAACTCAAATCAAAGTTTGAACAATCCTTAATTATATAAAAACTTCCTGTAAACAACCCAGAAAACGAACCTTGCATGAGGCGACTTCTGGCGTTAAGGAAGTGAGGAGGAAGATGGGCGGGGAGGAGGTTACTGTACAGCCAAGAGAGCCCAGACCGATTAAAGGGACACGTGCGTCTTTGTTCGGTACGCGATACGCAATTGCGCAATACGCAAACAGGAAACCAGAAAACACTGGCGCGTACGAAGCGGAAGGGGAAAACGGGCGGGGCTGTGTTTGTTCGGCATCTGATTATGTGGGCGTGACCAGATGCAAAATATCGGCGAACTTTTTGGTCGGGAACCGATTTGTTCGTGTCCGGAGGTGTTCGTGACCAGACGTTCCACGGGACCTTTGACCTCGTGGAACGTGAGTGAAACTGGTTCTTGCTGACGTCAGAACAGCTTTAAACCCTCGTTCCCTCACCTGCATTTCTGTATTTTTTTTTTATTGTTTCTCATGACGACGGTCGGAAAACATCCAGCTATAATTCTGAAACTGGAGACTCCTTCTGTGCAAGTCTCCAAAATCCGACGTGTGTTTTGTTCTTGTTCTTGATCTCACTTTATATTCCAAACGCAACGCTCACCCAGGGTCGCGTGGTTTGGGCGTGAACCCGGCGCCCCATCCTGAATGCAACCTCTACGCTGTCCGTCCTCCTTCGGACAAATATTCCCCAAATCTACCTAGCTCGCTAATTAGCCCTAGATATCTGCATTCCCGGGAATAAACGCCATCTCTCTCTCTCTCTCTCTGTCTCTTCCTCAGACGATTACACAATTGGCAGTCGCTTTTAATGTACGCTTGCGCCTCGGAAGGTTAATTGAGGCTTAGTGTCGAAATCCAGACCGGCACGCAGCTGGTGACTTTATCGGCGGCTCAAAGCCGTGGGGGGAATTATTCGGCCGCTGATCCTCATAAATACTCCGGCATCTGTACGCTCGGATTAACCTTCAGTCTTTATCTGCAGATACGATTTCCTCTAATTCTGCTAATTCCGCCGTTACCGCTCCCTCTCGCTAATCCTGCTAGCACGTCGACTCCTGGTCGCACGATCCCCGTTCAACCAGAATTCCGAAATGGCATCATTTATCACCCGGAATTCCACAAACGCGTCGCTATCGGGGCTCGGATCCCATTCCAGGCTCATTCCCTCATACTCCATGCATTGTTTTTTGTATGTTTTTGTTTTCATTTTTTTTAAACAGATAGCTTCCGAATGCCCTCTGGTGGACAAGCTACACAATGACCACGCTCATGACGATTAACGGATCCGTTTGCGTTTCCCCGTTTCTTTTTGAATTGTCATTTGTCGCCTGGTACAAACGTTCCAATAACGATTTATGGGAAATTACCACCATAGCGGTGGAGCCGCTCGATGCGCCTAGGGGTTGGCCACCGTAGCAGGATTCCGCGACACATGCTAACAAGTAACACACGCGAAAAGCTACATCAAACGTTCTCGAGGATCGCTTACTTCATTTGCTTAATATGCTGCAAACAAGATGCTGGTTTTCATATCAGCATCACGACGTGCCAAAATCCTCGGACTGAAAAAGCGCTTCATGTCGTTCTGCGTGCGACGAGCTGCGCGATCACGTAGCCTGCGCGCGGCTTACCTTCAGCAGAGTTATGAGTCCTTCCTGAGTGTCTTTGTCTGGCTCGACCCTGAAAACCCCGAGGCCGTCTCCTTCGATTATTCTGTACTCCATCTCGGCGTTGGGGCCCACGTCCGCATCCAAGGCCTTTATCTTGGCCACCACGGAAGCCACGGGCAGCGACTCGGGCACGCTGAACTGATAGGATTCTGCAAACACACACACACACACACACACGCATGAAATTATTGATGATCCTATTTCTGCTTTCTCTTATCATCCGGCTGCTGTGTTGTGCGTTCCCCTCTGCTCCCTGCTACATCAGCTAACAGCGCTGAGGAGAAAAAAAACCCAAAGTATCATCACTGGGCGCATTAGGGCGAACGCCGGTGTTTCGGATCTCAGCCCATTTTAATGGTCAATTAATGACAGAAGATGATTTCCAGGAGCTTTTGGGCGTTTTTTTTGTCCAAAGAAGCAAGAAAAAATCCTCACTTTGCTTTTATGTGCTTGACATCTGCTGTGCTGTGAAAAAGTATTTGCCCCCTTCCTGAATTCCTCTATTTTTGTTTATTAACGACACCTAACTGTTTCTGATCTCCGAACACATTTAGTACAAGACAAAAGACAACCTGAGGAAACACGATACACAGTTATCAAGTTATCTTGTGATTTACTGATGAACAGAATCTCCTTAAAACCTATATCACCCGTGTGAAAAAGTAATCGCCCCCTAGACACTCAATGAACCAAATATAATTATTAAAAGGTTTCAGTTCGACTGGCTACTCCCAAGATTGGGATTGGTCTGAATCTAGACATCACCTTTCCAGCAATGTGATGTTCCCTGAAAACCTCAACAAACAGCACACTCCGTCTCGATCAAAGGAAATTCCTGAAGATCTGAGAAAGAAAGTTGTTCAAACATATCAGTCAGGAAATGGTTACAAATCCATGTCCCAAACCCTGGGAGTCCAGAGAACCCCAGTGAGAGTCTTCATCTCGAAATGGAGGAAACACGGAGCGGTGTTAAATCTGCCCAGAAGTGGCAGAGCTAGCAAATTTACTCAAAGAGTGAAGAAGACCTCCAGAAGAACATCCAAGGAGCTGTAGGTCTCTCTTAGCTCAGTTAATGTCAGTGTTCATGATTCCACCATCAGAAAGACACGGGGCAAAAATCTTCTGCATGGGAGAGTGACAAGGCGAAAATTATCGGTAAACAAGAGGAACATAAAGGCTCATCTGACATTTGACAAAAACATCTGGATTACCCCCAAAATTTTAGGGCTGATGTTTTAGGGACTGATGAGTCAAAAGTGGAAGATTTTAGAAGACCTGGGTCCTGGTACATCTGCCATGAAGCTGACACAGCTTTCCACAATATGAACATCATGCCCACAGTCACACATGGTGGGGGTAGTGTGATGCTGTGGGGATGCTTGGCTGTGTCAGGGCCTGGACGACTTGCCCTAATTGAGGGAAGGATGAATGAATTCTGCTTTCTGCCAAAAAGAACTAAAGGAGAAAGTCTGGTCATCTGATCCGTGATCTGAAGCTAAAGCGTGATTGCTTCATGCAGCAGGCGACGATTTGAAACACTTCTGAACGGCAAAAAAATCATTAAAATTTTGGAGTAGCCTAGTCAAAGTCCTGACCTGAAGCACATTGAAATCTTGTCTCAGGACCTGACAAGGGCAGTTCATAGTTACGAACCCTCCAATGTGAATGGTTTAAAGCAATTTTGTCCAGAAGAGTGGGCCAAAATTTCTCCACAGCGATGCCAAAGACTGATCTTGTGTTATGGAAAGCGTCTGATCGCACTCGTTGCTGCTAAAGGTGCCTCAAGCAAGTATTATGCTTAGGAGGCAATTACTTTTTCACACAGGTGAGATAGGTTTTGGGGAGATTCTGTTCTTCAGTAAATCACAAGATTATTTGATAACTGTGTATTGCGTTTACTCAGGTTGTCTTTTGTCTTGTACAAAATTTGTTCGGCGATCAGAAACGGTTAAGTGTTGTTTATAAACAAAAATCGAGGCACTCCGGAAGGGGGCAAATACTTTTTCCCGGCACTGTATCTCTATATGCATTAAACGCGTCGTGGCGTTCGGGATTGTAAACGCATCGCAGGCAGCAGCGAGCGCGAGGGCCGTACTTCGTGAAAAGCGTGGAGGATTGTCGTTCACGTCGGTTAAGGTGACGGTGACGGACGTGGTCCCTGAAAGGCCGCCCATCTGTCCTCCCATGTCCTTGGCCTGGATGACGAGCAGGTACTGGTCCCTCGCCTCGCGGTCCATGTTGGGCAGCGCCGTCCTCACGATACCTGCAACATTTCACATCACGTCACATCGCATCTCACCTTTACAATCTTATTGCTAAAAAGATGGACAGAATAGATCGGGGTTAAGTGGAGTTTGGACCAAAAGACCAAAAGGGTGAAATTTCAGATCTTCCTCCAACATAATAATAATAACAATAATAATAATAATAATAATAATAACACTAATCACCCATCAGGGTCGGACTCGGAGTACCCCGGACTGCTAAACGGATAACAGTTTGTAAATCTGCCCCGGAATGAAGGCTCGTCATAATTAAAACAGGATTATCTTCTTTTAAAGTCGTGCTTTATCCTTCATGGAAAGCATGTCACGATAATAGCTCTCCATGATCTTTGCTAATGTCTTTGCTGGACCCAGAATTAATTTTCCCCTCCTGATCTTTGTTGGTTTTGGCATTTCCGCCTGATGACTAATTCCCCTGCCATTAAGCGACCCTTTATCCGTCCTGAGCTCAGACTGCTCAGTTAAACCCTAATCAATAGACGCTGCTATTTGCTTGGTGCCGCTACCTCACGCTGGGGGGGTGGGGGGGGGAGAGCAAATTTTCAAAAATTAATCTATACACTGAAAAAGGAAGGCTAATAAATGGCCGCGGACCGCCTGCGCTGACAGACGCCGCGTGACGACGGGGCTCCGCCGAAGCGCTGATCGCATTAAAGGTCTCTTTTATTCTGGAATCAGGATGGAGAACCTGGAGAATGTAGAGCCAATAAAAATAGAGCTTGCCTGAAAGTCTGAACACACCGAGAACCAAGCTGCGGTCTGAAGTCTGAACAGTGCACACTTAAAAACGCGTTCATCGAGACGTATTTAGGGTCGGATCAGTGGATAATTAGGGGTTCTAAGCCTCCAAATAGGCTCCGACTTGAACCACTGTGTAATGGGGAAACGTGCTGTTTCAGTGTTCTAGATCAAACTTTATCTAACTGTTTTAGGGCACTAACTGAAATACAGTGAAACCTTGGATTGTGGCTCACTCGTATAGTCAACATCCGCGCTAGCGTAGAAAAAGCCTGAGGAATCCCTCACTTCAAATGAGA
>JAQMCW010000018.1:2238843-2249449 GCA_030068335.1 Chrysichthys cranchii
GCAGTGATGCTATATGATTCAGTTTGCCAGTGATGTTATATGATTCAGTTCAGCAGTGATGTTATATTATTCAGTTTGCCAATGATGTTATATGATTCAGTTCAGCAGTGATGTTATATGATTCAGTTTGCCAGTGATGTTATATGATTAAATTCAGCACTGATATTATATGATTCAGTTCACCAGCAATCCGAATCCATTCATCACCGATTCCATTCAATTCAGCATGATTCAGTTTGATTTAACAGCAATATGGTTTTATCGAGCATGAATACATTTTGTCTCACACATCTTTGTCTAACACTGATACATTTACATTGAGCACCAAAATGATTCAAATCAGAAACACTGTGATTTGATTCAGCAGTGATCCGATTAAATCTAACACCGATATGATTCGATTCAGCATCTATATGATTTGATTCAGCAACTGTACAATTTGATTCAGCAGTGATACGATTTAATTCATCAACAAACAATTCAATTCAAAAGAAATTCGGTTCAATTCAGCGGCGATACAATTCGATTCAGCAGTGACATGATTCGGACCAGCACTGTTTTGATCAGTTCAGCAGCGATGCAATACTATTTAGTATCAATATGATTTGATCAGGAGCAATATAATAAGATACAGTTCGATTCAGCACTGATACAGTTTGATTCAACACCAGTTCTTTTTTGATTCAGCATCTACACGATTCAATTCAGCACCTGTAAAATTATATTCAGAATCTATACAATTTGATTCAGCACCGATACAATTCGATTCAACACGAGTATGTTTCGATTTAGCATCTATACGATTCATCTCAGCTCAGATACAATTCGATTCAGCACCGATACAATTTGATTCAACACCAGTACTTTTCGATTCAGCATCTATACGATTCAATTCAGCACCTGTACAATTCGAATCAGCACCAATACAATTTGATTCAGCACCTATACAGTTTAATTCAGCACAGTTATGATTCAGTTCAATCTATATGATTTGACTCAGCAACTATACAATTCGATTCGGCACCTATACGATTTGATTCATCAATGACACAATTTGATTCAGCAGCAATTCGATTTGATTCACCACTAATATGATTCCGTTCAGGTCCAAAACAATATAATTATGTTCATCAAGAAAAGGAAGACAAGCTGATGAGAGAACATTAATAACAGGTTTCCTAACAGTTTCTAAAAAGTCCTCTTTCGCACCCTTAATGTACGTTATATCTGTATTATTGGCCAGTGTAGCAGATGCACATTGGAGGTGTCCATTTAGTAAACAAATCCCATCTGCTAGTATGCAAAACCTTCATTTCTTTAAAAAAAAAAAAAAAAAAAAAAAAACTCAAAATATGTTGGTAATCTTGAGGTGTTTTTTTCCCCTTAGATGCCTTCAAGCAGTTGATTAAAATTCCTGACAAATCTAAACTTTAACAGATGTGACAACAGGAACAGAGGGTTGAATAATCTCCAGATGTATTCATTTGCAATTTCCTACATCTCATATTCAATGTCACAGAATAAAAAAGGAAGAAGAGGAAGAAAAAAATAAATAACCAGAAGCTCCAACCTTGTTTCACACTCAAATATAAAAACCTGAGACCTGAAATCTAGCACTACAATATCTATCTGTCTATACTCTATATTTTGTATTTATCTGGCTATTTTGGATCATGACGCCTAGCTATTAGCCTGAGCTAATACGTTTATCTGATCAGAGTGTTTAGCTGTCATTACTTAGCCCTTCTGTCTATTTCAAACATCATACAGCGGTGCCTGGGCTTCACGAACACAATCCGTTCCAGGAAAGTGTCCGTGAACCAATTTGTACGCCATCCGAAGCAATTGTTCCCATGAGAACGCGTTGAAATTCGATGAATTTGTTCACAAGCCTACCAAATAAGTTAAGTTAGTGAACTCGCTGTTTTTTTTTATAGTAGAAACTTTAAAGAAACGCACAATACAGTATAAAGAAAATGCATTAATAACAAAAGAAACGTTCATTTTGAAGCTAATATTATGAAAACAGTACACAGTGGTGTAAGATAAAGTTCACACTTTGCTTACCTTTGTGAAAGAATGGAAAAAAGAGGGGCGGAGGGGTTGGGGGGGCTACTGTTTGGACTTTATGGCTATGAAGCGCCGAGAGCGCGTCTGAACACCGCTAACGGCTGTTAGAGACCGATCCGTACGCATCGTCTCAGTGCGTGGGGGCTTGGGGTGACGCCGCGTTAGGATGGCGTCGGTCAAGGAATCTGTTCGTTGACCAAATTTTATACGCAAACCAGTGCATTTTTTTTTTTCTTTGGACGAAATTTTTGGTCGCGAACCAAATTGTTCGTAGGCCACAGTGTTCGTGAACCGTACGCACCGCTGTGTTGGACTTTTTAATCGTTCGTTGTTACAGTTTTGCCTCTATTCCCCCCTGATTCCACTGTCTGTTACAAAGCACTGACACTGGAGACTCCTTCCGTAAATGTTCCTTCTCCTACACACGTTTCAGATCTCCAATCATAGAAAAAAAAAAGCTCCTCAAGGGTTCATTTCATGCTCAGAGCTTGTCAGAATAACTTTAATGCAACCTCAAGAAGAAGCAAAATTCAGACACCTGTCGTGATGTCCTGGCTGTTCGAATACATATGAAGTTTCTGCTAATTTCCCACTAATGATCTGTTTAACTGAGATGGAAACTGGGCTGGTCTTCTCAGGTGTTACCGTAATGGATTGGAACAAATCACCGCAGACCATGCCACGTTCAGCGGGCCGTGCTGGGTTTGCTGGACAAGCCTCGCTCCTCAGCGGTCCTTTAGGAGTGCAGCGCTGCCAGTGTGCTAATTCTCTCGGTTCTAACACACATCATTCAATTCATCAGCTAATTAGCACTCTCTCGGACGAAGACGTAGCTCAGGTGTGCTGGAAAACGGAGAAGAGCTGAAGAGCCTCGGCGTTCACGTCGGGGGGTGGGGGGGACGACTTCTACTACTTAGACTGGGCAACTTTATCAAGACGTTCGAGCTCGATCAAAAGTGCAGATACTTATCTCTAAACATCTGTAAAAATGGCAGTGTGGCACAAGTAAAAAAGTTCTAAACGAGGGTTAAAAGTGTAAAAAAAAAAAAAAAGCGTTATTATTTAACAATCATCGATATGGGGAATAATTTTCGTGAGAAAATGTCGATTAAACGTTTATGGAAGGAATCTCCACGGTCGGTGGTTGAAAGCTTTACACTGTCTGACACAGAAAAGTCTTCGTGAAAGAGAAACCACGTTACGTCGTTTCATAACAATTACCTTAAAAAAAAAAGTAAATAGTATCGTATCGTGCCAAACGTGAAAAAGGAAATCCTTTTGAGAGAATCCCTGCTTATAGCCACTACAACCGAAGCAACCAAAGCCACCTGCCTTGTTTCATGGACGTTCCACAGCATTAAATGCAACTCTAAATGGATAAAAAACCCACAAACTGAACGCACTGTACACTAAGACCAGTACGAAGTGTTCTTTGTTAACGATAAAAATCATAATAGTAGGCAAATTGCCGTGGTGTCAGAGCAATAAAACACTTTGGAAAACAGTAATCATCAACGTAGGGGCGATACCAGTAACTCAGCTTCATCACACCACCCCGTCGGTGGTTATTTACCCTCGTGGGGTGTGTGAAGGGCGAATAATGCATGCTGTGGGAGATGAAGTAAAATATCCACTTCTCCAACTCATCAACTGGAGTCCAATTAAATCTCCTATTCAAACATTCCTCGCACCTCGTGTAGACGTGGAGATGCTAAGATGAAAACAACAGGCTAAAATGCAAATGAGGATAATTAGCTTTTAATGAGCAGAGGTTGTGCACCCTGTGTGTGTGTGAGTTTGTGTATATATATATATATGTGTGTGTGTGTGTTAGAGATATAAAGAGAGGGAAAGAGTGAAACAGAGAGAGCTACAGTGTGATCTCACATGATGAGAGAACTCTGGAACTGACGCATCGCCATCACGCCAGGCCAAAGCTCAGCCAAGCCCATTATCCGAATGGGAACTAATTAAGACCTGTTTCTCCAGGGGACACGGCCCGCTGATGGAAAAGTGAGGACGTGTGTAACGGTAGCAGCAGCAGCAGCAGCAGCAGCAGCAGCAGGCGGGATCGTCTTTCGAGATTTGTCGTCATCTGGGCCATGCGAAAATGTCAAAGGAGAGTTATAATCTGCGGAATATTTTTCCGCGTAATTTACCGCAGCAGAGCACTTGCGACGTGTAAACTTCCCCCGCAACGTGAAAACATCTCTGCTGTTTCTTTCTTTCATTCTTTCGTTCATTTTCTGAGCTGACGTTGACAGCCCAAAGACACAAAAACTGCAGCATCGCTCCGTCTGGTGTCTGATCACTGTTGAAGGCAAATCAAACGCTATGCTGCTTTCACGTACATGTACGCAGTGTTGGGGTTAGCGTTTAGCCTGCTTTGAACAGAACCCTGCTGTGTTCTTCACCTCGGTGCGGTTCTGAACGCAGGTGAGAGCGTAGCGAACGCACTCCTAAGTGAGGCGGACTTCAGATCGCAGTCCAGAGAAAAAGCCATTCGACTCTGAATTTATATACTGCAAGGGAGTGAGTCGAACATGGCGAGATCGTCATTAATATAAACCTGTGATATGCTCGCTATAGAGAGCTGCTGTTTTGACTATTTTTGAACATTCTGAACACCTTCTGATCAATCTGAATGAAGAATTCAGCAGCGCTGTGGTGTAGGCGTGTTCATGAAGGACGCTAGGCGTTTAGCTAACATTATCAGGTCTGGATTTTGCTGTCAGTTTTTACAACCATCGGTACAACTTTTATAAGTTTGATCAAATTCATGGTACAAATTTAAAACCTTCATACAATTTAAATTATGCATTTACAACTTTCAAAATACTCATGAATTTACAGGTTGACTGCATTCACAGAATTTATGTTACACGTTACGGGATTCACAAGATACACGTTATGAACTTTGAAACTTAACAAAATTCATGTTCCGGATTTAGAACTTTCATAAAATCTAAATTCGAGAAAATGAATGCTACAAATTTATAACCTTAAAAGAAAAAACTTTGGATACTGTGAATTTACATCCTTGGCAAAGCTTACATTAGAAATTTGTAATAGTGACAAAATCCATGCTACAAATTTACACGCTTTATGGACAAAAAAAAATCCAAATTATGAATTTACAACCTTCGTAAAATTCAAGTTGCAAATTTATAGCCTTCGCACAGTTCAGATTTATAAGCTTCACAAATTTCCCATACTATGAATTTACAACCTTTACAAAAATTTACATTTTTACATTTAATTTTAATTTTACAACTAATAAATAAGTTACAAGCTTCACAAAATTCACGTTATGAATTTACAACCTTCATACAGTTCAAATTACAAAGTTACAAGCTTCACAAAATTCATGTTACAGGTATATAAATTTCATAAGATGTATAAATTTCATAAATTTCCCATACTATGAATTTACAACCTTTACAAAAATTTACATTACAAATTCACTGCATTCACAAAAATTCAGGTTACATGTTACAGGCAAGGAAATTACAATCCGAACAAAGTTTTCATGTTACAAATTTAGAACTTTCATAAAATTTGAAATATAAACTTACAACCTCCACAAAATTAATGTTACACATGTATAAATTTTAAAAACTTCTTATACTGTGAACTAACATCCTTCCCAAAGTGCTTACATTAGAAATGTACACTAGTCACAAAATCCATGTTACAAATGTATAGCCTTTACAAGATTCAAATGACAAATTTACACGCTTTACAAAATTTACGTTATGAATTTACAACCTTCACACAGTTCAAATCACAAAGTTACAAGCTTCACGAAATTTCACAAATTTCACAAATTTCCCATACCACGAATTTACAATCTTTACCAAATTTACATTACAAATTTCCAACATTCACAAAATTCACATTATGAATTGTCACAATTCAAAAAATTCATGTTACAGATTTACAGGGTTCACAAAATTGCACCTTATGAATGTATAGTCTTAGCAAACTTCTTGTTACAAATTTAGAACCTTCATAAAATTTATGCTATGGATTTGCAATCATCACAAAATTCCAATGATACAATTTTTATTTTAAAATTTTTGCAGTAGCTTATATTACAACAACCTGCATTAAAAACGGAACTGGCAGACAGGTATAATGATCTAACCTTTGCCAGCAGGTGATCATTTGATAGCCATAGAAACTTCCTGCTAGTTGAAAGAATACTTTACATCTGAAAGAATACTTTACATTCACCTGTTAACATTATGAATTTGACAGAACTTATTTAGTACCGAGCGTTCACTGGGGAGACCGCGCACGCAAGGACAACCGAGAAAAATCTGTTCCAATTCCCTTGTCCTGATGTTAGTTAGTTTGCTTTATAGTAAAAGCATCAAGCACTCTGCTGCCAGTTATTCTAATTGAAACATTTCAAATTGGAAAACTTTACAAATTCTCAAGGCTCCTCACAAGACAGGATTTTGAAATGTAATCAACCGAATTATGGTTGTGTTTCCACTCACACTCAATGAGATCACAAGGAGACTACTGTGACCCTCTGAGGACTCGCCTCGCGCTGCCACTCAATACAAGATAATTACAGATCTATGAAGCAACGGGAAATAAATTAGCAGCAATGGCGGACATGGAGCGCATCAATCACGATCCCCGAGTCCCTCGCGCGAGCTTGTGGTTGTTGATTTTTCACTCTCCTCGTCCCCCGTGCTTTGAGGAGGCAGGAGCATCGATTCAGAGTCAATTTCCCCCTCAGCAAGGGTTCGGGACACATGGGGAAGAGTTGAAAAAAAAAAAAAAAACAAAATTAGTAGCCGGCCTTGGACAAGGACAGAAGTTTGGGCTCGTCTTTAAGTGTCAGCATTAACCAGAAAATCAATTACGCTCCGCAGCTAGCTCTACGGTCCCGCGGGAGACGCACATGCCGGGGCATACTTAACCAAAGCCTACCTGAGCACTCGGGGAATGCGGAATCATGAAGACACTCCAGAGAGTGCTAATGTTGCTCTATAGCAATCTGCAACAATTAACCCTCTTTAAAGCAGCGTAAATGCTAAGTGGCTTTTGTGTGAAGGGCGAATTTTTAAAAACATTGCCCCGCTACTGTTCGTGACTCAACCTGATTTCCATCAATGTATGCAAATGTATGCTTATGCGTATAACGTAGGTTAAGCTTCGTACCACAAGACTGCTGGATTCTCGGGTTCTGTCGGTTTGAAGGAGACGACAGTAGCTCTGACTTCAAGGCGAGTCACAAGTTCGGTACACTGGTACCTCTGGTCACGACCGAACCTGATTTCCCCGCGGGATTGTATGTAGATACGATTAGCCCGCTCCAGACCCTACGAACTGTATGTAAATATTGTTTTTTTTATGATTTTTAAGCACGAAGTGGAAGGGGAAAAAGGGCGGGGCTGTGTTTGTTCACCACCCGATTATGCGATCGTGACCAGATGGAACATTTTGGCGAATTTTTTAGTTGGGAAGCGATTTGTTCGTGTTCGGGGGCGTTCCTGACCAGAGGTTCCACTGTGTATCGCTGTGCTTGTTTTAATATGTTATTGTTTCCATGGGAGCAGCTTGCATAAGGATTTGTACGGAAAATGTGTGTACTTGTTAATATTTCGAAGCTTTTCATAAGGAGGGGATTATTTATCGTGTATGAAGGGAGTCCCCAGTGTCGGCGCTTTGTAACACTCAAAGCTGTAACGTTAAGCTAGGACTTTTCCATTACATGACATGCTAATTAATTTTTTTTAAAGCTATTACTGTAATTTCAAGTAAGAAAGAAAGAAAAAAAAGTGCGGCCGGTGATGGAATGTTGGAATGAATGGAACTGTTTTATGTTTGCGCTATAACGTAGCAGGGACGGATTTATTTTTCAATCGTTTTTGCGACGGAAAACTTGAAAAATTTAACAACACCCCAGTCGTTGATTATTTTCCAAAAAACGGCGTGAAAACCTGAGTGTCTCGTTACTTACTTAAAGAAACTAAAAGCTAATAATTCATTCGTAACCTATGTATCACTTGCTAATATGTAATTTCTTTGTATATCACAGCCCTAAAACGAACGCATGAACGAACTTTCCAGTAAGAAAAGTGCGCCTGGTGACGGAATGATCCTTAACAGCAATTGTGTCTTTCATGTTTGCGCTATAACGTAGCAGGGCGGACTTATTTTTCAATCATTATCGCGACGGAAAAAAACGAAAAATTTAACAACACCCCAGTCGTCGATTATTTTCCAAAAAACGGTATGAAAACCTGAGTGTCTCATTGTTTACGTAAAGTTTCTCAGAGCTAATAATTCATTCGTAATCCATGTATCGCTTGCTAACATTTACTTTTTTTTTTTTTTTTAATTACATCCTGAAAACGAACGCCTGGCCATCATTTCCCCCAATATTCTTCTGAGTATACAACAAAAACACGCTCTTTACAAAAAATCTCGGTAAAGTTCTCCCCAGGAGTCAGGGAAAGTGTGTCTTTTTACCTTTTTTATCTTTTACTTCGCGCTCCTACTCGCAGATCCCTTCTCGTAATAACGGTATAGCCGTGAATTTCCATCCCTCGCAACATGCGCACGCGTTCTAAGCCCACAGAGTCATCCTAAACGGTACATGCTATATGCTAACTTTTCCCCCAAATCACCATTGAATCGTTATAAATCAGTTTCTCGGTTTAAACCTTGTTTTTAGCGTTAGCAGCGTCAGCCGCTTGGACTTTGCTTAGCCTGTTTCCTATTTGCATCTTTGTCGTTGGGGATTTTTTGTCTCCATGACAAATGAACCGAAACCTCTTCAGATATCCAAGCGGCGTTGTTTTGTCTACGAGCCGAAGGCAAGGCTGGATTGTCGATGTGTTTACTTTTCCTCCTTGTTTTGTCCTGATGCTCAGAGTAATTTTCCCCCGCGGCGAGCCCGACCCAGCCGAGCCGAGGCGCGCGGTTAAGCGCTCATTCGTTTTCAGCACGCGGCCTGAACTGTCAGCGCCCACTGACACAGGTACTTTGCCGGGAGTGACATTCAAATGCTCTAGTAATAAAATCGGTGTTTATGTGGAACAGCGTTCTCGTGTTTGTTCTCCGGAGGCGGCCGTAATGAGGAAGCGTTCCGGTGTTGACCAGCATGCGCACTCTTCTCATTGCTATTCCTGAGCTGTAAAAAAAAAAAAAACCCAAAACAAATATTAAAAAAAAAAAAACAACTCAGACGCCGCTGTGTGTTTGGAGACGATCTGAAGTTCATCTCTGTGCCTGGTAGTTTATTTATTTATTTATTTATTTATTTATTTATTTATTTATTTATTTTCCGCCTGACATATTAGCTACGATGGGGAAAGGAACGCTCGTCTCACACAAGTAGATGCAATTTGGCGAATACAACCGCGAAGAGACGTAGTTTTGCATTTGAATGAAATTGATATACGAGGCTGGGAGTGCGTACGCGGAAAGATAAATGAAGAAAAATGAACAGAGAGATGAATCTCGCGCTCTCTGTGCTGGGTTTTAAAAGCATTTTATAGCAGCACCAGTACACTCTGTAAAAATAAAACAGGGGGGATGCGGAGGCACTCGACCTGATGATGACAAGTTTTTCATCTCTTACGTCGTGTGTGTGTGTGAGTGTACGTGTGTGTGTGTGTGTGTGTGTGTGTGTGTGTGTGTGAGATGCAGTTATTGTTGAGTTGTTGTTTTTTTTTCCTCCAAAGCTCAGGCTCATCATATACGGCTTAATTAGAGCTCATGAGCTCATTAATAAAATGTCGTGCTGTTAGAGGAAACTAATCCCCGAGTTCCTTCTAAAATCCAGAAGACGGCTGGTTGTCTCCAACAGGGTGTCCCAAAAAAGTTTTATTTCTTCCTTTAATAACACAGGAACTTAGAACTTAGATTTCTTTAATGTCCATCAAACTTTACATAAAATGGAAATTTGTCTTTAGGGGACGACGATGTCTTCGTTAATGTGACAAACATTCTGGAGTATCTGGAATTTCCCAATCGTCCGATTGACCTCCGCCCCCCCCACCGAACTCTGGAGACTCGTTTCATAAGTGTTCAGTAAGTGTTCAGTACACGCTTCCTTACACAAAACGTCCCCATGCATTAATCTTAGGCTAATCACGTGTCATCCATCACGTGTCACATCACAAAAACTCGGATATAATCCCACGATTCGGAGGTGAAATGGTATCCGACCGGCTGTTAGGGAAAATTAATCACCACCTTCGGACCAATCGGGATCCAGAATTCACCGTTGCTGGACTGTCGGATGCACTAATCTCGCGCTACGTCGCGGTGCACATTTCGCGTCCCCGGCGATTCGCGGATTTTTATTTAGAACATGTCGAATTTTTTTTTTTTACGCATTTCCCCGGTGTTATAGAACATAAACATGTCCCCGGTAAAAAAAATTATATATATATATACTTGTATATATATTTTAATGTATTAAAAATGGTCTGTAAGTTTATGTAGTACATTTTTATTTTTTGTGCTAAATTTCTGAGTCAAAAAATATACTACAAATACACTAATT
>JAQMCW010000018.1:2334182-2344809 GCA_030068335.1 Chrysichthys cranchii
ATCATCTGTTTATTTCATTTAGGTTTATTTTTCTATAATTAAGGTGATTTTAATTTTATTCTATGTTTTAGTGCCACCCATAAACCCATAATACACTTTAAACACATATTTCGAGGCTGAAACACATTCATTGGATTTGCATTCATTTCAATGAGAAACACTGATTCGGGTCGCGAACAAATTGGGTCACGAACAGAGTCAAGTTCATGAGTCGAGGGTCCACCTTATGGCGATATTCCAAACTTAGTTCATAGATTTTAAATTCCTGAGTGAAATTGAAGATATTTTGTCCAATTATGTGTATTTTAAATTTTTATAACCGATCTGGTAAATTTTCAGACAATTATTCAGAATGTACCGCACCTGAGCAGGCCTTGGCTGTCTCTTTCACACGAAATACACGTGAAATAAGAACACTTAAGGCTTGTCTTGCTCAACGTTTCCACCTTTGACACCTATGTGAATGAAGAAAATGGTTTGAAGGATCGCTAACAGTGAATTTGCGGCGGTTTTGGAGCACCACACGCTAGCAGGTCGCGGTCACATGCTTTCAGAAGAACGAAAAAACAAAGCCCTGCATTCTAGGAACCTTGAGCCGAGATCTTTACCAAAACGACTTCCACTCTCATAATACAACAGCTTTTAGAATAGCACTTGATCCAGCGCCTCATCTTACTCGTACAGGTTAACGACGCCGTGCGGTGCTAAATCGAAGGATATGAAATCATGTGCGATGGAGGAGATGCAGGATTTTATTTACTGTTTAGAAATAATACATAGAAATAATCAAATAATAGCAGTTTGTTTTGGACTCATGCACTGGGATGAAGGATGCATTTTATAATAACATGCGACACTTACTGGTTTACAGTTTTATCCATAAAAACATAAGCATAGGTCCTTGTATTAAGCAACTTAAACTCTCTGGTTAAAGTGTATCTCTTCCTTGTGTCTCCTCTGTGTTAAAACAAATGATGCCTTTTTAAGGTATGAAATCTATGATATAATGATTTTTTATTGTTATATGAAGGAGAACCAAAAAGTCAGTCCTCCGCCCAAGAAAATCATGTTAATGTTAATGTTTTTTGGGACATGAAGGTGCCTATGCTTTCCTATTATTTCCAAGCGCATGGACAAACTAACTTCCTGTGCGTTGCTGTGGAATGAACTTCAACCTGCAATACGCAGCAAAAGAATAGGAACACTGTCCAAAACAGTCTCGCTGCCCCAGGACAATGCACGTCCTCATACAGCAGCAGGGACAGTAGAGACAGCACGCCGGCTCGGGTTCCGACGTCTCCCACGTCCTCCTTCCAGCCCGGATCTGGTGCCGACCCATTATCACATCTTCGGTCCCCTGAAGGAGGCGCTGTGCGGTCGCAGATTCACCTCTGATTATGAAGTAAAGGAAACGGGGCTCACCTGGCTTCGGGAGCAGAAGAAAAACGTCTTCTCTGGAGGAATCCAGGAGTTCGATGAACGATACGACAAATGCATCGTCTTGCACGGGGACTACGTGGAAAAGTCACGTGTTCAGGTTCTCCCAGTTACTTTGGTTAAAGCTGTTCAATGGATTTTGCCTTTACTTTTTGATTCTCCCTCATTTTTATTTGAAAGGCTTTTAAATCGCCCTAAATCAGAATCCCACACAACTAGGACACCTCTGTTTTATGCCCAATTCCACACCACGTACGTCAATCCTGCGGGTAATACCGTGGATTCCATCTGAGGTTTGAACCTTGAGCGGCATGACCACGTGTCTGTTCCCGTTTCATTATGGCCTGTTTTAATTATCTGCAAAATGTTAAAATATTTGGGCAAGAACTGTCACTCCGAGGAATGGGAACGTTGCCTGGATCTCGCTCCATATTCACCCTTTTGTTTTTGCTTCAACTCCAATCGGGCGAAAAAGCCTTTTTGTTCATCAGCGGCGCTGATTGAATCACGTTCAGCTCCAATAAGCAGAGAGCGTGATGGAGGGAGGGACGGCTCGAGAGGAGCTAAGAGAAACGGGTTAAGTGCTGTGGGTTTAATGGAAGATGGTGCGAGCGATATCCTCCCCAGTGCCACTTTGATGCTGTGTCTCACACTGCGTTTTTCAGCAGCCCAAATTTTAGCTTTGCACCGTGCTGCCTTTGCCTGCGAACAAATGCCTCCATGGGTGAGCCCTTTCTCAGCGACGCGCCCCATTTCTGAGCCACTCTAATAAGCCGACGTTTTTTCAGAGGCCTTCAATCATTATTAGGCGCCCAAAAAGAAGCCCCCGCGCCCAACGGCGCAAGCCTCTCAGAGGAGGGTTTCTCTCAAAATGAGAATTTGCTGTCAAGACCCGAAAGCTTTGCATGCAAACCCAGGTCTCCATCTCGATAAAGGAGTCGAGTTGTCAGGCAGGTAGCAGAAAGAGAGCAAGCTGTGTTCACCAAACCATTAAATTGCGAGGAGTGCGGAATAGCGCCGGCGCCTCCTGGCATGATGGCCAAAATTTTTCTTTTGGAAGAACAAAGGCAGGCTTCTTGTCCCTTAAAAGATACCTCGGACCGCTCAAGCGGCGCATAAAGCGCACTCTACCGCAGACGTATCAAATGTCGCAATTATAATAAGGACCATTCATCAAACCAACAGCAGCTTCAGAGAAATGCTGGGAACGCACCGTTCTGCTACGACTCCGTGACCTTCATTATCATGGCAGCTCACGGACTCCAGACTGACAATAGCAAGGAGCTAATTGCAGCAAACTTCTCGCGAAACAACATGTTTCGGGATCAGGGACGTCTGGGGTACTTTAGTAACGAAACTTTTTTAATGAACCCGACACAGCTGAATTCACCTGTGCTTTGCATCTGATATTATGCAGTTATAATAACATGTTTATCCTGGAGCGCTGGAAGCATTTGCGATGCGCGCGGTTCAAAGGCAAAATTTCCGCCGCCAATTCCCTGTCCTTTCCGAATGTCTCTCTGCGTGTTAAAGCTGTTCGCGTGGGCTCAAAACGTCAGCTCAGATGAAACGCCGGGACGTCCCCAGCGTGCACCGCACCCACCCACACGGCCTTACCTGCTCCTCCTCGGCGAGGATGGGAGGTCCACCTGTCACATCCGTGTCGACACTCGTTCCCCAGACTCCTCCCGCGGCTTCATTATGCTTCCTCCTCTTTGCCTCGTTTGCATATCTATCGTCTCTTTCTTTCTTGCTGGGCTTCACTGCGGCTCTTTGTTGAACGTGATTGAGCGAGAGGTCGACATAAAGTTTCCTTTTTGTTGCTTCGGTTCGTCGTATTATACCACCTGTCATCCATGGCTGACTATTTACATGCACACACATATATATATATATATATATAAAATGGTGGGGTTTTTTTCTGATCAACCATCAGTCAGAAAGTAAATAAATAAATAAATAAATAAATAAATAAATAAATAAATAGGTAAATAAGATACCTAAGAGGTACCTCATTTTTTTGTAATCGCTCAGACTGCTTGTAAGATAATGAGGAAAGTTCATGCCACCCTAAAACCCTGTTTTGTCTCTAAGGGTTCCGGGTCGAGCCGAACTGTACTCAGGTCACAGGTTTGGAGTTTCACCATTGCTAGTCTATTTTTAACTTGGTAAACAAGCTTCATAGGTGAACAAGGGTTAGAGTTAACCCTAACCCTAAACCCTAACTCCTAGGCGGCTAAATTGTGCTAAAATCAGCTGCAGGATCATCCTGGAAACAATTCAATCCATTTATAAATACAGGGAGTCGTCAGGTTACTACACAGGTCCGTTCCTACAACAGTGATGGAACCCGAATTTTGGTGGAAGTGGAAACACACCCTAGTGTAAGTCACGTCCCGATCCTAACACAGGTGTAAAATCATCATCTAGAACATAAAAACACATGTAAGCCACAGAAAAAGGAAAAGGACATAAATATCCTGTCCTGTACACGGCACTGTAGGAACATAATCACTGATATCCGATATCCGTGGCTGTTTCTCCCTTTTCTGAGCTCTTTACAATGTCAGATTTCACTTCCATCCTGATGGCTTTCCTCTCCGTCAAAGCACGATCATCTGAAGACTCGGACTTTCATTTAGGAGCCGTGATAAGGGGCGAAACATCGTCAAACAAAGCGACACAAATGGAACCCTTGTGCTTTTTTTTCCAGTCAACTTTGCCAACTTCCTCACTCATACGCCGCGTCACTGCGGATTCTTCCACCAAGCGCAACCAAACTAGTTCGCCCCGCGTAGTCCGTAAGTACGACGCATAACGCCATAAACTCCTTTTTTTTATGTTTTTATGGGAGCGAGCGTCGTAGACTCGAAACGTCGTATGTCGAGACTGTTGTAACCCAAGGACTCCCTGGATATATTTGTGGTGTGTAGTTATTCTGGTGCTGTTCTGGGACTTTCGATATTCCTGTGAGAAGTTGTTGAGGACGGTGATATTGCTAGCACCATTACAGGGACTGTTAGCATAAGTCAGCGCAAAAATATGGAGAAAAAAAAAGCGATGTTTCGTTGGAATTTATGTGAAAACAAACAAACAAAAGAGCCCCTATTTCCTCCTATTACTTCCTATTTCTCAGCGACGTTCACGTCCGGATGCAGTGCAGCTATATGAGACATGCTAGTTAGCCGTCTACAGGGTGACAAGCTTGAAGGCGTTGGTGAAGTTCAAGCTAAGTGTACAGATGACCGAGGTGAGAGAACTGGACGGACTGAAAGACTAAAACTGTGCGTCTTCAAATTTAATTCCATAATAACCATTCTAAAAAAACAAAAACGATAACCATAAGATAATTATAAAGATTCCCATGCGAGTCGCTTAATTAGGAATCTTTCCTTTAAGCCTCGAAACAATGAGGGAATCAACTGATATCTTGGCGTGCGTTTCCAGGCATATGCTGCGGCTCAGCTTTGTTCGGATTTTGCTTTAGGTCATGAGATGTTATCCAGGATGAGATGTCTGGGAGACATGCGGAGATCTGAGCAAGCTCAGTCTCTGATGGTGGGAAGGAGAAGATGATTTGGGTGTCACAAACACAACACTGGTAGGAGAAGCCATGTCAAGACATGACACATCTCTGGGAAAACAGGTACCGAAAGAAAAACAATTGAAGCGGGCAGAACACTGAGCCTTGAGGGACATCGGTGGGAAATCTGCATGGAGCTGATGTGGAGCCCATACATGAGCATCTATACAGCTATGAGGAAATGCTTCTAGCATGGGGAACCAGTGCTTCCAAGGATATTACGGTGTTTTACGATATACAGTAGACTTGCTGCATGTCATTAATATTTTTGGCTCCAAGTGTAGGATTGTAAATGAAACAAATATTCAACGGAGAAGAAGAACAGCTATGGAAAAGACAACAAGAGAGAGAGAGAGAGCTTTTAAATCCCTGCTGCTTTAATCCGTGGCATGCAATAACACCGTGACACCGTGTGTGTGTGTGTGTGTGTGTGTGTGTGTGTGTGTGTGTGTGTGTGTGTGTGTGTGTGTGTGCGCGCCTGCTTGTGTGTCAGTGTGTGTCTAGACGATGTGAATACCATGGTGTGATATTCAAATAACAGGGTGGAGCAGTCACACGCTCGCACAAACATCATCAGAAGAATAGTCTATCATCGTTTCAAACTGTGATGCATTTCTTTCCCAGTATATTTATATCTTTATGGGTTTTTTTTTTTTTACTTGTCATGTTCTCTGCTATTAAACAGGTCTGGGTTAAAAAGAAATAACTGAGAAAAGAGGGAAAGATAGAGCTATTAGGTTAAAGAGTTATACCCTAAAGATACCATGTGGCGGTACCTGGGTAACATCCAAATGCTCGCAAAAGGAAACGTGAATGAATTTGCATTTCCATAGCTTTCTGAAGTCCAAAAAATGATAATACAGTAGAATAAATTTGCTTGTTTATGATAAAAAAATTTTTTTTAAAAAACAGCAGCGGATTTATCCTGGTCAGCACCGCGGTGATGTTTGATATCGTTTTCATGAATTAAATCAATATCAAATATCAAATATAAAAAAAAAATACTGAATTTAGGCATTTCCTGACAGCATAGTAAAAACTAAGAAATCTGCTTGGTCAGTCGGTATTTTCTATCCCTGTGGTTAAAGCAGACTGAAATGGAAGTGCTGGTGTTTAAAGTCTTGTAGACTTTGGGTTCTCAAAATCAAGGGTCGGTGAAACTGAGCCAGGGTACCCCTGATTTATTTCACTTATTTATTTTTTTGGTTTATTTTGTTACAATGCCATATTATGGAATTTATTATATGTAGGGGTCCAAGCACCAAAGTCAGCTCAAACCTAATGTGTTCTTTGAGTGGTAATTTCAGGAATAGGACGTTCTTTGGCTCCGAATAAATATCATTTTATTTTTTGGAGAGGGGGGAAAGAAAAAAAATGCCTCCAAATTTTATACAAGGGAGAATCAAAAAGTAAAGGCAAAATCCGTTTAACGGCTTTAACAGAAGGAACTGGGAGAACCTGAACACGTCACTTTTCGTGAGATGACGCATTTCTCGTATTGTTCATCGAGCTCCTGGATTCCTGCAGAGAAGAAGTTTTTCTTCTGCTCCCGAAGCCAGGTGAGCCCCGCTTCCTTTACTTCATCATCAGAGGTGAATCTGTGACCGCGTCAGGGGACCGAAGATGTGATAATGGGTCAGCACATGATCCGGGCTGTAAGGAGGACGTGGGAGACGTCAAAACCTGACCCAGTGCGCTGTCTCTACTGTCCTTGCTGCTGTATGAGGACGTGCATTGTCCTGGTTCAGCAAGACTGTTTTAGACAGCGTTCCTCTTCTTTTGCTGGGAATTACAGGTTGAAGTTCGTTTCACAGCAATGTACAGGAGGTTGCACTGTTCAGTGTTTGTCCGTGTGCTTGGAAATGCACAAGAATGTGTCCTAAAAGAACCGTAACATGATTTTCTTGGGGTAGGGATGTGTGTGGTTGTCCAACAGGCAATGTACGAGTAAATATGTTGCATTTCGCAAGCTTCTCTTTGTTCTAGTTACTGCATCATTTTTTAAATTGCCTTTAGTTTTTGATTCTCCCTCATATTTTGAAGGACTAAATTTATTCAGAGGGGCTCAGTGGAAAATATTTTCCAGTTAACCGGCTACCGAAAGTTTGAGAACCTTATAGTGTTGTAGCCACCACTGAGGAACCCCGTCTCAGATGTTTCTCATTGTAGTAAAAAGTCAGAAAAGCTCAGGAACCAGGAACTCCATGCATTTGGGGTTGTTGTTTTTTCTTCCTAAAACGAATCAGCATCTGAGAAATCAAAGTTCGTGAAAAACTTGAATCTGAATAGAAATATCGACCTAGACCTAGTCTATGTTTTTTAACTTTACAACACATGATTTAGAAATGGCTAAAATTCCAGGAAGGTAAAAAAAAAAAAACCCAGAAGAAGTTTTCTGGCATTTCATTAGCCAAAAATGGTTTCTGCAGCTCTCCTGACCTACTTTTCATTATCCACTCAAGCTCTTAACTGAGCGCACAGAAATTCACATGCATTCAGAAAAGTGGAACTGATGAAGAAAACCTTACGAAACAAAACGGGAAAAGTTTTTTTTTTGTTTCCATCCATGTACATTAGGCCATTTTTGAAATATATATATATATATTTACAGATAGGAATCAACAGCAAGGCTTGTCCAGTTACCTGTGATTAGCTTACCTGTGGTAGATAACCCTAACCCTCTTAATGAGGGAGAAAAAAACACAACATCTGAAATAAATTTAGCTTACATATCAATACACTCGGACACAATTAACCCCTGACGCCCTGGTTCGCCTGTGTAACACAAACCGGCCATGTAAGCAACAATTCGCTTTTCCCAAAGATCGAAAGCTAAATAGTTCGGTATCTACTTGTCACCCATGTGATTCACCCTGATGGTTAATTAAAGGTCACCATGCTTCCGTGCTTGCCTGGTTACCAGGCAACCGTACCACAGGGGACACGGGTTGAGATTATCAGGTTGGTGCTGCCCCCATGCTCCACATCCTCAGCAGGCTCCCTTCTTCCTTCTTTCCTTCTGCAACTGCAGCTGTGAGAACCAGGGGTGAGCTAACACACTCCTCCTACACCTCCTGCTCCTACGAGGAACTCGAGAACATGTGCTCGGCCCCTGACCGCGCTCGCCGGGAGGCTGGGAGGCAAAATATAGAAATTGACGTGGAAGAAAGTTGCACTCATAAGAAGGCTGTGAAGATAGGCGAGTGATCTTGATCCTAATAAGGCGAAGAACGTCTCAGGCGTGAGTTTAGCTGCCAGGTTTAGCCGCCGGGTTGTGATGGTTGGAATATACGTTTGCTCATTTTACGGCATGTTCTTGGTAAAACAGCGTACACATTATTAATGAGATGAAGAACCTGACGAGATGATGGGTCTTTTTGGGGGAGAGTTGGTGGTGTGAGAAGTCTCAGGATGTGAGGTTAGAGCTCAGCGTTGGGTTGTTTATATAAAATGAGACTGTGGATAATATGAATGTATCTGTGTACACATTTTGGCCTTGCTTGAACATTGAAACGGACTTTTCTGACCACTGAAGATGCATCTCTTGAAAAGCACCATGCAGAGTGGGTGGAATTAAAAGCATTGCTTAATTGAAAGAAAGAAAGAAAGAAAGAAAGAAAGAAAGAAAGAAAGAAAGAAAGAAAGAAAGACTCTTGATTTTCATATCATTCACTCTGCGACATATACATTTCCACATTTTGTAGGTGGTTCTTCGGGATCCACATCAGATCACTGTTAGAACGTCCAACAGGCGTAAGAAAGAAACGCAGAATGGCACGAAGACTTGAAAACCAAGCCTGGAGCTCGTTTCGTTATTACCCAGGGTGTAGATTCATGCGACCAATCAGGAACAGTCACGTCTGGTGATGACGTCGAATGACACACCTACTAGGTGTGATCTCACTGTGGGCTTATACGATACTTTTCAGGGTGACATGTCATCAGGAGTGTTTGAGCAGGAGCACAAGATTCACAAGATGAACGTTTAGGTCGTTTTGATCGTTTCTTCTATCAGCGTGACTTGATGACAGCGAAGAGACCGTAAAAGTAGATTAAAAACACAAAACCCACAGCGTTAGGTGTTCGGAGGAAATGGCTCATGAATACTTTTACAAACAAATTTAGAAAGCCTATATTTCCCATAGAGTCAGTGCGTAAGGTCGCCATTCCAGCGGATTTAATTCCCTAAGGGGGAGTTAAGAGACCTCGTAGTGTTACGCTACCATTTATGAAGGATGTCAGTCATGGAAATCTCGCTCTAATGACCAGATTTTTTTCCCAATAAGACGGAAATGCATGTAGTACAACTACAAGAGCGATCTACAGACACCCGTGGCGTGTTAGTCAATCCATTCCACGTCCAAGCCCTTATTCGTGCCACGAAGCACTAGTTCAACTATTTATTTATTTAGTTATTTATTTATTTATTTATTGATGAAAATGGCATCAAAGAAACATATGTGTATTAATTCAACAAGGAGATGACCGCATGTGCAACGAATTAGCGGGATAACGCTTCCGTTTTGTAATCACATGCATCATTGTGCGACCGATCAAAACGAGAGAGGCGGGGAGATGAAATGCTAGCATGTTATAGAAATTAATGGGACGACGCTAACAACGGGGGGAAGTTAGTAGATGTCAATTAGCATTAAGTGGTTGAGGTCCCTGTCAGAGGTCATTCATCATTAGCCAGATTAGCATGCTATTACTGTGGGGTTTTGGGCTTTTTTCTGTGCCCTTATATAATCGGAGCTCTTACAAAGCCTTTCCATCACCGACGTCGAATTAAAATGATCCGGAAATTAGTACTATTTTATCCACTAGGTTATTATTTTTTTTACTACATAATGCATTGAAATGAACCTCCTCTCTGTGAGCAAATGATACAGCGTGCGAGCCGTTAGCCACAGCGTTGCGTGCCAGAGCTCGTGCCTGACGGCTGGATGTGAACCCAGCCCAACCCAAGGAGGTCCATCGCTGTTTGTGTTGCATCTCCACTGCCCTCTCGAGCCTTTTGAGGATAATTAAAGCGAAAAGCAGATTTACGGGTGTGCTCACTCCTGTCACTTTCACTCCGCTTCCTGGCCTGTGACTTTCACCTTGAGGGATCGGTGCCTGTTAGTCACGGCTCTCGCGGCGATGAACTCCCAGGCTAACCTTCTCTCCCCTTTTCCTGCCTCTCTCCTATAGCAAAAACAAACGACAAAACAACACATAAAGCCTTTTCTCCTGTACAGGTCGCTCTGAAAAGCTCGTGAGCCATTCAACAACACAAAGCACACAATCTCGCAAATAAAAGGAGACACAATGAATTGGGGGGGAAAATAACGATTAGGCGTGTACGTCAGAGTTTGACACGTGTATCCGTGATGAATGTGCGTTTATTTTCAATCCACTGACAGGTATTGTAAAGTACTGATTTGGAACTGGGACTTTTATATGTTTAACATGACCTTTTTGCACGCTCGAGCGAAAGAAACACCTTGATTTCTTCAGATTCCTTTTGAATTTTTTTTAAAAATATTGTATTATACAAGATATACAGTATAGGCATATGTGTCATGCTGTTATAGGAAGGGAATCAACAACGGGAAGTAAAATGGG
>JAQMCW010000018.1:2346630-2356865 GCA_030068335.1 Chrysichthys cranchii
CACTACCATTTCCACTTTCTTGGGACCCGTAATGAAGCTTATAGAGCAAAAATGCAGAGAAACACAACGGGAAAAATACTGTGAACATTTTTTTAGTGAGTTTTAAGCACAGAAAAAAAAAATCAAAGTTTCCAATCAAAACAATCCTTAATTATACCAGCTTCATGTGCTGTTGGCGTGTGCCCAAGGATTCGTACCGCACTCGGTACATCATGTGGGCGGAAACAGGTGTTCTGGATTAGGACTCATTACGGACAATATAAATAGACTCATCTATGCACACCGAGATTTACGAAGCATTAGTTTGTATTTCCCCGCTCTATTGCCGAGCCTTGATATTCCTGTGTTTGCTTACTCCGGTTTGTTTTCCTGGTTTTTCTGAGTATTTAGCCTAGCCTTGCTTGTACCGTTTGCACCTCGTTGACCCCTGCCTGTTCTATACCTTCATCTTGCCTGTCGATTATGTACCTCTGCTCATGTGTCGAATAAACCTCTTTATGGATTTCACGTCTGACTCCAGCCTGCGCGTGTGCCCTCCAAAACCCCGCTCCTCTCACAGAACTTTTTTTGGGTTTTCAATCATCCCAATGGCCTGGTGTGAATCTTGTGATGCTAACAATGCTAAAACAGGAGCATAGAAGTGCAAAATCTCATTTAAAAGAAAACAAACAAAGTAGAAACACTCAAGCATTCTCATCAATGATTATGAGATTATGAAGTCTGTGTATTTATGGTCTTACATCTTGGTTTTTCAAGCAGCTGATCGGCCTAATGTGTGTATGTGTGTGAGTGTGTGTTCACAATGCTAAAAATGCTAACACCAGAGCCACATGGCAGACATACTGTAGCATTTCCTGCTCATGCTAACCCTAGTCAGCATGTTAAATCTAATTGAAGGGCACTTGAGGAGTAAAAATACCGTCACCTATTTAATGATTAGCCACGCACTTTTTGGCAGTCTTAATATTGACAAATTCTTCCTAACGCTCCTTTAATTTACTAGTTTAAAAGCTATTAGATATCTGAAAAATAAACTCTGGGCGGATTTTCATTGAAAGCCCGCGGCGTTAAAGCGAAGACGAGTCACTTCCCGTTCCAAATCAATCCGAATTTGGCAGCTTTCGCTCTGAACTGCTCGATCGTGACGTTTTAGTGCGCCTACAAACACCGTAACAGATTGTCAGATTTAATGTAAGTACCTCATTGCGAAATTTGTCTTGGCAATTAGGCTTCCGCTCCATGCCAAGCGGTATCTCCTTTGCCAAGCATAAATGGAAAATTATGTTCGATACCACTCGTTCGTCATCGTAAAATCCCAACGTGTCGAAGGTGTTCGGCGATAGGGGCCGTTTCAGGAATCGATAAGCCTCGTCGCTTTTCTTCCTCTCGCATCAAAAAATAAATAAATAAAAAACATAATAATAATAATAATAATAATAATAATAATAATAATAATAATCCAGTGAAGAAGAGAGTCCGTGGAGAGGGATACGGTGAAAAGTTCGCGAAGTTACTTGGAGACGTTCTCATGAATCAGCTGAAACTTGAAATAAATGAAGGAAGGAATAAAAAGAGATAAATCCCGACCTCCTCGGGTATTCATCACCACCTTCAAACGAAGACGCCACACTAATTAAACATCTGCTCAGGTCACACGTCTTATCTTATCTGCCAACAAAAACAAGAAGATGGAGTGACATTTATGTTAAGAGAGTCTTTTTTTAAGAAGGCTGGTTAAGAGAAATTGGGGGGAAAAAATGGCTAAAAGCATCCGGGTGATATCGCAGGACGGCATTTAAAGCGAAGAAAACGTGGATTCATTTCAGTCATCTAATTTTAAACGATCATCATTCAACCTCTCTCTCCGCTCTCTCGCCATTATTATTCCGCTCCGTGCTTCATTTTTCCTCCCTGTCTACTCGAAACAAAAAAAAAAAAAGAACAAAAAAAAAGAAATACCCTAGGCCTAATCTTTATCTTTAATCTGGTCGGTTTTCAGACACCCACTGAACACGAGCCTCACAAGATACACACCGCCTTTTATATATATATATTTTTTTTTTTTTTTTGACAAATTATATTTTGTGTTTGTGTTGTTTCTTCCCCTCAGGAGACAGTCTCCTCGTCACCTTTAGTGCTCTTCTCTGGTGCGCACTTTTCTTCGGTGCCAGCGTGTGATATTTCCGAACTGCTTAAACGCCTGCTGCGACCTCGGAGCGTGTCTTCTTTTCAAGTTGACGCCTCGAAGCGCTGCCGCTGCGTCGGAAATGGCAGGGTTCAAAAATATATAACATGGAATGCAAAAAAAATAAAAAAAATTTTTTTTTAAAAATACAAATAAAAAAAGGCAGTGGAGGATCACAGGAGAATGGAGAGTGCCTCTATCTTTTTTAAAAAAAATAAATAGAAATAAATAAATAGATAGATAGATAGATAGATAGATAGATAGATAGATAGATAGATAGATAGATAAATAAATAAATAAGCAAACGTCCATCCTTATATATTGGCAAATCATATTCTGAACAACATCCTGTGTCATACTGGTATTATTTTTCTTTCTTTCTTTCTTTCTTTCTTTCTTTTTTTGGAGCCCTGTTTCATTCCATCCTTGCAGGAGCCATGCGGCGTGGCGCTTACTTTCAGATGTTAATGTATGCATTATAAAAAGTCTCGGTGCGTTTGAAGCATGCAGGGGTTACACACACACACACACACACACACACACACACACACAGGCTGTTTGAAGTGAACACACTCCTCCTCTTCTATATTCTATTTATACGCTGGAATATATTAACCACATATCACAATATAGTCCATTTCCATATGGGTTACAAACATGAATTATGGATTAAAAGCATAAGGGATTCATAACACTCTTGTTTTCACCTCATTCTTTCCTTGGGTATGTACACCTGCAAATGAATATATACACACGCACATATATATATGTGTGTGTATACATATACAGACACACACACACACACACACACAAGGGAGAATCAAAAAATAAAGGCAGTTATAAAATTAGGCAATGATTTTTTATATTTTGACAAAGCCAAGTTAGTGTAGAGACCTTTTTTTTACACTGGCAAATTCAATAATAAATAAATGTATTAAATTTATTAGCGATGTAAATCAGTGCAGGTGTGAATGGGGTGTTAGTAGTTATGTAATGATTCACCAGATTCACACTTGGAATGGATTCACAGTATTGGATTCATATGACTCGATTGTTCCAGGATATCTTTACATATATATATTTTTTTTTTTTAAAGAAAAATAAAATAAAATTTTATTCCCCAAAAATCTGTGACATTTTTTTGCAGTGTAACGGATCGGATTACACTGCACAATGTTTATTTTCCCTTTCTTTAGCGACTTTTGTTAAATGAAATGATTTTCTTAACAACCAACAATAATTATTCACAAACATTTGGAAAGGTTGTCCTCAAACACAGGAGCCAATTAGCTAAAATATTTCTTTTACTAAATATGAAGAAAGTTAAACAGACTTTCTATTGAAAATTTAAAAAGCTCACACATAAAACAACCTCCATCTGCTTCTCTTTTCTTGACCTTTCAGCAGTCGGTAAAAGAGTGCTCTGATTTCTTGCAGAAAAGCTCTTTCCCATCTTAGATCTGTTTTTGTGTGTTTTCGCAGCATTACAGCGCTATCACATTTGCCTACACGCGTGATGTCACATGCATTCCCGCTATTCTACATTACTGCACTATCTAAATTACCTTTGCAAATACAGCTATTTAACACAAAGAGATTAATCGCTGTTCATTTTTATTTCCATCAAAGTCAAATGATCATAAATCTGTACTGCAATTTATCGATGCACGACATATCTTCACATCCGTAGGTAGGTATTACTGATGCTGATTAAATCTTACATGAATTTCATTGTGCCACATGCGCTGTGGGCGTATCCCGCACACCACCATCTGTGACTTGTGCCTAACTAATTTACATTCAAATATATATATTCCTATTCGAATCGCTGAATTGTGGCACCTAGACATATCCTGATTTAAGAGTAGAGTTTTAATTATGTCCGACTTGATTTTATTCAGCTGTTTTTATTGGGTCTGTTTTAATAAATGAATCCAAAATGCCCATTAGGTAATCAGCATGTTGGCTTTTAGAAGTTGTCCGGCTTCTCTGGTAGATTTGGATTTTCCCTTGTTGTCTAGACGGAAAAAGAATAGCTATACGGTTAACGTTTAAACCAGATAAACATGTATAAGACTTGTATTATGCACTGAGAGAGAGCGAGCGAGTGAGAGAGAGAGAGAGAGAACTAAAAGCCAAACAAGCAATTTGTTTGTTCAGTTCTTTATGCTCTACCTCTTCATGATTTATGTTTCTGGCTGAAAAAAAGGAAAAACCTGCAGCTGCAGCCAGAGTGGCTCGGTGCCGGAGCTGAACTCAGCAATGAGGCTCTGTCAGAGTGTTCACGCTCGGCAGGAGGTTTCGTCAGAGACAGGAAGAACTGCTGCTTAACGTGTCTGCAAAGGTGATGCGAGCCGCTTTAATACCCAAATCTCTGTCACAGGTTGCGCTGCTTCCCGCGAACAAATTGAGAAGTTTCTGAGACGGAATTATAAAGACACTTCAGTGATGGGAACGTAACACCTCTGGAGATTTAGCCTGAAAAAGCTACGGGGGAATAACTGGAGGGCATTTTTTTTTTTATTTGGAGTGTGACCAAAATATGGTGGCTGTTGGCGGATACAAAAGCCTGCTGATTCTGTTTCGGGTTTTGTGAAAGAAACGAGGGACTTTCTACCGTTCAAGAGCTTACCTTGGTGGCTAAAATGGCAAGCTACACTCAGGGAAAAAAAAAAGAAAAAAAAGCATTTCTAAATTGTTAGACTTCATTTGAATAAAGTTGAAGTAAAAGCTATGGTCGCTTTAGGCTTAAGGTTTTAGGTGTTTCTACAAAGTGAATTATCAAAAATTATATAGTACTAGCTGATTCCCCAGTGGCGTCGCTCACTGAGCGCAAGGGAAAAAGATAAAATGCAGTATTTATAAAATATGTTTGTTAATCACCAATTTTATTTTTCAACAAATAGCGGTCGTACGTCATTTCCTGACTTCGGGTGAGAGAGGGGCGGGGTTACACCCTGGGCAGGTCACTGATCCAGCGCAGGGTGACACACAGAGACAGACAACCGTTCACACTCGCATTCACACCTACGGCCAATTTAGAGTCACCAATTAGCTTAATCCCCTCTGTGCATGTCTTTGGACTGTGGGAGGAAACCGGAGTACCCGGAGGAAACCCACACGGACATGGGGAGAACATGCAAACTCCACACAGAAAGGCGAACCCGGTGATCAAACCCTTCTTGCTGTGAGGCGACAGGGCTAACCACTAAGCCACGGAGGTAGTCCTCAAGTTACGATGTTACGCAAAAACCCATCATAAGTCAAAAATATCGTGTGTCGTAGGCCACTGCTTAGTCTAGCTTAGGTAGCTTAGGTATCTTAGCCTAGCTTAGCCTAGCCTACCGAGGAGTCTTTTGCTGTCGGAGACATGCTAGGGTGTTTAGAAGACATGATTTTGAATTAAAATTAGCTCTTGAAGCACACAAAAAACAGGCGGTAATGCACTGTACAGTACACCGATACACAAGGGAACTCTGAGAGCGAGTGAGGGCATCACACAAGGCGAGTGAAGCGTACTTCTGGGTGTCGTCCATGTTCTGCCGGGTGTCGTCCAAACGTATCGTACGTCATACGTTGTTACACTGGCCTGCCAGCAATGCCTACCCTCGAATCTTAAATATTTTATTAATATTTTATGATTTTTTGCAGATCACAATCATCATCGTAACTTCGAAAAATCGTAAGTCGGGCCATCGTATCTAGGGGAGCGTGTGTATATGGTAACTCTATTGCCCTTGATTTTCAACATAAAAAATGTAAATATTTCTTGTAATATAAAGTCTTCTCATGTTCTCCAATAACACTTTCGGGTTGAAATTTTTGAACTTCCACCTGTTTCAGTTCGTGCCCTATAAAGGGTTAAGTTTCGCTTTCAAAGTTCAAATGAAAGTTTCCAAGAAAACTTTATCTTCGTTTCGAGTGGCAGAATAATTAGCACGATTTACTGGATGCCGGAATCTTCTACGACTCACACAAGTTGTTTTTAGGTCAGAAAACCAAGCAATCCAAACAAGTCTTCCTGCAGTTTACATCAGTTACATTATTTCTATCATACCTTGAGCCAAGTACTGTATATAAACTGTCACAATCTTAAATTGTTCATCCACCTACACGAGTTGATGAAGAGCAAATCATCAGATGTTTCTGGGGCGAAAAAAAACACCTGTACAAATATAAGCTGTCAGTTAAAGCTTCACTGTGGTTTTAATCAGTTAATAAAACCAAAGGTCAACAAAAGAAAAACACAAATTTAACCCTGGAAAACCCAGACCACCTTATGACCACTAGATGAAGATCCAGTCTCAGTGAACCCCAAAACAGGTGTTTGGGGGGTTTTTTATTAACCCTTTCCTACCTAATGTTATGAAATGGTCCTTATGAGACGTCCTGGGATGTCCCCTAATGTCCACCAACCAATGAGTGGGTTAAATATAAGAGTGGAATAAAAGTTCGGGTCAAATATGACCCTAGGGTTGCTCCAGGGCTAAATTGACTACATAGCATAAAAAAATAAAATGTAAATAATTGGATGCGCTGGATCAGGTTCTAGGTTAAAAAGTGGAAGACATGTTGTTAACCATGTTGTTAGCTAGATAGTCAACTACCTGTTTATCTAGCTGTCTAGCTTTTAGCTGGACGTTCCCTACATGATTAGCATCAGTGTCAGCACTTCTCAAGGTCAGCCATGATGAAAGGTTTGAAAGAGGATAAAATGACCAAAAGGTATTTCATAGCGGTTAGCCTGATCATGCTAACCTCGGTCAGAAGTGCGCCGTGAAGCTTATAAATATGTATGTGTCCTCGGAGCAGTTCAGAGGCTGAATTCAAAGCTCGAGACTGTTTCCAGGCGTAAACACTAAATAAGCTAATTTTTTTAGTTATTTTTTTTAGGTCGATTCATCACACGCATGAGTAAATGCAATGTCTGCACCCCTGTCTGTTAAAGAAATGCTAAGTCATCCCTCTGGACGGTGGAGGGAAATAAAAATGGAAACCTATTCATCTGCACTGCTGCGTGCTCTCGCGCGCACTCGCATCCTCTGTGAGCTCTAAATCCGCCACACAGTGATACGGACTCCCCCGTACAGGGAGGAGGAGAGCGAGGCCTCGCCGAGCCCGCGGTGTGTTATTGAAACGCGGCCGGCGCTCGCTCAAAGTCACGAGGCCCTAAATCTCCTCGACGCCAGGTCACGCAGGGCGAGAGCGCGAAGGGAGCAGGAGCGCTCGACTGAGTCAGCACGGCCAGGGTTGCACGGGGGAGTCACGGGCAGATTTATTAAATTAATACAACACTCAGCAGATTACAACCTCAGGGAAGGGGGGGGGTTGATATTTATTCCATTCCTACATGTTTATTATTTGACAGAAAAGACGTAGGAGATTAGGAGGGCAGAAAGGAGACTGTGTTTTTGTTTGTGGGAGGCAAAGTGTTGAAAGACTGGTGCTGAGAGCATGGAAGCGTTGCAGGTTGCCTGGTGAGGTTTCTAAGAAATAGATGGGGTGGGTTTTTTTGAGAATTTACTCATTAGCATCTGTTATTAATTCTGCAAGAAAGAAAAAATAATAATTATTACAAGTCAGCCTTGATGAAGACGGTGTGGCTTGTGTGTCTCTCAGTGAAGGAGGTGTGGCCTCTGTGTCTCTCAGTGAAGGAGGTGTGGCCTCTGTGTCTCTCAGTGAAGGAGGTGTGGCCTCTGTGTCTCGCAGTGAAGGGGGTGTGGCTTCTGTGTCTCTCAGTGAAGGAGGTGTGGCCTCTGTGTTGGTCAGTGAAGGAGGTGTGGCCTCTGGGTCTATTAGGGAAGGAGGTGTGGCTTGTGTGTCTGTTAGTGAAGGAGGTGTGGCCTCTGTGTCTCTCAGTGAAGGAGGTGTGGCCTCTGTGTCTGTCAGTGAAGGAGGTGTGGCCTCTGTGTCTGTCAGTGAAGGAGGTGTGGCCTCTGTGTCTGTCTGTCTCTGTGAAGTGGGTGTGGACTTTGTATTTTTCAGTCCCAGAAAATAGGTGTGGCCACAAGGAAGTGGGTGTGGTCTTTGCACTTTTCGTCTCCACAAAGCAGGCCTGGCCTTTGTCCATGCAGTGGCTTTAAATGATATGATACCAAATTGCATTTGACTTTAAATGCTTGACGTATCTTACGTTGTATCGTTGTTTACATATTGAAAAGTGCATCCTCTCACCACAAAGAGACAACCGCCGAGTCAAGCACATGATAAAAGTAGTGTAGAGTTTCACTAAGACATTATGAGGAACTACAAGAGCAGTGTCAGGATAAACAGGACGCCATTAATAACTGTTAACTGTACAAATTACAATGTAGATCATCATAAGCGCCATCATACGAATGCATCCATAGTTTATTGCGCTCATATATTCTGCAGCATTACATCTAATTCGTGCATAACTCAACCTCATTAAACATGAAAAATATAAAGAAAGCAAGCAGCCAGCAACGCCGAGTATGAAACATGAAATAAGGCTTCTAATTCATCCCTGTCCCAGCCGCTACAGTCCGCAGTCATTAATGATAATTGAAGGGAACATTTTGTAGCTTCTCGTTCCATTTGTGGGGGAAAAAAGCCACATGATACCGCACGAGGGCTGAGGAATTTACCAAAGCAAAGCGTTTCATTTCCCTCCCAACACATGTCGCACTTAGAACTTTAAATATATCCGTATGCTCTCAGAAGTCAAATGTGTGACTTTGTGATCTCACTCTTGCTCACACATGCTTTCTGTCTCGAGCTGGAAGTTCACCATGAACACAGGCTCAGGATGCAAATTCATAATAACCTACGTTGGGAAAATTACCCTTGGGGAAAATTAGGGGCAGGGGCAGGGTTAGAGGTCTGAGCGGACTGAAGTGCATGAAAGGCAAAATGATTCTTGTTTTATTTTTTAGATTTTACAAGAGGGGTTGTCAACCTGAGGACCATGGTCTGGATGCAAGCACTTAAAAAAAAACAAATAATAAAAAAATAACAACCCCATAGTAGATCCTCTGCTGCAGTTTAGCCAATCACGTTATTTATCTGAAGGCAGCTAATCGGACCAGAGACTATCCTAACTTCGTTTCGTATGTTCTTCACTTTATATCAGATATCTCCAGTTTGTTTAGCGAGTCCACAACAGGGTTGGTTTTTCACCGACAGGGTATTGAAAGACAAGAACATGTATTCTTCCTGCATCAAATTCTAAACAGACATCTGACCTGTATAGCACCTATGGCTCTAGTCAGAAAATGCTAGGGCAGCACAGTAGCTGAGTGGCTAGCACTGTCGCCTCACAGCGAGAAGGTCCTGGGTTCGAGCCACGGGTGCCTCTCTGTGTGGAGTTTGCATGTTCTCCCCGTGTCTGCGTGGGTTTCCTCCGGGTACTCCGGTTTCCTCCAACAATCCAAAGACATGCCCTGCATGTGGCCTTGCAACCCAGTAGATCTGTGTGATCATAGCCACGGCAATCCTCACGTGGTCCGATTTGCAACAGTGTGGGGGATCGACGCCGACGTGAAGACATACAGAGAAGAAGAAGAAATGCTACTGCGAAGCATCAACTACTCAGCAAATCATAACACCTTCACCTTCAAATTGTCTTGTTTACTGCATTAAAGAAACAAACATACAAACTTAAGCATTAAAAGTTCCCTTAATAGTTAACATTAATAGTTTACGATTCATCCGGGGTGTACAGTGTGTTTAAATTAAAGAAAAACTTCATGCGAATGAAGTGTTACAAGCATTTAGCGCGAGGCCGCCCCAGTGGGACTGGTGATCTACTACTTCAGGTGATCTACTAACGATGCACAAATTAATGAACCCAGTTCATGCACTCACTTGTCTACTGCTGCTAAATCCTGTCCAGGGTCATGGGGGGGGAAGCTGGTGCCAATCCCAGCTGACTTCGGGTGAGAGAGAGGCGGGGTTACACCCTGGGCAGGTCGCTAATCCAGCACAGGGCGACACACAGAGATAGACAACCCTTCAGACTCACATTCACACCTACGGGTAATTTAGAGTAGCTAATTAGCCTAATCCCCTCTGTGCATGTCTTTGGACT
>JAQMCW010000018.1:2481351-2492434 GCA_030068335.1 Chrysichthys cranchii
TTAGCCCGGCGTTTATTGGAGACGGGCGTCTATAAGAGACAGGCCTCTATTAGAAGATATACGGTGTGTGTGTGTGTATATATATATATATATATTTTATTTTATTTTTTTTTTACCAGGGTTGTAAAAGTAATTCTGTGTTATTTTCCACTTTATATAAGTGCATGTCTGACAATGCTCTATTCCTTACTGAGCAGTATTATTACTATTACTGACTTTTTATGCAGTTCTGCTTTGATTCGGACTTTTAATTCCTTTACCAAATATTCCAGAGAGTCTACTCGATATTTTAAATGGTCAACATTGCAATGTTCCTTCGACGTATTTCGCCGGCTTATTTCCTAGCCATCATTTTAATACTAAAAGCCAATACTCATCCCAAGCTTAACCCTAAACCTGCGTCTCGACTAAGCCCAACTTTACCTGCAGCTGTTATCCTGAGAGGGACGCTCATCCTGAAAGTAGGAACCTGCAGTAAATCTAAAGCGAGCTTTCCAAATGTAGCGGAACCCATATACAACATTACAGCCGTGTTCTTATATTATACCAGATCTCTGCCTGTCCCATGATGGTTATAATGTCAAGTTTTCCTTTTTAACGTTCCTAGGGATGAGGACTTTTGGACAACACGAGTTTCTCTTTTGTAGAGAAACCACAAGAAAACGTATCCAAGCTGCCATACCTGCACTGTTGAACCAGAGAAGTCAGGAAGCGAGCCAGAGACGGAGATTTATAGATTTGGCCATGAAGCCATGGGAACTGCTTTTGTTCTTATCCTCGCCTTGCAGGTGTGGGATCTGTGAGAGGGAAAAATGAGGCAAGGATAAGAACACCAAACATTAGGGCCCGTTATCCAGTACGGTTCAAAAGTCCATTATTAAACAGATGCCTTTGTCAAATGTTTCTCTGTCAAGACGAAATGTGTTTGTACTGATATGAATCTAGAAAGTTTAACTGAAAGCAGTCAGGGTGCTAAAATATTCTACAGGATTTTGCCAAACAAATACCTTTTTTTTTTTATCTTTGCTAGATTTTTTTTTATCTTTGCTACCCCAAATATAGTCAAGTTTGCTTTATGGAGAGCTTGGAGGCTAATGTAGCTAACAAACACGTCTGTGGCTGCATCGGAATACGCATACTTCCATACTATTTAGTACGCAAAAAGCAATACGTGGTAATCCATAGGGTGTCCAAATACATAGTAGGAGTTTACTGATCTACTACATCCATATGCCATCCCATGAGTCAGCTGGAGCCTCCAAAGGAGAAGAATTCCCCCTTGAAAAATCAAAAGAAGATGTGAAAAGACAAGTAAGATGGCGGCAGAGCACGTCCAAATTGCATCCTGAGTACTTGCTCGTACACTCACCGAACGTACTAGTAAACACTTAAGCAGGGTAGAGGGCTAAGACATTGGACTACTGACCGGAAGGTCGGGACTTCAAATCCAAAGCACCACCAAGCTGCCACTGTTGGATCCTTGAGCAAGGCCCTTAACCTCAAAATGCTCAGTTGTATAAATTAAATAAAAATGTAAGTCACTCTGGATAAGGGCGTCTGCCAAATAACGGTAATGTAATGTAATGTAATGTAACCAATTCCGATGTATATTGAGTATTCTGATGCAGACTATCTCGGTTAACTAGTTAGCTAATGCTAGCTAATTAACTCACAATATGTTATTACATTATGTTAGCTATGACTAATTTTGGTCTAGACCTGGTAACCAACACATGGAACTGGGCACGCTGGAGATTTTACTTATCTAGCTAACATTTTATATTATTTTTTTCATTTTTTTCATTCACCTAGATATTCAGTAAGAATGAGATTATACGTAGTTAGTGGACAAGTATAATCAAAAAATGAAGAGTGCATGCGTGCAAAATTGGCATCCTTTAAATGTGATTTCATTATATAAAAACCTGGATACGTTTCCATTGAGATTTTTGTTTAATATCAGTGGGAAACATACTTTTTTTATTTGCTTGCATCTATGATTTGTGACATTTCTGTAGCATTCAATGGTTTTACTTGATAATACATTAAGTTCGCTAACCTTTTCACTCACATAAGAAAGAAAGAAAGAAAGAAAGAAAGAAAGAAAGAACTCTTTCCAGAAAGACCCAGATGACTGCTTGAGACTGATTATGAACTTGAGAGATGTAGCTGAGGTTAAGGAACTGTCGAAGTTCAGGAGTTGATATGTTGGTATATTCTGTAAATGAAAAACGCAGATACTGTGCAGAACTCAATGCAGCCTGAGAGCGAAAAAGAAAAACATGGATAACTTTATAGACTTAAAAAAAAAAAAAAAGACATCTTCATGCTTCATATCCTTAACCATTTCATTTGTTGTCCAGATGAAAGTGAGTGACTCAGCGAGGCTCAGAGCCGGGCTGAAACTCTTCCTGTATGGGTTTTTTCCCTCCTTTCTTCATGTTCTCTGTGGAGTGGATTTGGTTTTCCAAGACTCTGGGTTTGGCTTTAGTAAGGAAGGAGAATTTCCCCCTCTCGCATCTTTACCTCCTGTCAGCTCTGACTTTTCCATCATGACCGCTACGCTGGCACTAAGGCTGGTCATTATTTTACAAAAAGGTCGACGGTTCGAGCAGTGTAACAAGGTAGCGGAGCAGCTAATAAACTCCAGTAATGGCTGGTTTGTGTTACTCAGACACAGAGAGTCATCTGTGGAAACAATGGCAAGGATGAAGGTGAAGCTGGGGCACAAGTTGTCCCAAAGTAATGGCGATAAATACAAAAAGGACCTTATTTCTTAAAAGAATAATGTCTTTTAACGAACAGTTCCCCTTTGAAATGTGAATGGAATGAAATGGAACGGGATTTAAAACAACAACAACCTTTTAATGGTCTACAGATATTCCAACCCTTAGTAGTGGTAATAACGCAGCAGTAATTCGGTGTGTGCGCTAGATTTTCGGCAGATGTTTTGGATATGACAAGCCCTCAAACAACATCCAACGGCCTTTGGTGAAGCTGCAGGCCTCTTGGATCAGACGTGTGTATGTCATATTCCAGACAGACAGACACACACACACACACACTTTATTCCACTGACGGATCAGACGATGCTTTCTGTCCTCCCCCGGCACTTGGCCTGCACGCTGTGGATTTAATAACCTTTCTATCCCAGAACTACGAACTGTTCTTATTTCTGCATTTATGATAAATGACAACATTTGCCACATTATATATCTGAACCAGAATTGTTCAATAGGTGAGGAATGAAACATGACAGGGTGTGCTGTTGGTGGAAAATAATCAACAATGGGTCGATGTAATGAAGCGGAGTTACTGTTACCACCCTGAAGTGGATTATTTTTCAATAACAGGACATTGTAGTGTAAACTCTTCTGTTCTGAACACTTTTTCGTGATTGGAAGGTTACAGCTTTGAGCGTTATCTTTGAGTGTTACAAAGACCTGACACTGGAGGCTCCTTCCATAAATGTTACAATAACATCTCTGTCTTAAGCAAAGAGCACATCAATGACTATGAGCATTATTTTTTTGAGAATTGTTTATAGGAACAAGTGACTAAAAGAGCATTTTCAGACAAAATAAATGTTGCCAGGTCTTTAAGAATTCACCCATCCGTAGTTATTAATTTCTAATATGTATTTATTAGAGAAATACTTTCCTTAACCAAGTGATAGCCTCATCAGTTATGGAGTTTCGGCAAATATTTAAATGTGTGAAGCACCCTGAAACACGGAAGTATAGGTCCTAAGAGAATGATCGTCAAAATGTCCCTTGCTGTGGGGCCCAAATGTCTGAAAGCACTAATAAAAATTCCTTTATTTTGCATTCTACAGCATTTGATACACAATGCTGTATTCAAAATGATATCAATTATCAGCAATAACATGAGTGGAAAGTAGAATTTTAGAAATATTGACCCGAATTTTAGGATTTCTGAGCATTTGGCATGTCTGGGTTTTGCTTTAATGACAGTGTGCACTCTAGCTAGTGTTAGAGCCAATCCGTCAGGGTGTGGATTCAAGGAAAATCAGATTTATATCAAGAAATGAACATGGTCAACGTGACAAATTTGCTTAAATGGAAATAATGACCTAGAAATTGCGTAGAATCTTGAATCTAGAGTATGAAATATTCAAGAAACGGAACTCACCATCCTTTGTTTGAAAGTTTCTGAAAGTCTTTCCAGCCTTAGAGTGGAAGAAGTTTTCAATGTGCTCTCAGTAATCCGGCCTGCACTGTCCATCACAGCCAAATGTTCCGACCAGGATCGACTAGGATTCTCTAAATACTGACCAAAAGTTGGAATATGTTTGTGATTAATGATTAATTAAAAACAGTGGATTAAGAGATTTGAACTAAACCCCCGAATCCCTAGTCACCCCGTCATCATCATTATAAACATCATCATCATCATCATCATCATCTACAGCACCACAGCATGCTGAGAAAGACCTCTTAAAAATTAAACAACAAAAGCTACTTCGTTGACATTCCAAATGAACCTGTAATTTCCTGTCAAGTAGGAAACAGATCACACGCCCGAGTCCTTTAATGGCAAACATCTTCACTCTCATGACAGCTGCGCTGCTAGGCCTGGTGTTTTCTCTCCTCTATGACTCCCTGTAGTGCTTTATTTCTAGTGATCTTTCAGTTTAAGGATGAAACCAAACTCACAGATGGTGTTAAAGAACACTTCTATTTGCTTTCTGCTTTTCTCTTCCTTCTCCAGCTCTACAATTATGAAAATATGGTGGATCCAAAACACTAGGGTTTAAAAGTTTAGAAAAATAGGGTTGTTCATAATCATTGCGTCCTTACCCTAGTACTTTACTTGTGTATTATTGAAATAAAATACTTGTATTTACGAGATACGAAGCCCTAATGTTTACTCCTTATTCCATAAGATTGATCTTATATATATATATAGTTCTTATTAAAATTGAAATATCTGCCTTCAAATTTCACCATCATTTGTAAAGTGTGTTGAGGTAACTATGTGTTGCAAGTTAGCTCATTAAAGTTAGCTAACAATACATTAGCTAGCTAGTTTTGTAAATCAGCTTGTTAAATGAGTTAGCTAGTTACGTTTTGCAAATTATCACATTAAATTAGCTAGCTGGTTAGGTTTTGTGATATAATTCACTAAATTAGCTAGCTAGTTAAATTTTGTAAACTAGTTCATTGCATCAGTTGGCTAGTTAGGATTTGGAAAGTAGCTTGCAGGAAATGTTTTGCCAATTAGCTCGTGAATTTACAAAATATAACGAGCTACCTAATTTATCAAGCTCCTTTACAAATCCTAGCTAATTAAGTTTTTCATAATTAACACATTAAATTAGCCAGCTGGTTAAATTTTGTAAATTATTTTATTAAATTTGCTAGCTAGGTAAATTTTGGAAATTACTTCATTACGTTAGCTGGCTATTTGGGATTTGTAAAGTAGCTTGTTAAATTGGTTAGCAACAAAAGTTTTATAAATTAGCTTGTTGATTTGCAAAACTGAACTAGCTAGCTAATTTAACGTGAATTATGCAAAGCATAACTAGCTACCTAATTTAACACAATCGATTAGCTAGCTAGTAATTGAACCAGCTAGCTAATTTAACACATTGCATTAGCCAGCTTGGTAAGTTTTGTAAAGGATTTTGTTAAATTAACTACATAGTGCTAGATAGCACTATCATTTAGCACTAGTTTAGCACTAGGTAGCTTTTAGCTAGCTAGTAAAATTAGTTCATTACATTAGTTGGCTCGGTAAGATTTGTAAATTAGCATGTTAAATTTGTTAGGGAGAAAGGTTTTGAAATGACCTTGTTAAATTTGCTTTCTTTTTAAGGTTTGTAAATTAGCTTGACAGAGCTTTGCAAATTAACTTGTTAAATTATCTAGCTAGCAGAGTTTGGTTATTGTTCCTAATAAACCTTAATATTCTTTCCAAAAACGTAATTAAGCATTAGAGAACACACAAGACAAATTCTAGGACTGTCTGAGTTAGCATAATGTTTTTGTTATGACTGATTCCTTAGCGAACTTGCTCGTCACACAGGGTTGGGCATGATGAACTTGTGGTCAGAGCTTTTCATCTTTTTCAACTTTTTACACTTGAATATTTGCGTATGTTTAAATGTAGATACTTTTAGGTAATTTCTGCCTCCATGGTCCTACTTTTATCGGAGTAAGAGTTTGACACAGTATCCAAAGTTAACTTAAGTGCAGTTTCTCCTTCCAGCTTGGGTACGTCTTCAAAAACAAAAAAAATACTCAATACACATGATTTTCATTTTGCCTTGGAATTCCGATTAAATACCGTCTTACCATCCTAATAAAAGCTTAAACCTGAAAACTAGTGCTTTATTTTAACCACAAGATGGCATTCTAATTTGTAAAAAAAAAAAAAAAAAACCTCGCACATACTTCATTTCCAACACAAACCACGTTTTCTACAGTGATATGCTGGAAAATATTTTGTTGTCAGAAAGTTCAGAGAGGCCCTTGATGCTCACCAGTTGTCATGAATGCCACAGTTTGTTTATGCTTGCAGATGTTCAGATGTGTTTAAGGTTCTTCTAAGGTTCGTGGATTGTCAGAGACATTGTTGAGATCTTTAGGAAACAAAGCACTGACCCTCAGTCTGGATTGTGTGTTAAACCATTACAGAAAGATTGCATTTCTAAAACGTTTTTAGACACCAAGATACGTTGTGTTTCATGTTTCATTACGTTTCAGGGTTTTTCACATTTCCTTTTATACATGTGGTTAGATTTGATATTTTTCCTGCTAATTACCCGTTCATTTTCAAAGCAGTCTTTTACATGGATATCGTTTCCTGACATCAATAATTCCATTTTTTACGTGATCACATATTGTTCACAAGATCTCACATGGCATAACATTAAAACCTTTCATGGTTTCATAAGTTTTTTGGGGTTTTTTTGGAAAATGGATGTGATTTTTACATAAGAGATTGCTTTTGTCAAAGTTCTTTGGTTCTTTGTAGCCTGTACGTTGTAGCACTATATTGTATATGACGAACTGAACACTTAAAAAATTTCTAAAGTGCAATAAATCAAGTAAATCACTCTGTCCGAAACTCACAAGCCACCAGTTTTTCCTAATTAAGGCCTGTGGTGGCTCACAACTGACATCTATTATTACTGTACAAACAAAGCCGTTAAAACTTAAAAACATGTTTATGTAGGTTACCCTGATTACGGGGCACTGCGAGGGGCAATTTAAGTGTACGGTTAAATAGTAAATGATATGTCAGAGCACTCACACTACACTTGCGCTAAAATCACATACTGCACCTTTAAACTTGGAAAAAAATCAACCCATATGAAGGTCTTTCTCTCGAATGGGAAATTGAATCATACAAGCTAAAGAATTTTATTGTCCTGTGGAAGATGAATGGTGGATGGATTTGGGATGGAAATGACATTTCCTGAGTAACAAAAGCGCTCAGGATAGTGCTTTTCAAAAAAAAAAAGGACAATGCGCATACTTTGGCCTGACTGAAACCACATGTCTGATGGTCAGATTCGGCTGTGTTCACATGTGCTGCACAGAAAAAAGGCCTGGCAAAATCAGCATCTATTCAAGTTTCCGGGTAGACCAGGATGCGAAGAAAGAGCAACCTGTTTACAGCGGCAGCAATGACCGCTTAGGGTGTTTTTTGGACGTTTAATTGTCATGTTGATGAAGATTAGCGTCTGAGAAGACGTGACAGCATTCCTGGTCTGCAGTCTGTGATTAAATCACAAGAGCTGAACTTTTAGCGTGTTGGAATTTTAATGAACATCGTGAACATCGTAAAAAAATTATATAACTCATATAAAGGCCTTCACATACAGTACTGTGCAAAGGTCTGAGGCATGTTATTTTGTAAGGCAAATTTTTATTATAGATGATTATATATATAGTTTATATATAGATTATATGTAGTTTATTTTTTATGAATTCTGGATTACTGAGTTTTAGATGTCCAAACCTTACTTTTCCAAAAAATATACAGTATATATACTGTATATTATATGTATAATGAAGGCTTAATGCATAATGAAAGGCATAATGAAGGCTTCTGGGATTTGCATGCAAAAGAAGAACTGCGGCAGATTCTCCAAGAGGCTCATAAAAACCTTTCCTTATAAATCTGTACAAATTGTACCTGGGACTACTGTTTAAGAAAAAAAAAGCAAAGGGTTTTCACACCAGATATTGAGAATTTCGAGAATTAAATTCATATGTGATATTTATAAATATTTTGTTTTTCACGTGTGATTTTTCCAAGTGATTCACTTAGTTTAACATGTGATTCTACTAATTGATAGATTCATTTGGGGGGTTTTTTCTTGTAATTTCAACACGTACTTAATTGATTTAATCATTTGTGCTTTACAAGTGATTCATTTCTTTTTGCGTGCGATCTTTACAAATGATTCATTTTTCACGTGCGCTTTTCCACATGATTCACTCATTTCGTTGTGAACGATTTCCACATGACTGGTTTAATTTCACAGGTGATCTTTATAAGTGATTCATTAATTTTCATGTGTAAAATTAATGATTGATTTATTTTCACATGTTTCTTATACATGGTTCATATATATTACATTCGGATCTTGACACATGATTTTACTTTCTCATGGGATTTTTTTAATGTTTTTTTTTTGGGGGGGGGGGGGGGGGGTTTGCACATGATTCATTGGTATTTAGATGGAATTTATACTTTATAAACTTTAATCTAACATTTATATCCACGTGTTAATTTTCCACATGTAGGGAATGTGGTTAAATTTTGCAGATATGGTTTCCCTCCGTGTGTTTTTAACACGGTCACATGAGACGTACCATTGTGAAATACACAACCTTCACCCGGTTCTCACAGAATCAAATATTACACACAAGAAAATATTCTGATTATGGATTTTCATTTGGATTACAATAATATTTTGACTTAATACATGCTAGGCATGTTAACACTTCCATTATATGCTATATGAAGGTAGCATTTTTACTAATGGCTTTAAAACAAGGGACGAAATAGAAATTTTGGGATGAAAATTTTTCACGATGAGTCACATTTTCCTTCTGTATGTTCGCATATTTTGTTGAGAATTAATTCAACCCTGCTGAAGTGAACACGATGATGAAACGAGCACCAGGGAACAAGGGATTCATGCCCTAGAGGGCACCTTGATGTCGCAGTCAGCGTGTTGCCAGTTGGACGTCAGCATGCCTCAACATGAAAAAGCCCCTTAACCCAAAGCGCTTCCTCTGATGCCTCTCTGACTCACTCCAACGAGGAGGAGAGCAACAGGAGTCACACCAGATCAAGGAGAATCCAAACACGCCATCAAACCAATGGCCACAGGGTAGCCTTTAGTTGCGGAGCCCCAATCAGACACCCCCAATACAGCACCAAACCATTAAAATTATGCTGAACAACAAAAACTAGACAGGTGGGAAATATATCAAGTAAATCGTTCACAGGTTTATAATTAATTACCGCAAATTGCCTGGCGTAATAAGTGAAATTTCCCGGATTTCCTTTGAAGTTGATTCCAGCTGTGAGGAGAGCTGTATATTTCCTACATATGATGGAACCTGGGGTACCAAGAGCACAAAGAGTGACTGCATTGAGAGTAGATTGAGGCAATTTGGAAAGAAAATTCTGTGCTTGCCTGGGAAAACCCTTTGCATGCTGAAATGTTTTACATTTTCTAATAAATTCTAACAATTACAGACTTTCCGGGACTCAAATTGGAGTCTAATTTATACGTATTTTAAACACAAGTAAACAACCAAAGTTAACTATTTTCCATTAAAGCACATTCCCACCTGGTTTTATTCCACTTTTAATACAGCAATTTGTCCAGAATTACACTTTGTATTATATTAATGTACAAAAGTGGGTTTTTCTTTTATCTGTTTATTGTTACATACAAGTGAAGGGGTTTTTCTAACCAGCTTTTCACTCGTTTTATTTTTCTCTTGAAGTATAATAACTGTAAAAACGCAACTCGTCATGGCACCGAGACACCGTGACACGTCCTGAAGAATTTCCCATGCCAAACCGCTTAGTGACATTTGCGCTGACACTGGAGACTCCTTCCATAAATGTTACATAAACTTCTCTTTACAGAAAACTTTTCAACAATATCAACACTATATAAACATTTACACTTTTAAACTTTTCTGCGCTTAATAACTACGTGCTTTTAAAACTCCATTTATTATTAGCAATCGAACATGGGGGTCGTCTGTGAACGAGCCGTTACTATAGAAATGATGTGATAAAACCCGCGATTTGCTGCTGCTCTACAGACAGTGCAGCTTTTATTGAAAATTATTCAAGACATTCTGGCCAAACAGGTCTGAGAATTCAACAGCACTGTGGGAGAAATGATTTTTTTTTTTTTTTTAAAAAAACCCTGCTATTAAGTGCTGTTTATTGAATTAATTTTGCGTGTAATCTAATATGTAATAAATAAGATATACCGGTAATAATATTACATGATTATAAAAATGTATTTATTAGCCTTATTTTTGTAGCCTTTATTCGTAGCCTATAGACTGACACGATTTTTCAGAAGCCCCACCGATCCAACTGTGACTTCATGTTTAATAATAATATCTCATTTTAAATAAAAACTCATTGACATTATTAGAAGTCATTATAGTTATATCATAAAGAAGACGTAAGAGTGCTTAATAACGCTTAACAACCCTTTTATTATCAGAATTAATCTTAACCTGATTTCATATTATAGTGAAGAGACATCAAGCAAATACTCCGCCTTGTTGACTTGTGGTAACCCACTTATAGAAACACGTCACTACTGACAAATTTGTAAGAAGTATTCCGAGGTGAAACATTGGCGGTTGCTTTTTTATTCTAAGGGAAGACTGATTCACATTTTTAGTGGAGTATTTATCATCACGTATTGCCATCCTTCAAGGATCGGACATAAGTCTCAAAGGGTTGGCCAAAGTTTGTCTAAATTATTGAAACTTTTATTGTTTTCCACAAAAATAACCCAACAGATGTAAAATAAAGAACAAAAAACACAAAATTGCATCTG
>JAQMCW010000018.1:2505830-2515957 GCA_030068335.1 Chrysichthys cranchii
TCAAGTTATTTCAGTGACCATTGTGGGTTTTTCTTTCTTTAACGGAAGGGTACCAACAATTTTGTCCACGTGTGTAAATAAACAAAGAAAGAGACCGATCCAAATTCCCGAGATGGCGTTTTCACATTTAAAAGTGCTCGTTTTTGTTTTTTTTTTTTTTGTCTGATCATCAGTAAGGTTAGAAAGTAAACGGATTTGTAGGAAGGATGTGTCGAAATACCACGAACACAAAAAAATAATCCAGGAAATTAGGATGAATGCTATGAAATATGTTTAACATTCAGGACTGTTGCCCAGAATTACAGAAAAAGGCTTTTTTTTTTTTTTTTTTTTAAACAAAATAAGGTGAACGTTCCTAACACTATGACTGCTGCGGCCGATTTTGAATGAAAGAAAAAAAAAACCCCAGCAAAAGACCATCCCCAGCCTTTCTTTTCTCTCTCTTGGAGTTAATAAGACAAAAAAAAAAAAACTCGGAGAAATCACTCACAAAGAAGCGTAAACTCCTCTGTCCTGAAGATTTCAGAAAACTTCGAGTTATTTAAAGCTTTCCTTCTGACTGTTACCAAGTGCTGACACTGGAGACTCCTTCCATAAATTTTGACCTAAACATTAAACATCTCCTTACAGAAAACTTCATCGAATCATCAATCAATTCCACACATTATTTTTTTTTTGCCTTTAAACATAAGAAAAGTCGTTGTGAATGACTTACCATAGAAACGGTAAGCTATTAGAACGAGCGCATTAATACGAACCTGTGAATTGTAGCTGCACTACGGCCAGAGCTGCTGGTCTAAAGAAACTAATCAACCCCTTCTGACCAATCAGAATCCAGAATTCAACAGCGCTGTAGTATGAAGGCATTTATATAACCGACTCAAAGATCTATACCCTTCTCAACGTTCTCTCTACTCCAGCGAAATTGATTAAATAAATAACCATTCTAACTGGAAACATGGCACACTGCCCCCTAGTGCATGCGTTCAGCTTTCACAACAACAAAAAAAAGCAGAGCAAGAGATGAAGCATGGAGTGGAGACATCCGTCTTCTCCAGCCAAGAAGAAATTCAAAACACAGCCCTCCCCCAGGAAAACCATGTTAATGTTGTTTTGGGACATGAAGGCGCCTATTCTGGCACATTTCCAAGTGCATGGGCTAATTACCTTGCATTGCTGAGAAATGAACTTAACGAACCAGTCTTGGAAAAATGATATGATTGGTATATAATATAATATAATGTATTTTGCCTTCACTTTTTGACTCGCCCTTATATTATCATGAAGGCCAGGATGCGCGGGTAAAATAGGGACTCTCATTATTAGCATCATTTTTTTGGGGGGGAGGTTGCTAACCAGCCGTCTTGTAAACACTGTACGGCTAATGGCAATGATTTTACCGCTGATATTATTAACAGCCTTATCAAAATACGCCAGGTGTGTACTATTATAGATTCTTATTATAATATTATAGTTATACTTGTTATTGCATATTATTGAACAATTCTCTAAAGATTTTGTTAATCTGAAAATGCTACATTCTGGATTTTTAAATCAAAAATAGGCTTGCTTATCTATCTATCTATCTATCTATCTATCTATCTATTTGCTTGCTTGCTGAATTATTGAATTTACAGAAAATGATATGTATCGCTATCTGGATATGAGATTTTGGTTATATCACACAGGACATGATGCTAAATTGTAGTGAGGAAAACGGCCAAGGAACGAACCAGAAACTCCGACCTGAAATAACAAGCGGCACAGAATTGCAGATAGCCAAGACTTAGCAAAGAGTCACTAGAAACTAGTTTTTAAGTATCTTTAAATGAGAAAGTTATAGAAATCCGGTGAGCTAGCTTAGCGTTTGTCTTAACGTCAGATGAGGCATCTGACGTAACATTTCATGACGTTCTGTCGTCTACTCGGTCACGTTTTAATGTGGATTGAGATATTTGCAAATTTACTGTTAATGAAAAATGTACAAACACCGTCTGTATATGCATAAACGGCCCCTCGATTTCTCCTCCAATGGCATTTTGCGAAGAAAACGTCACGTCCAGCTTCACTTACGTTACATTACATTACCGTCATTTGGCAGACGCCCTTATCCAGAGCGACTTACATTTATCTCATTTATACAACTGGGCAGTTGAGGGTTAAGGGCCTTGCTCAAGGGCCCAGCAGAGGTAGCTAGGCGGTGCTTGGATTTGATTTGAATCAGTAGTCCAACGTCTTAACCGCCTGAGCTCCCCCTACCCCTTCCATTACACATACTGTGCGAATCCTGAGTGAACAAGATGCCTCTATTCGTACATCACTTCCTGCTTTAGCCACTCCCACTGTCACTAAATGATCACGATAATGGCTGCAAATACACGCCAAAACCAACCCCCCCATCCACCCACCCACCCCAACAAACCCTCTTAAAAAGCCAAGGTCCTAACTGAGGACACGAAGACCAACTTCAAAGACCTGCAGTGCATTTGTTCAAGCTGTGATGCAGGCAACGAGGCTCTACGTGCCGAGCTTCTGGAAGTTAACGGATTTCAAAATGAGATTAAAAATTTATCGGCCAGGTAAGATACTGCTCGCGAGTAATTTGACGTGGCGGGTGAACATATTGCTACAGGCACTGTCACAATAAAAAAAAAAAATTTAAAAAAAAGGATGATAGAAAAATAGAGCAGATGAATAAACTGAAATAAGTAATAAATAGAATATTTTGTGCAATAAGCACAAAATGCAGTATGTGCAATATAGTGTGTGTGTGTGTGTGTGTGAGAGAGAGAGAGAGAGAGAGAGTGTGAGAGTGAGAGAGGCTCGAGGGGAACAGTGTAGTAACTACTAAAACTGCCACATGTGCATATTTTACCTTATGTACAGCACACAGAGTCCCAAGAAGAATGAAAATGTTGCCCCTGACTACAAATAATCAGCAGGTGCTATGTTTCGTGTGTGTGTGTGTGTGGGTGTGTGTGTGTGGGTGTGTAAATTTCTTGCTGTTTATGGGCATTTGAAAGAGTCAAGCAGCTCAGAACAGCATTAAAGCCAGACACTCTCGAACACTGGTTTGTTGTTTTTTTCCAGTCACGCCAAACGTAATAAGACGTTTAACGTTATGGTTGTTTAAATCACGCCATCTCTGCATCCGACTCTAATCACTCCAGAGCTCGAGAAGCTGCTGCTTCTCCAGGGAGCAATTGTTTTGATTTTCACAACATAGAAATTTATTTCCAGCTCCCGACTGTATTGGCTAATAAAAAGGTTATGTGTGCAATAATTGATTGCAGTTTGAACGCCATGATGTTTCCCGCTATCTCCAAGAATTCCATCCATCATTCAGGTGATCTGGGGAAACAGAGGGGCGCGTATACATGTATATTATTAGAAGATGATTAATTTTCTATAACAGCAGCTCTGACAGTACGGGGCTCAAGGTTAATTTTTCGAAGCGGTTGCCAGGGCAACCCGGAATCGATTTTTGGTTGCTGAAATTGACCATACGGTCGCGACAGCCCAAAGCAAATTATAACCTAGGGTTTTGATAATGAAAACAATGAGAAGTTCGTGTTTAAAATGCATTTTTTACATGACCTGTATTTTTTTTTTTTTCCTCCATTTTAACGTTACAGCAATGGAATCCAAGTCTGCCAAATTTTCCAAAGTCAGAAAAACGAATTCTAGACGATAAATTTTTATAAATAAATGCTATGCAGGTGCTCCCCGAGTTACGATGGCCCGACTTACGATTTTTCGAAGTTACGATGATGATTGCAGTGCGCTAAAAATTGTAAAATAATTAGAAAAAATTTAAAATTCATGGGCAGGCATCGCTGGCAGGCCAGTGTAATAGCGTATGACGTACGTGGACGACACCCAGAAGTACACGGATGACGGATCTCTCGCCTCGTGCAATACCTCACTCTCTCCTACAACTCATGGGAGTTACCTTGTGTATCGGTGTACTGTACAGTGCATTACCACATGGTTTTTTTGTGTGCTTCGAGAGCTAATTTTCATTTAAAAGCATGTCTTCTACAGGAAAAGACTCCTGGGTAGGCTAGGCTAAGCTAGGCTGAGATACCTAAGCTAGGCTAAGTGGTTCAACACAGTGGTTCGACATGCGATATTTTCGACTTATGACGGGTGTGGCGGAACACACCTCCATCGTGACTTAAGGACTAGCTGTAATTGAATTAGTATCTCATTTAGCAGCTATACAGGGCATCGTTTTTTTCATAGGCTTTTAATGTCCTTTTACCATATTAATGACAAATCTCTCGTTCTCTCACTCCCAAACTCTCACAAACTTTCCTATTGAAAATATGTATGCTGGGGATGTCATAAAATATCGCCATATCAATTATTGGCGCATTATTTTATCAAAATACATGTATGTGCTTTGCAAATTCTAATCCCTTGTTCTTTCATGCTAAATAATAAGCACGATCCTCTGATTTGCAAAGTTTGGCCTCTCAAACTTGTTAGCCAGCACCAGAAAACACCGATTCCTCTTTTTTCTACTTCCTTGTCATTCTTCTCCGTTTTTCTTCCAGCGTCACGCTACTGCTTGTAAAAATGTGACACGCAGAATGTCGCTCTTTAGAGGTTTGTCCGTTCCGACCTACCGCAGTGGCGCAACGTGGCGGCTCTGTACAGATGGACCCGCTCCCTGTGTAGTTTTAAAGGGCTCTAAGCTTACGAGAACACAATTATTCATAGTTGCAGGTAATTACTGTATACACCAATGAACATATGCGTATGACTATTATGCTCCATTTCTGCTAATCGATCCCCCTGAATCCCACACAGTGCACCTTTAAAGGCAATCTAGAAAGTGGCCGATATAAAATACAGCACCAAGCCATCAGCCGATACAGCTTCTAACACATTATGGTGTCTATAGTTATGATATACTGATGATATACTCTATACATGTTATTCTGTAGTCATGTTATACTGTTATACTGTAGTTATGTTATTCACAGGAACTCTGCAACCCTGATGAGACCTTCAGCATGTCAGATCAGTCGTGTCAGAGCAGAGCTGCTCTTGATTTCAAGATCCAGGAGGACATAAATGGATTGTTCCTGAGAAAGCAGTAAACAGTGTTGAAAAGTTTGATCAGGATTGCTCGAGCCGCCTCGGTCATGTCCCGAACGGTGCTATTCATATTTTACTGAGCGGCGCTTGTATGATCCTACGGGTTCCTACACCCTCCAGCTTGTTACACTGTTCAATCAACTCTGAATTCCAGTGTGGATCCAGTCTACAGCGTGAAAAACTGCGAATCCTTTAATGAGCGAGCTTGTTTTCTCACCGATGGAGGTATGTGTTGTACACAGCATGCAAAATAAGCCTCCAACTCGCTTGAAGATGCCAGAATACTTTGACGAATGCTCTGCTTTTCCCTCTTTCGGATTCGCCCGCATCAGTAGCTGTGCTGTGGATAATTTTGTGATCTTGACAGGTTATCAGTTTTATTCCACAGTCAAACAATTTTGTCTGTTTACCCATACCTGCATTATACAAAATCCTGGCTGTGCACATGCCTAGAAATCCCTAACTGCATGATGAGAGGTGTACGCACGCAACAAATGAGCACACTGGCATTAAATTAACATTGTAAATTACACGTGTAGGCTTTTGTTCATTGTTATAATAATAATAATGATGGTAATAATAATAATAATAATAATAATAATAATAATAATAATAATAATAATAATAATAATAACTAGACTGCATTTCCGCAGAGAAAATGCAAAGTGTGCTTGCTCAAATGTTGCCAGCAGCAGCAGGCACACTAATAACTCCTCAAGGTCCTAGAGAGCACTGGTTTTGGCACGGAATTGGCCAGAAAAGCACACAAATGAGTCCTCAAGGTCCTAGAGAGCATTGGTTTTGGGCATGGAATTGGGGCAGAAAAGCACACAAATGAGTCCTCAAGGTCCTAGAGAGCGCCAGTTTTTCGTGGGATTTCTCAGAAAACGGGAATACCGAACGACAAGGGGTAACGTAACCATTTGAAGAAACCATCATGCATGGATTTGCACAGACGTCTCAGAGTTGGAATGTTGTCTCTAGCTCGAAAGTCCTAGGAGGAGTAGGGGGCGGAAAAAACAGGTGAACGGAATAATAAAAATAAGAATAAAACTTAAGAAGAACAATAGTGTGCCTGCAGAGCAAGCACACTAATAATAATAGTGCTCCAACTAGCACTTTTACTGTAGAAAGAAATGCCTAGCAATGAAAGGAGCCACATGCATACCTGACGTGTTGACGTTTTTAGAAAAGATTTGTGTTTTTTCAGGAAATTTGTGAAGAAAAATCCATTCAAACATGGATGCTCCACTCCAGACTGCACATGGCTCCATTAGCCCACTCTGGTTGTCTTCTGTTTTGACTTCCATCATGTTTTAGTGGCTGATATCCATCAACACATTGTTGTCACTGAAATCAACGGGAGAGTTTTTTCTCTCTCCATGACCGAGTGAACCCAAGACTCGAGTTTAAGCATCAGGAAAAACAATCAGCTGCGATGAAACATACTACACAGGATGTCCTCGAAGACTTTCCTCACTATTACGTGAAAATGTTATTTGGAGCAGTTTGTCTTTTGCAGGGAAAACATGTGTCTGGAAGTCTGCGCGGTGAAATGGTTTAAATGTTCATCACCTCAACCACATAATCTGTTTTGCAGTTCGTTGGTGGATATTTTTCAGGCCAATCTTTCATTTACTATAGAAACCAGGAAACATACTCAAACATAAGGAAGGATCGGTAAATTCAAGGACAAATCACTTCTTGTTCTGAGTGGTGCTGATGCAGTGAATGGTAGTACACTGGCAGTTCAGTGACATGGACAAAAAAACAACAACTGGAAAATAATGAAGTGGGCATTCTCATGAAGTGTAAATGATCAAAAGGTGTTGATTAATTTTCTAAAAAAAAAAAGCAGCTTTGTCAGTGGTTCCTGTAGAAATCAGATACTTTACATGTGATTTCCTTTACAATGACTCAGTTGCAAATGTTGTCATTTTACAAAAAACGTTGTAGAACCGCCCATTACCATCTACATGGGACGAAGCTAACCGTCCTCCATTATAAGAGCTGGTTGCTAATGCTCCATGATCTTCTTTATCCAAAACGATGGTGAGAACACTTCAGGAAAACGCCTATCAACAAATCTAAAATCACAAGAATGTCTCACCTAAGGCATATTTATCCATGAATCCACTCTGTGGTCTGTTCCTCTGGAGGTTTTCACATAGCTGTAAATCCGAATACCTTCACGCAACGTCTCCTTATTAAACTGTCAACAAATCAGGACAAGAGAGAGTTATTAGCAATGATCCGGCAATAAAATGTGCAGAATATTTTTTTTTATTATTAAAAAAGGCCTTCGGAGAGTGGTTCAGAGCAATCTATTCACTATTAGTACAGAGCAAGCTATCTAAAAGCTAGTCCAGCCAACCCTGGATCAGCGTGTATTTTGCAAAGAAGTGCACAAATTCAGGGATAAAAAATAAGGTTTTTTTGTCTTTATATAAATCTGCCTGTGAGGAACCAAGAGACAAACAAAAAAAACCAAGTTACCCCTTTTAAAGTTAACAATTCAAGAAATATGATTTTTATTATTTATTTTTTTCCCCACAAAGGAACCACAAACCATATCATCCTGAAGTCTTCCCCGGGGCTGAAAATATGTGAAAAACGCTATGAAGAATTACAGCTTTACCATAAATTCTTACAAAACTCTGACACTGGAGACTCCTTCCATACATGTTTAATAAGCAGAAAACGTCACCATATTAACGATTAGTGATTTTAAATCTGTTCTCCTGCGATGCCTATCATGCAAGTCCTCGTTCCAGAAAAGACTATAAATGATAGTATGAGACCCCGTGCGTTCATAAAAACATGGTGATTTGCTTCTCAGATGCTTTAATCAGCACCTTCTAACCAATCAAGCGTTTCTGTGGTACGAATTCATGTTCTCCGAATCCCTCTTTCCGGATTTTATCTTTCTCAACAGCAGTGGAGAATTGTTGAATGCCACAGTGTGGCAAACAATAATCCAGGCTTCCGCAGCTGTGAGTTTCTTTTCTTCCGGTCATTCCAAGATGACTTAAATGCTGAAGCCTCCCACGCGCAACCATTTTAAGTGGAGTAATAGACTCGAATCCGTGAAGGTGTTTACTGACAGTAGGTCCAACCCTGCAGTCGCTCGTGTATGACTATGAGCAAGAAGCATCAGCACATAATACACCCAGCTGGAAGTGTGGGAGGGGTAATAGGTGGAGGGGAGCTGAGGGCAACCTTCCAAGGGCAGATCTGTAATGATGTTATTATTTTTCCTCTCTCTTAGGAGCGTAGTGGGCAGAACTGACAGAGAGAGAGAAAGAGAGAGAGAGGGAGAGACAGTGAGGGAGACAGAGAGATAGAGAGAGAGAGGCTGGGCTTTAAGTGGGTTGCACTTGAGGGTGTGTATGTGGGGGCTAGGGCAGCACCACAGGGACAGCGAGGACGAGGAGAGGCATGTTGCTGCCTCGTGACAGATGAGTCGTCATCACTTCAGCCAATGGCAAGACTGCACTCATACCCATCCACTTCAACAAGTAAATATCTCCTCTAAGGCATCGTTAAGGCTCAGATATAGCAACATCAAATATGGCAAAATCAGATATTGACTCCTCTCAAAACAAACACTGAACTCTCAGGATATGGTGTTTGCACCTACATGTGGAATTTCAATCATCAAACTCTTAAATACAATACTTGGGAAACACCCCTATGAAACCAGTTAAAAAATAGCAAAGGACAAATTGTACCTCTTAAGCATGGCACATACTCGAGTATATAATAAACACTGAGATTCCCTGTGAGAGTCAGAACAACATGTTCAAGCACTCGGCTTGTACAGCAGTTAACCTTTTTTAAATTATACAGAAAGAGATTTCATTTGACTTTAACGCATTAACTGCTTGTTTCAATGCTTTATTCACTGATATGATGGTAAAACCGCTGACAGGTAAAGGGAATAATATGGATTATCTCGTTACAATGGCACCTCTCAAGGGGTGGGAAAAGCACCCATGACGGACATGTGAGCATGAGAACGGCCTGGATGGCCGGTGCTTACCCGGGCGTTGCTTTCCTGGGAAAGAGGTGACACCAGGATGCACTGTGGCATCCTGAAGAAGGCAAAATGGGGGAGGCAATGTTCTGCTGGGAAACCTTGGGCATTTATGTGGATGTTAATTTGACACATAGCACCCTACCAAAACATCATTGCAGACACTCCTTTGTGGCAACCGTATTCCCGACTGACGGTGGCCTTTTCAGCAGGAAAAGCAAAAATTCTTCAAGAGCAGTTCGAGGAACATGACCAAGAGGTCAAGGTGTTGACTTGACCGCCATATCCCCCAGATCTCAATCCAATCAAGCATCTGTAAGTTGTGCTGGACAAACAAGTTCGATCCCCAGAGGCCCCACCTTGAAACTCACAGGACTTAAAGTATCTGCTGCTAAGGTCTTGGTGCCAGATACCACAGCACACCTTCGCACACCTGCCTCGACGGGTCAGAGCTGTTTTGGCAGCACAAGGGGGACCTACACAATGTTAGGCAGGTGGTTTTAATGTTAGGGCTGACTGGTGCAAATCATACCCATACTAAACCCTGTGTTATTGGGATTCGTGTTTAGAGTCGCACGGCTTTATTCTGATTACTCATCTGCCACATCCTTAAACAGAGCAAGTCTAAACTACAAACACGCTCACAATAACACTTTAACCATTATTAATGAGCTCCCACACACCACGTGCTCCATGATAATGGCTGGGTGTAATTTGCCACGGAGAGAGAGAGAGAAGTGTGATGCACATTAGTGCATTTTGATTTAAATGACCTATAAAAACGGCAGTGTGTTTACAGGAACATGACAGCTATATCTTCTAATGCAGGATGTGCCCGGTGTATATGGGTTCTTTTAGAGGATATGCACTTTAGTATGTATGATTGAGTGTATGTGCTTCCTGGCCTGACACGTGTGTGTGTGTGTGTGTGTGTGTGTGTGTGTGTGTGTGTGTGTGTGTGTGTGTGTGTGTGTGTGTGTGTGTG
>JAQMCW010000018.1:2516057-2527993 GCA_030068335.1 Chrysichthys cranchii
GTGTGTGTGTGTGTGTGTGTGTGTGTGTGTGTGTGTGTGTGTGTGTGTGTGTGTGTGTGTGTGTGTGTGTGCATAGTATGTGGAGGTGGCACACATGGCATTTACACTTTAATCACCCACAATTGCTGTGCGAGTGAGTCAGCATCTCCAGGACGATCAGAGGAAAAATGCATGTGAGGCCAACACACCATGTGCAACTCACCATAATCACTTTACTCTCTCCCTTATTCAGTGCCATTCAGTCTTCTTGTACTCTGAATTCATTAATTACATTACACTTCATATTGAATAATCAAAACCGCAGGCCAAAAAAAATGCATCAGATATTAAGGAACAAGATACGATTATAAAAACGACTTGAATTTCTTGGAGCTTGCTTCATAATACAGTGGCGGAGCTTTGTAGATCCACCCATTTAGGATTGTTTGATAAAGTGGACAAATTTAGCATCAATCTGAAATCGAAAATAATTTTGGCTTGGTAGGTGTATAAAATTAGCTATAGAGGAGAATAGGTTAAGGCTACGCAAACTGGTTTTTAAGCTATTTAGCCAGTTATGCATCTTTTAAATGAAAGGGTCTGAGATTGGGAGGGGGGGGGGGGTGTCAAAGAAACACATATTCAGTGAATGAAATTGAGTTATGATGTATTCAAATCAAAAGGTTTTGCGGAATAGCTACATTAATATACTTCTATTTTACCTCAGGAAAATTCTCACAAATTTTGATAAGCTAAGATATTTCTAAATGGCCCTGGAGCTGCCCTAATGCCTTAAAAATCCATTAAACAAGGAGAAAAAAATGGCTAAAGTTATTTTTTTTTCTCTTGACAGCCCAAGACAAAGAAAAACCAGCTACTAAGCTAGCTAGCTAGTCAGTGAGATTAGCATCTGTTCCTCTAAAGGCTAATCTGTCCTAGATGAGGAAAGTCAAACAAGAACATATTCAATGGATAAAATGTAAAAAGAAAAATGTTTAGTTACAGATGGTGCCGTCGAATGAAAAAGAATTCGGCCTGATTTTACCTTAAAATACTCTAAAATATTAATCCTCAGAGATAATAATCAGGATGATTAGCAATTTATGCTAACCAAATGCTAGTAAATTGCTCAGGATTTGTCCTTAGGCTGTAAAGCTGGCCAAGAACCCTTGAACAAGCACAAAAATAGCTAAAAGTCTTGGATAAAAAAAAATCCACACAAACTTGTTCCTAAGCCTGCTAATCAATAAGCGTAGCAAGCGTATCAAGCGTAGCATCCATAAAATTGGATTAAATGTTATTTGAAAGGTACAGACAGTGAGTTCAATCAGATAGGATTTGATTTGGATCATTTTACTTCAGGGATGACTGGGCTATGGGGATGTCCTAATGTATTAAAATCCATTTAACATGTATTTTAAAAATAGTAATAATAAAAGTTCACTTTTAATAGTTCCCTGTTCATTGTGCTGTGTCCTGAATGTTACAACCCAGGCTTCGTTCTGTCTAGCCTGGTCATGATGCCTTTGGGTTAGCTGTTGGGGTTTTTTCCTCGTTTAGTTGTATTTGTGGTATTGTGTACAGGAGTACCTCGCACATTCACGAGGTTAGGTTCCAGACCCCGGTGCGGCTGTGTGAAAATCGTGAATGTTTGGCGGAGTCACTAAAAATGCTAATAAATGCTTATTTCTAAAGTTTAAACCCTAAATATGACCCAAATCATGCTCCCAAAGCACTTTAATTTCATTTAAAAGTTAGCTTAATACATTACACTTTAAAAAAAATAAATGGTTGACGTAAAAACAGAGTACAGTATCGCCAAATTGATATTTGCCACACTAGCGTATTTAAAGTACGGTTATATTAATGTTTTCCCTATAGTAATTCATTGGCTGTAAACATTTCCATAGGAAAGCGGAGTTTTTTCAAAGGAATTTCTTAACTAATTTCTTGTAAAAATACAGTAGAATTTTCATTAACAAAATGTTTCTTACTGGTTTTACATTCAAAATCATGAAAACTTACAAAATTCTATGTAAACACATCTGCCAGGCTTTTTGAGGATTTCACAGATGTGTGAAAAAACCGCGAATGTAAATTAATTTCGCGAATCTGTGAAGTCGCAAATCCAGAAACACGAATCCACGAGGAACTACTGTATTTGTATTGGTGCTCATTTACAATTAGCTCACTTTTCATTGCTGTTATCTGATTGGTACAGAATATTACACCAGGTGTTATTCTGGCTCTTACTCAGTTGACATGTGATCTTTTTTACCTAGACGTTCTGCTACCTTGTACCTGACCTTTTGCACTTGTCGTATGTCGCCGTGGATAAGAGTCTCTGCTAAATGCCTGTAATGTAATGCAATGCAATGTAAAGGACAGGAAGGAAGAAAGAAGGATAAATTGAAAAAATAAAAAAGCTAAAATATGATTTGTCCACTGACAGAAAAAAAATTGCTAGTAAAAAAACAAAACAAAAAACAGCTAGCTTTAAAGCCTAAAAAGTCCACAGATCTTCTAGCTTTCACAATTTCTCTATTCAGTTTCTGAAAGTTACTGATAATATATATGAATCCAAAGTCTTATAAATCTGATCTTTGGAAATCAAACTCTGTGTACGTTCTTTTCTCGCGCTTGTAATGTTTGTGTTAGGGAAATGTTCTGAACAGACGACCAAGATATGCCCGTGTTCCCTTTTTTCTGCACTAAAGCTACAAGATTAACAAAGTAAGCTAATGAAATCTTAATATTGATCACGGGCCCTGTAGTAACTGAATGCATGTTGAGATTATCTGCATGCTAGCTGTTATACAGGTTTGTACCATAGTGATGTTATATTATGCTGAAGTGAGTCAGCACAAAGGCAAGTGTATTTTAGATTACTTAACGAGTCGACCTGTTCAGTGGAAAGTGAGTGAAGATTTCAGCAGTTTCCATTAGCTATGTGTTTGCATTGACCGTCTTCCAGCTCCAGGGGAAAGCAGAAGAAACAAACTTTAGACATTTGAGGTAAGTGAAAAATCTGAATAAATGTGTTTTTTCCCCCAAAACCATTTCCTCTAACTGGATAATTCCCTTCTATAAATAGGGCATTTGGAATGACCCGAGACCACAAGACACAGGAAAGCCAAGAATCAAGATGGAACCAGCACATGTGCCAAGGCCATACAAAACGATTAAGCAGACCCAGGCTTTAAACATGAATCGTTCAAGTTGAATGTCCTACAAGTAAAAATCATGCTGTACTCACATCATGATGTGGAAGGCTGCAATCTGTGATATGAAAGAGTTCTGTTTAAATTGCATGCACATCTTTTATGGAATTTTTTATTTATTTATTTTTAGGTAGGTTTGGTTACAAGGTTTAGTAAACACATTTTCTGAGGTTTTAGACTTAACTCTAGGCCAGTGTTCAGCATAACTGGGATTTGATCCTGGGTGGCCATTGCGTGGAATGACAAAAACAGAGAAACAGAGCTATTTCATCCTTTAAATTTGCCTTAATGGTGCCTTGCCAACTTTTAATGCAGTGCTTACACCTGATCATAAACATTTCAACGTGTCCCGCATTGACTCCTGAAATTCCTCAGAATGAAATCTCCCTACAAACCGATCCCGCGTTTTTGTTCGGTTGCTGTTTCGGGTTCTGAGAAAAGCTTTCTTCAAGACAACCTCTTTATGAAAAATACCACTTACACACAAGGAGTCTGAGGTCAACGTGGCAGGAGACATCGATAGCTTACCTCCGCTACATCACTTCCCCCTGGGCCTAGAAGAACACGTTGGATGAAGTACACATCATAGCGTGTCTTCAGACCTGGCTGCTGTCCCAACAGACCAACTCAAGCATGAGCGGCTGAGACGGTAGAGAGAGAAAAACCTCTTTTCTCTAATTTATTCATCTCCCAGCTTTCCAAAGCCATGTGTCTTTTGCTGTGGTAATGACTAAACTTCATTTCCAAAACCTCAACTTTCCAGGAGATTACAAACACTGTACATTTGTCATGGTTTTGGCCAAACCATAGGCATAACATGGGATTGGCAAACTTTTCTGAGATTTGCACGCGTCCTCCTACGTACAAGTGTGCATGTTGCTTTTAAGCTTTAAGGGTTTTGCCGTGAAGCTAATAAGACGTTTCCAAAGATAAATTGACAGAATTGACTGGGAATGTTCTAGGAAATCGACTGAAAAAGAAAAAGAAAACAAAACAAAAAAACCCCCAGAAATTTCTGAGAAAACACAAAGGCATGCACAAAAAAAACCAAAAAACCCCAGTGGCTCTGAATGAATGCAAATGCGGTAAATGGGAAATAATCCATAAACAATATTAAATAACTACATATGTAGCTACTCATAAGTGCTGATGTTGATGCTAATGTCTTGATTCTGATTGGTCAGAAGGTATTAATTAATTTCCATAACAGTAGATCTGACAGTAGCACAGCTACAAATCAGCCGAAAAATGCTGGTTTATGTTTATGCTCTTGTTCCGATACTTTAGGATTTGGTGTTTTTTTTTTTAAATAACAGCTCATTCACAGAGACTTGTATGGTGGACGTGCCACAAAAACAGATTTGTGTAATCACTGATATGAAGACCGGATAGGGAGAGGTTTATTTAACATTTTTGGAAGGAGTCTCCAGTGTCTCCACTTTGTAACAGTAAGAAGTAAAGTTATAACTAAGGAACTATGGTTCTTGTTTCACATGCTGGTCACCGATTGGTTACAACATGGACTTCCCTTTAAGGAAAGAAATAATGAAAGGCTGGTGAATGGATGACTGTTTATAGTTGCTATAATGTAAGTGAGAACAGGAACTAACTAAATGACCTAAACGTTTCACAACATTAAATGTGACTATCAAGAACATGTGTTCTTTTATTGGATATACGATTATTCATGGGCCAATTACTGTTGCATGAGATAAATGTTGTGTTTTGCGATGTTTCTACTGTGTTCTCGGACATGCAAACTATTTTTTTGTGTGTATATTGTTCGGATCGTTCATTTGTTCTCTACTTCAGGGTCTCCGTACTTGGACGTACAAGTTAACCATGCTACCACCCACCACTTCTCAATGAAAGCCAATAAGACTAAAACAACAAGGAATGCTAGAGCTGGGTAGGACGGAAAAGACAATAACCACAAGCCAAATTGGGAACGCTGTGTACAGCTCTCATGTCCAGCCAAAATGTGGTGGGAATGTTCACGCTATGAATTTTAAGAACCACTAGTGATTTACAAATCATGGAGAATATTGATGTCGTTTCACATGTCACAGATTTGCATAGTTGTCTTTAGTTGGTGGTTTAAAATGATAAAGGATGAAGCTTACAGTTGAACAAATGAGACGTAAGTTAGCTATTAAGCTTATTGAGACGTTGGTGAGATGCCTGTGGAGTTTTCCACATAACCCATGCCAGTGGCATTGAACTGGACTTCAAACGAAGGTCATTAAAAGCGTTATGGAAATGCGTTACACTAAGTTTCTCTTAACTGACATTGTTTAACACATTAAATAACATGAACAAATCATAAACCTCAGCACTGACCACTGTGTTTAACATTGATAAAGTACCTACAACATCTATTAATTGTTTTATTGTTTTAAATCACACAGTAAATTTATCAACGCCTGCGTTAACCAATGTTCATATGGCCACAGATGATCCCCACAAGCAACACCTTAATGAATAACAACGAGCAAAATTGAAAAACTGTGAAATCAGGCAGAAAAGTTAGTTTAATATTTCCACCTGCAGACAAGAGTTCAGGAAGTTATCAACATTTAGAAAGTGTAATTTAACAGAAGCTAATTTAATTTAATTTAATTTAATAGAAACTTTAGGAAATCTCCTTGGACTGGAGTTCTGGATAATTACTCATAAAATGTGGTTTCTTTTTTTCTGAATCATATTAATACACAAACACATTCTATCTAAACTAATAGCGCATAAACCGCTATAGGTTATGAAGAAAAAAGCCAAATGGGACCTTAAGATTGTATTTATATGCATGAAACATGAACATAAGAGAGGAAAGCAGCAAAAGTCCCTGATGCTACAGCCTTCATGCTTCACAGTTGGAACAAAGTGACAGTAATGCATGGAAACACAGAGAGAGTACCATAAGCCTCGGTTTTCCAGTGGTTTGCAAAGTTTAGCAAAGTCTTCCTGGATGTTCCACAATGCTCCTGGGAATAACTTTCGATGGGAGAAATTTTGTGTTACAACATTTTGACAGAAATGCATAATGCTATGTTTGCACCAATACCATTAGTACTGCTAAAGTTATTTAATACTGTTCCCAGGCTGGAAATAATGCAAATGAGGTTAATCAACAAAAAAGCATATTAAATGAAAATATGTTTATCTAATACTAAGACTTGGTAAAAAAAAAAAAAAAAAAAACTATCAGACCATATTTTAGGACAAATTAATGCAAAAATTCAAAAGGTTCACAAACGTTTCCATGTAAGTCTGTATTTGAGTCTGGAAATATATATTTATATTTAAAAAGAAATAGATATCATCTTGCCACCCAGAAGGCAATTTTGATCAGCATTGCGCCATGCTTTGCTTTACCGAAAACTTCTGACATCAGTGTTGGCCGTTGACCAAGACAGTCAATGCACTCTTTCTGCTTGTAGAATATTATCGTCATTTTGACTGCCGTTTCAGCTAGTTTTGCACACTGTCTTTGCACCAACGCCACTGTTATCAGTCCAGCCCCAGTTTGCACATGATGACCCTGACCAAGAGAGACACGTTAATGAACTTTAGCCATTTGGGAAACTGTTTTTTCAGCTTCGGTTTACTTCAGGGCAGTCGATTCACACGCTGGTTATGCTAGGAGACATGATCTGTCATATCAAGAGCATCTGCATTTTAATTTCACCAGTACTGAGTGTTTAAGTAGCGTACGGATTTCATAACAGAGATAAAACGATGACTCAGAATTAATTGTGACCTTTCAAATACTTATCCTCGATCCAGGGGTTACAGATATGACAAAATGGTCATATTTGCATTTTTGAAGCAATTTAAAGTACACAATGGATGATTGACTATATTTAGCTTTTTTGATTATACGTTTAAAAAATACCCAAAAATTTCTGCAAAATGTAACACGTTTGCTTTCGACGAATGAGCTACGTGACGTTACTTTTAATGAGGTTTGATCGATTTCTCCTTCCTTTCTTTTCTCTCTTTTTTTTTGTTAAACTTACACAAATGAAACAGGACGTGTATGATGTATGCACCACATAAACATTGATATCATCTGGGTTGTCTTTTTTTTTTTTTTTTTAATTTAGCATTCCTAGAAGGTTAATTTAACATCCGGGCTTCTTCATAACAACATGACAACATGACCGCTTTGTTTTTTTTTTGTTTTGTTTTGTTTTTTTTAGATTTAATAACTTCTAAAGAGAGAAAAAAAGAAAGGCTAATAGGGAACGACTGATAACGAGCTCATTTGCGAATATTCCACAATATTAATATATAATACATTATATAATGGATAAAAAAAAAAAGTCTAGAATGTTTTTAAATAAATAAACAGTGTTCATCGCTGCCAAATCCTTCCTGTGGTATAAGAGGAACCCAAAACCTCAGGATGTCGTGTTAGGGGAAAATAAGGTTTCAATTTGGGTTATGTTATGCAAATATGATCTATATGTGAAGTATAATGTGGCTTGGGTTTTACATTAGAGTATAAAAACATGTAAGTTCAAATCCCAGCATTGCCACAAGGCCATTGTTGGACTGTTACCTGCATGACTCTGTACTTGAATCATGCTGTACGTTAAATAAAATGAATGAATAAATGCACATATTTACATTACATGCGAAGGAAACCTGGGTTTTGTTTTTTTTTTCAGCACATTTGTTGTATAAGAAGAGTATAAGAACTCCAAAGAACCCCTGGAGCACTTTTTTCACGGGCTAATCACATGACAAATGTGGTACATGGATGAGAATTACAGGTCAGCGCACAGGCCTGACCGGGTCGTGTACGTCTTGATGCCAGGCTGGGTCTTATCTTGGTTCTTTCTCTTGTCCTGAATGCACTTTCTGTGCCCACGGCAAGTATTACATTCCCGCCGGCCAAGTGAGAGTCGGTATACAGCGCACCATAAAGGAGTTCATGTCTCAGCAGAGAGCGAAGAGAAGGGTCCAACGCGATAACACAGGAGCCGCGCAGTCTGAACGCTGCCGTTCTAATTTTTCCCCCAGAACAAAGAGGCGAGTGTTAGATTTCCCAGTCACTCTCACTCCCATTGTGGAAGTGAGAAAGCCGACCAGGCCGGTGGACATGATACGCTGTTGTTCTCAGCGTTGAAAACAATAGACCACCTTGTGTGGAGTCCTGCCACAGGTCAGTGCGGCAAGGCCAACTTCAGAACCAGTTTCCTTTCTTTACGACCTTTCTTCCCTTTCGTCGCCTGAAAACTGTCGAGGTTGGCATGACATGAAGCCCTCGGCAGCCTTGAGATAAGGCTCGCCATGGACGCTCGGAGTACGTGTCCGTGCTGAGTCGCAGTCAGGGCAGAGGAGCTGCTCTGTCTGAGGTGGGATCCGGATGCTCGCTAGGAGTTTTCAGGTGGCAAAAAACCTCATGGGAGAATGTAGCGGGAGATCCTCGGTGACACAGCAATAGTCAGGGGAAGTGAAAGGTCACAAGGTCGCAAAAGCGTCATTATGATAAGGGTTACATCTAAATTGGGCTATTAAAGAAAACCTGTTAATATGCACTGGTTATTTATGGCAGATTTTAATATATCGTTATTATGAGTCTTATTGTTCTGCAGCTTGCCAATCCCATTTGCAGCACTTTCTGTTCAAATATAATTATAATATAGATAACGTTTACAGTCGTTCCGTTATGCAATTTTCACGTATATGTCCCACGTGATGTCAAGTTTATTCAATTCGATTCGATTCGATTTTATTTATATAGCGTGTTTAACAACGGACATGGTCACAAAGCAGCTTCATGGTATATAATGTCCAATTAAAAGCTTATTAATCTAGAAACATATCTACAAGTGTGTGTATATATATGTATGTATACAGTATATGTGTCCCTAATGAGCAGCCTGTGGTCTCCCTGAGACGACAAGTGAAAGAAAAAAGTCACATGTAATTATGTGTAAAGTAATCATGTGTCGAAATCATATGAGAAAATAACTGATTTGTGTAACAAACACGTGAACATACGGTAGATGAATCGAGTAGGGAAAATCACATGTACAAATAAACGAATCGTGTGGAAAAAAACAACTGAATCATGTCGGTCATGAAAAATCATGTGGGACTATCGATAAATAGTGTGGAGAAAATTTGAAAAGTGAAAATGAATCATGCAGAAAAACATGTGAAAGTAAATGAATTGTGCAACAATCACGTGTGCAAATAAGGGAATCATGTGAAAACAAATGAATCATGCGGGGAAAATATCATCGACAAATCAAGTAGAAAAAAATACATGTGAAAGTCAAGGTGTGGTGGTTAGTACTGTGGCCTCACAGCAAGAAGGTCCTGGGTTCGATCCTCGGGGTCGACCTGGGCGCCTTTCTTTCCGTGTGGAGTTTGCGTGTTCTCTCCGTGTCCGTGAGGGTTTCCTCTGGGTACTTCGGTTTTCCTCCCACAGTCCAAAGACATGCACAGAGGGGATTAGGCTAATTGGCGGCTCTCAATTGGCCGTAGGTGTGAATGTGAGTGTGAATGGTTGTTTGTCTCTGCGTGTCGCCCTGCGCTGGATTGGTGACCCGCCCAGGGTGTAACCCCGCCTCTCTCTCACCCAAAGTCAGCTGGGATTGGCTCCCACTGAGGTGAAAGCAAATAAATCATGTAACAATCACAAGAACGTTAAGTTAAGGATGTGGAAAAATCTCATGTGAATATAAACGAATCGAGTGGAAAAAACATCACATAAAAAAACGATTAACTTGTGGGGAAAAAATCTCGTACAAATCAATGAATCCTACTGAAAAAATGAGGTGAAAGTAAATAGATCATGTCACAATCACAAGATCAGATAAATTAAGTGGAAAAATCACATATCAATAAATGAATCATGTAGAAAAAAAAAGTCACGTGAGAAAATAAATGAATTAATAAATGAATCATACGGGGAGAAGGAATCGTGTAAGAAAAATAGATATGGAAAAAACATGAATCATTTGTAAAAATAAAAATAATACATAATGAAGTGTATAAAATGTCACATGTGAAAGGAAATGAATGATGTGGTGTGCACGTAAAATTTAATATATTTGAAATTTAAGCAGGACAGGAATATGATATTAATATTTGTCTTTTTTTTAGTGCAAAGGCACTTTTTGAAGTGCAAAAGTAAATAAAACCATCTGAACCAAACTTTTAAGTGTTGTAAAACTCAATACTACTTTGGATTAAACAAGCACTTTAAAAAAAACATAACAATTTGAAATCTTTTTTCATTTGACATTTAATTGAACATATTTCTTCTTCTTTTTTTTGTACAGGAGCAAATTTAATTTTAATTCTATTTCATTATATTTTGATAAATAAGTTTATATAAAAAAATGTGAATGTTTTTTTTTTCAACTTTTTATTTTATTCTTTTAAAAAATTTGTTTCGAAGTTTATGGTTTTCTTTATCTCCTTATAATAATAATAATAATAATTATTATAATTATTATTATTATTACTACTACTACTATTATTATTGTTGTTATATTTTCACTTTTATTTTTCTTGTACATTCAATCACATTACTTTTTTATCAGTTAATGTTACTTAACAGTAATTGTTCAGCATGCTGAACTATCATGTATATAAAAAGTGCTTTATAAACTTTTTTATATTATTATATTTTGAAAGAATTATCATCATCATCATCATCATCATGTCTTTAGTGAATAATTACCGAAGCAGGTTACTGAAATTTACTGAATGGGTAAATATTGATTTTACCTTCGGCTCATGACCAGAAACAGAAATGTGCTGTGCTCTGCTCTCGCTCTGAACCGTGTCACACTGTCCAAGAGCTGATAAATATAAGGCTCAAGTTAGAAAAAGATGCAAATAGCTGAAAACTCTCAGTTCGCCAAACCCTTACCAAATAATTGTGTGTATGTGTGTCGTTTTTTTTGTTGTTTTTTTTACCATTGGAATGTCTGCTATTTCAGGAGCTTCTTCTTCGACCTTCAGGGTAAAAAGCAGGCACTGCAAGCATGTGGCATGTGCCCTTGACGGCAAAGGAATGCTCAGGATTATGAGTGTTGCTCCCCCGAGTGTTTCACCATCTAATCATTATTGCATTATTATCTGCACGGTTGATGGTCATCATCATTTTATGCAACACATTCTCTACATTCCATTAAGTAAATCTAGACATGCTACTTTATTATTATTATTATTATTATTATTATTATTACTCCGCATCATGAAATGTTTTGCTATATGATTGCTGCAAAGACAAGACAGACATGTCAGCACAGGTTATTTCACAAACACCGTTTTTACGGCATGTCAACACCTTGCTCCTATGTGCTCTGTGGATTAGCTGGAGTGCATGTAAGGTTTGTATCCTGCTGAAGAAGCACCTGGAATGAGCATGTGTTGAAAAGCCTCAGCTCAGGCGTCTCAACTTATTTAGGTGGAGATCTGGCGTGGCTTTGTGTTTTTTACTCAGTTGCACAATGAGAATGCAATCATGTGGTGAACTGCAAGTCCAGTTGGAACAGAGGGGTGTGATCATTGGGACAATGAGGAATAACTAACTAAATTGTACAAACGTGCAACACAGCCACAGATTTTTTTTTTTATTCCCCCAACTGTTGAAAATGTGAAAGTGGTCTAGGCTAATCAAAAATCACAGCACCATTATTATTATTATTATTATTATTATTATTATTATTAGTAGTAGTAGTAGTAGTAGTAGTAGTAGTAGTAGTAGTA
>JAQMCW010000018.1:2532769-2547016 GCA_030068335.1 Chrysichthys cranchii
TATATATATAAAGTCCCAAATGTATGTCGTACTCTTGTGTGGCTGATAAAAGAATGTTGGTTTAGTGCAAATCCTGATCACTTTTTGTCAACATTCATAATTTATAAGTAATAAGAAGAAGAAGAAGAAGAAGAAAAATAATCATAGTTTGGCTCCAGTAGCTGGTCCAACTACTTTTCTTCAAGTATTTTTTTTTTTTCCAAAAGAAATCCAACCAACTCTTTTCTGTTGTTGTTGCTGTTGTTGTTGTTGGAAAAGGGTTCAAAAAAAAAGAAAAAAAAAGAAAAAGGAAACAATAAAAACATGAATGACAAAATGAACATCCAATAACACCAGTTGCATAGTTCGTTTTTTTTTCCCCTCGGATTCGTATTTCCGAGATGCTTCTTTTTATTGCAGCGCAGAGAACACGGAAAAATACATTTCATCCTGACCATGCACCTGCTCCCTCATAGTTCCGCTTTCCCTTCGGATAACAAAAATATATTACGCCTCTTTCTCTTTTTTTTTTTTTTGTTGTTGTTTTTTTTTTTTTTACATTTATATGAAAGTGCCACAGAGATCACTCAAATCAAGAGTCCTGAATAGAACAGTTCATGAACAGAGCATGTTCAAGTCAAAAACAATGACAGTTCGAGAAATGTTTGTGGGCCAGCCTAGGCTGCTAATCCACTAATCATGTGCTTCAACCTTGGCTAAGCAGTTTTGAAACAGTTCCACGAGTTTTTAGGTTTGTTAATTTTATGAGCAGCCGCATTCTTCTACTATCATGTTCTGGATGTCTTTCTTGATGATCTTTTGCTCTTCGTTGTAATAGAGCATGGACATGGCGCGGAGACGCGTGGGAACGCAGCATGACCGGATACCTGCGAACGGGCTGTAGCCGCGCATGCGATAGTGGTTGATGACGGTGGAGTGGAAGGAAAGTGCAGTGCCCGCCATGCTAGCAGCGTGGCCTGGGCACTCACCCTCGCAGTAGTTGGCGTGGTAACCCGAGGGCGCGATGATCCAGTCGCTCCAGCCAATGTCCTTGAAGTTCACGTAGAAGTGGCGTTTGCAACACGCCCGCATATTGCTTTCGCACTCGAGGCCACGCTTGCTGCGCCGGTGTTGCCGTTCCTCAGCCGGACGCAGCACTAGCATCAGGAAAGGACGGTGCGATTGCGAGTGTTCCTTCCCTTTTCCTTCACCGAGGATTGGCACCGCACCCACGTCCGTGCACTGCGGGCACGACACGCGAAGCCGCAGCTCTCCGCCGCCCCTGTCCAGCAGTGCCTGCACGCTGGCTCCCACAGACAGGGTGTGCCAGCCACTACGCCGGGCATCCACCATCTTCTGAGACGCCAGCACCTCATCCTGGGGGTCTGGATTTGACCCCGTGCTTACACTCGGGGTCCTCAAGAGCTGCAGGGAAACTTTGCCCTTCGCGTGGCTTCCCTTTGCCAGTTTAAGGAAGATCCACACGTTGGCCTGCTCCACCACGGACTGTGCGGCACTCTCCTTAGAGATGTCAAACTTCACCGTATCGGGAACATCCGCTGCCGAAGAGATAAGAGGAAGAAATGAGTTAGTGTTAGTGTGGACAATTTTAGGAGTTCAAGCAGGACTGTACAACTGGCACTCCGGAGAAACTGAGGTAATCTGGAGCAGTCCGAGGAATCAGAATTTGACTTAACCTTGACGCAGCCCGATCCCGTTTTAAAAAGGACCGTCGTATTGAACTCCGTACCATTTTAATCAAATATTTCCCCTCCCCAGGGTCTCGCTCAAGTATCTATTCCCAAGATACAGATTCAGGCAGTTGATTTACAAGTAAATGATCCAAATGATTTGGTGTTTTGTTTGGTGTATGGGAGTGCTAGCAACAGCTGAGTGGAATCAGGATCCCAGGCGGGTCTTAACACCACCAAGAGAACTCAAACGCTCTCTGCGAGAGCCAGGGCCGTTCTCCACCATCTGCAATCCTTCGTCAACACCTAGTCCTACTCCATAAAAACATTTCCTGCTGCTAAAATCCTGGCACTCCGTTTGTGTACATAAAGCATGTCGTGTTATGACAAGGGCCTTCCCAATAACTCGGACACGACTGGGTAAGTGTGTAAAGCCCGCTCCGATTCAGTTACAGCACATGATTTATCGATTTGAGACGCAGCCGCTCTCATCAACGGCAAAGAGTTAGGGTTCATTGCAACTATTTAGGCAACACGTCCGCGTAAGATGTATGACGTGTGACCTGATATTGGGAAGGACTGCCCACACGACCTATCCCGACATCTCAAATATCTCACCCTTTTCGTCTTGTGTATGCGCTGTATTTCCGAGAACGCTTTCAAACTAGGATTGACGTTGAGATTCGAAGAGGAATCCAAGATATTTTCTTTCACCTTGTCATCCGATATCCCACTGAAGGCAAGAGCTCTATGGAACGAAGAAAGAAAATTTCCCAGCCTTTTTTTATTCGCTCGCTACAGGTGATCCTGGCACCTTTGAACATTGTAGGAGCGATGATGATATTCCCCTCAGAAAATCTGGCTCGATAAAGCGCCGATTCCATCCGTGACTTTGTGCTCACTCGCCCCCAGGTCGCCAACGGAGCTGACCTGTTTCTTCCTTAAAATCTTTCACCAAACATTCTCGCTGGGTCTGAAATCTTAGACGTTTTTTCAGATCTAACATCAGAAGCTGGGGGATTTTTTTGTTTAGTTTTTTAAACAAAGCAGAGCTGTGGTACTTTTCCCATCCGTAGCAGATAATGTCAAACACACTGCTTAGTGAAAGATCGAGTGTCACGGTGATGGAGGACCGACTTTGCCAAGCTTTGAATTTCCTTCTCACTCGGCATGACTGATGGAGCCGCCTTCTTTTGATTTTACCCAAACAAGTGTTAGCGAGAAGCACGGCTCAGGAACACGGACATCTTTACCTTTCTCTTCTTGATTTTCAAAATCGTCAGAAGGTTGGCAAACTGGTCCAGATCAAATAATTTAGGTCTCATTTAATAAAATAGATAGTTAAAACTCCTTAAAAGGTAATAAATGGCATGGGGGCGTTATTATTGTTGTTGCTACGGTGTTAGATGTAAAGTAAAGCAAAAGAAAATATTTAAAATTCACGTCCGAAATGAGGTTACGTTTAAACGTCAAATAATTCATTGCTGCTTTTTGCATTCAAGCAAAAATAAATAAATAAATACATACATACATACATTTGCTAGCTAGGGAAAAACGCCCACGCAAAGCATACGTCGGGTATCAAAAACACTTTGGGCTAGAGCAAACCCTCTTTTCGTGTTAAAAAAAAATATACCAACGCATGGTGAAAACTTAGCGATGGAAAGGTGTGCACATGGTTATCTTTTGCACCTGGCCTCGTTGCATGTGTATTTGCAGGGGTTTCTCTTTCAGACGACAAAATTTGCGGCTGGAGAGTATTTACATGAATCCTGCGACGTGATTTACGAAGGTTTGTGAAAATTCTTTTTTTTTTTTTTTTTTTTTTTATATCGTGCTAATTGCGCCATCATTTAATGCCGTAAAAGGCATGTCTTAACTTATTTTCCGCTTGGCATGGCTGCCATAGTTCCCATCAAGAGGAGGCGCTGTTGAGAACTAAGAAAGTGTAACGGAGGGAAGAAAATTTTCTCCACTCATCTTAATTGATTTAGAATACCACAGGAAGATGTTATCCGAACATATCGATGGCCAAGGCATGCTATGCTTAATTTGCTGGAGGAGCTCAAGGACGACCTGGAACCTCCAACTAAAAGAAGTCCCGTCCCTGGTTTATGAGGCTATGCTAATTTGCGCTGCTCTTGGGAGATTGCTTTGGACATTTCTTAATAAAACAAACAAACTGGCTATATCTTGTTATTGTTTTGTCATCCATGACCTAAAGCCATTATGTGTAAGATGAAAAAAAAGCACTTAAAGTAATAATAATATTAATAATAATAAGCTTGCTAAAAAGGCTTTGTAGTTTTGTCTTATTAACTTTAAAATAGGGAAAGCAATAGAGGCTGGGGCTGAATTGGAAAGGAATAACACTCTGTCGTACGTGCTGATATTGGAAAATCATCAACAACTTCTTTCATATTACTGAGATCCAGGGTTTTATTCCTGACATATTCGACATATATGAATTATTCCAAATCTGCCCAAGATACCTCTCCTCTCCTATCCCCTGGAGCCCCCCTGGGGTCATATTTAACACTAACTTTTTTTTCACTCTTCAATTCAACCACTCATTGGTTGGTGGACATTAGTAGACATCCCAAGAGGTCTCATCAGGACCAGTTCATAACATGCAGCAGGAAAGGGTTCATTAAAAAAAAAAAAAAAACAACAACCACCAAAAAAAAAACCCTCACTTGTTTGGGGTTCACGGAGTGTGTATCATTATTTTAGCCAATGGAGACATCATTCCTATTATGATTGGGTGGTCTGGGTTTTCCAGGGTTAAGCAATGCAAGTCACTTCCATTCGAAGTCAACGGTACTCTTTATCTTTTTTTATTTGGGGTAGCTTAATTTCTCCCACAGTAAAACGATGGCACAGGGATACTACAGCCCCGTTATCAACTCGGGTTTATCGACACTGGTTCCTGTTTGAACTAGATTTGACAATCGGAACTGTGAGCAAGCTGGACTTTATTTCTTGCTGTACAAGGGCTTGCTCTGTTTGCTCTGACAGATTTTGGCATTTGTACTCGCATCCGTTCTCTCCTCTTTGAGGACACTGCTTTAACCTTTTGTTGGCGGTGACGGAGGTCACATGTGAGTCTCATCACGTAAACACAGGGTCACACCCCCTGAAACGTCCAATGAACGCACTGTGCTCCAGGGGTCATGTCGGGGGGTTATCGTTAGGCTGATTTCCTGTGCCCGGTTTATCGGTGGGGCGTACCCTCGTGGTGTGCTGCCACGCTTAAAGGCAACGGGAGATCTTTATTAAACGGGCAATCACAAAAGTGTTTATGGGAGCAAAATGCCCGTTTGAATGTACAACTCTTCCAACAAAGTAGAAAGCACTCAAACTGATTAAAAGAGAGTCTTATTTTGTGACTAAAAGCTAGCTCCAGGGTTGAGGGACACTGGTGGCGTCCGGCGTCCCACTCAAGGCGTATACCAGTCCGACAACCAGTGTTCCCGGGATAGGCCCCAGGTCCATCTCAACCCGAACCAGGATAAAAAGCGTACTGAATATAAATGAATGAAATCATGTTCGGTGTATTATCTTTTACGTATTAATGTATTAGTCTTCACCGATGTCCCGAGGATAGACTTTGGTAATTGACTATTCTGGTCAGCTGGAGTCCCTGATCATTCAGGCTGTGGTCTCTCTTTGATAAAAGCTTGCACAGAATCAGGCAGAGTGGTTTGTCCCATTTCGGGATGGCAGTTTTCAATGGGCAAGAGGGCAAGTGGGGAAATCCTGGAGCTGACCCATCATTGGCTCCGAAACACTCACTCTCTCTCGTTCTCTCTCTCCCTCTCTTACCCCTCCTCGCTTTGTCTATCATCTTCTCCATGAATGAGCATGTGGCTTGAATGGAACAGATTTGATTAGAGAGGCGTCGTGGGGTGCTGCAGAAAATCACAACAGCTGTAAATAAAGCTCCCTCGGCACAAAGACGCCGCTTCAGAATCCCTGACTCGGGAATGCCGCAATCTCGTTAATGATGCCTTCGGCTCATTTGGGAGAACTAAGGATGAGCCTGCCCCTCTCTTTCTCTCTCTCTCGCCCTCTCTCTTTCCTTTTTCTTTCAGTAAGCACAGAATGAACCCCCTCCACCACTTCCCCAGGCTCAGCTGATCCCCGAGCAATTATAAGGACACATATTTTGATGAATGGAGTAATTATGTACAGCTAACAACCTTGCGTGTTTGTACGGATGCAAACCCAGACCACCCCCTGCGCCCCATTGCCGGGAGTATCGTTAACGCCCTCTGATCTCATAAAGATGTAGAGGGCTCCCTGTTTTTTTTTTTGTTTTGTTTTTTTTCCGATCTCAGGTCCGTTGAACAGGGGCTATTTATAGCCACGGGGCTCTTACGTAAGCTTGCTTGCTTTCGCATACTCTAATATGCAATTAATCAACGTATAAGGGCAGGAGTAGACACGCAAAGAGGGCGAATGTATACAATGGGGCTTTGTGCACTAAAAATAGACCCCCACTTGTTATCTTTAGAAACATTCTGCCGGGGAAAACGTTCCCTCACCTCTCCCGAAATAAGGATTCCATCAGGTTGGTGCAGGCAAACTTCTTCAGGGATAGAATAGCAGTGCGAGAGGGGGGGAGGACGACGGCGACGACGACACCCCAACATTGCCCCCTTTTTGTAAAAGTGCCGTGCCGGTTCGTGGCTCTGTGACATCGTTAGAAATAAGTCACGAGGAACCAATTAAAAGCAGAATGCCTTCGTAGCGCCGCTCGTCCCACCCCAACTGCGATGGAGCCTCTGAGGCGATTAACGATTCCCGCACTGTATTCTGCAAGCCTGCACGCTTTTCTTTAATGACCGGTTCCCCTCGCGGCGCTGAAGGCAGTGATGACATCCTCCTGTCTGAGAGCTACGCTGTGATTACAGGAGCAATGACACAAATCAGAGAGCGCCTCGAGCGAGCAGAGCGGCAGCTCCACAGCAGGTAGAGACAGCCTCGGAGAAATCTTAACTACAGGTCTGCATGTGAAAGGAGTCAAACGGGGCTTTAAACTTGGGCATAAATATACTTACGAGCTCACTCTAATCCTTACTGACAAATGCTTCTTGTTTTCCCCCCAGTGGTGATAAAGTTGCAACCTTGTGGCTCTCTAAAGCATCTGGGTTTACTCAATCATCTATCTAAAGTGTGATTTCATTACATTAGGACTGATCCCTGGGATCTCTAGGAAGCTTAAAAATGCACCATGTTCTGATTTATACCGGACACAGATAGCGATTTGAAGTGCCACTTCAAACAAAACCCAAGATTAAGAGCTGCCCAGGAGACAGTTCTGTCAGTAGCACAGCAGACCGGTGCAGTTTTTTGCTATTGCCGGTAGCTAATCTTCCTCTCGGGCGCTCATCCTTATTGCTGGGAGACACAGTCGACTTTGTGATCTCTCGGCACTCCACTGTGCACTTTCACTGCGTGCGTTCTGGACTTCTGCTCATTTCAGTTGATGATTACCAATGAGAACATCTCATTCTCGAGATAACATCTCTGGCTAAACAGATTTTTTTTTTTAACAATACGTTTTACTCACCTGGCTCTGCGAAGGTGATGACTTCAGACGGCTGCTCGTCGCTCGGGGCGCCTCCGAAATCTTCCGCTTCATCCTCGATCTCCACCGTGCCATCCTGTGCGACGCGCCCCACGTGCAACTTGCGCAGGGCATTAAGCAGGGCAGCGCGGGGCACCGGACGGCTAATGTTGGGCGGCGCACTCAGGTGCAGCATGTTCAGGATGTGCCTCTTCACCGCCTCCACCATGCCAGGCTCCGAATCCCTATCTAACTGGGCGAGGGCGCAGGACGGACACGGACTCACAACAACGCCACCCTCCTCCTGCTGTTCAGCCCGCCGGGACCCTGCCTGTCTCTCGCTCTCTAGAGGAGTCGTGCCTTCCATGCCTGAGGGCGTTGGGGAACAGCGTCCGGACAGGCAGCCGGAGAGGAGCAGTGCCAGAGCAATCAGCAGGGTGAGGGAGGGCATCGTGGGGCACCACCGCTTCCTCTGGCGTCGGATGCCGGCTAGAGTGGATGAGCGCCCGACCACCCTTCGGAGGAAGAAAGTGAGCGTGGAAAGAAAGCTAAAATAATCCTGATTCGAAAGGTGTGAACATGCTGGACAATACAAAGCTGTCGTCGAGGTCCTGGAGCTTCTGATCCGGTGTTTTTAGTTCCGGTCCAGGTTGGGTTATGCTTGGGTCCTGATGAGCTTGGAGAGACCAGAGATGGCAGCGTTCTGGAGAAGAGAAACCTGACAGAGTGCAGCTCGTTACACCGGAGCTGAATGGTTTTGTGGAAAGTGGGCAGGGTTAGACAGTTCTCTGACTCTTTTTCTCCCTCTCTTTCTCTCTCTCTCTCTCTCTCTGTTCCCTGTGTCTCCACTGTGTGTACCCTCTCGCTTTCTCCCTCTCTGTAATTATACCTTCCTCCCCCTTCTTTCCTCCCTCTCAGTTTATTACTATCTTCCTCACTATTTCTGAGTCACTAACTTCTACTTTCCTTTTTTGCTCTCTCTCTCTCTATCTCTCTCTGCAACTCCCCCACTAATATGTGTAACAGTTTGTTTTTTTCCTTCCTTGGCAAAAAAGATCCTAACACTCACTCACTCACTCACGCATGCTTTCTCTGTCACCCTTTCCTCATGCCTGTACATCTCTTTTTCTCCCTCTCTCTCTCCCGGCATCGATCCATCTGCTGCTGTCCTGCTTGGTGTTTTAACTCTGTCCCGGGATGCAGCGTTCTGGAGAGGAGAAGGCTCAACATAGCTATTGCAACACACAAACACACACTCATTCATGCGCCGTCTCTTTCTCTCGCTCGCTCCATCTATCTATCTATCTCTCTTGTATGCACACACACGAGCACAGCTTGGGCATTTCCTCTACCGCTGGGGGTGTTCTCTGCACCGAATTAACTACTCTGCAGGACATTATCATAGGCCACATGGCCCAAACCTCCAGTTTGCTACATATTTAACATTTAATCATTAAACCGAGAGTCTGACTGCTCGCAGGAGTGATGCAAACATATGTCATGTCACCTGTTGGACTTTGTTAAAAATAGCTCGGATATTTATCCCGGCCACGTCGCCCAGGAGCAGGAGCGAATCCGGTTGAGCGTGAAGGTGTTGATTTTAAACAAACCTGAAATAAGGAAGAGTTCGATCTGGGATGAGATGATGCCGGATCAGAGCAGAAACATGACACCTGTGACAGGTTGCACCTGTGCCAAACGCAGCTTTGCTCTCGACAGGAGGCGTGAGAGGGACACCACATGACTCCCTCTTGTGGTACGTCCCCCGTAACACCATTTCTTTCTGTGATAAATGAAAAAAGAAAAAGAATTTCCCAAGAGACGTGAAACAATTTCAGGAAGCTCTCTCTGTCTCTCTCTCGCCCGCGCGCGAGCACACACTCACACACACACTCCCAATATGTACATCTTATAAACCTGTAAAATAAGCAAGGAACGTTTGGTACTTTGCACGAATATCGCCATGACTACGATCGTCCTGGCATTGCTAGCCTTCAGGTCTCTTCCTTTACCAAAACAAAGACAAAACAATCATCACTCCGACCTGATCTCTCCATCTCACGTTCCTTCAAGACCATGCCAGACAGGAACAGTTTTCCAGATGTGTTCAGACACCAGATATGAAGAAAACAATTGCTCGGTCATGGCCTGTGAACATGTGATAGACTGAGAGTGAGAAAACACCCCACGACCAGAAACAGAGATAAACCGAGAAGTTTGCACCTTGTAATCTGGGCTTGGTTCGAGGAGAAAAAGGCTTATGGTACATGAGGGACTACATATGACATCAATGGACTACGACATTGATAATATATATACAGTTATATTGTAATAACATGAGGGAGAATCAAAAATTAAAGGCAATTTTTTTTTTACACGCATGCGATAACCCAGAGAGCAAAAGACAAAGCGCTGAGAGGAGACATCCATCTTCTCCAGCGAAGAAGAGATTCAAAAGTCAGTCCTTCCTCAAGAAAATCATCTTAACGCTCTGTTGGGACATGAAGGTTCCTGTTCTGGGGCATTTCCCAGCGCATGGACAAACACTGAACAGTGTAAATTCCTGTGCATTGCTGAGAAATGAACTTCAACCTGCAATTCGCAGCAAAAGAAGAGGAATGCTGTCCAAAACAGTCTTGCTGCCCCATGACAGAGACAGAGACATTAGAGACAGTGCAACGGCTCAGGGGCCCACGTCTCCCTCGTCCTCCTTACGGCCCGGATCTGGTACCGAGCCAGCATCACGTCTTCTGTCCACTGAAGGAGGCGCTGCGCAGTCGCAGATTCACCTCTGATGATGAAGTAAAGGAAGCGGGGCTCACCTGGCTTCTTCTCTGCAGGAATCCAGAAGCTAGATGAACAATACGACAAATGTCGTCTGGCATGGGGACTATGGGGAAAAGTGATGCGTTCGATTTCTCACAGTTATTTCTGTTAAAGCTGTTAAATGGATTTTGCCTTAACTTTTTGATTCTCCCTCGTGTGTGTGTGTGTGTGTCTGTGTATATATGAATTTGTTAATAGGAAGTCATCTGTTCAACGTTGTGGTAGCTTGACGGCGCTTTTTCCTCAGGTGCAGAGATGCATAGATATCCGTCAGTACCAAATCAGGGACGTTATGGACGCCATCTTTATGATCAAGAGGAGATATGCTCAAGTGTTCAAGTCTCAGTGCCCAACAATACAGAATTACTCTCATGACTCACAGCTTCTCTGTACACTCCCTTTTAACGAACACACTCCCTAATAGCGCTCTGTGCACTTCCTGTTTGAAACGTCACGTTCCATAAGGTTGATGTTATCGCAGAAATCTGCTGTAGTTCTTCCTCTCGAGATTTTCACACTTTGCAGTCTGCTTTGCCTTGCATTCAGATCGGTGTGCTTTCACGTCATCTCATGATTAGCGAGAAAACATACATGTGGAAAAAAACAAACAAACAAACACATAGAATCGTTCAGTAATGGATGTTGATATTGGGGCATGATTATAAGCATGAGTATGATATCAGGATCACTTCTCAGAAGACACTACTGTTAATTTTCTGTTCTACTACACAAGAAGCTTTGATCTCCATTCATAAACCATCATGATGGAGAAATGTTGGACAATACAAGACCCCGTCTTTGAGGTTTGAGCTTTTTCGTCCACCTCTGTAACCTTTTATTGGGCGAAGAACCATATTGGGTACATCATAACCATAACGTCATTGGACATCATTGGAGGTGGTCTCCCCGTGCCTCTCCGTGAGGTTGTGGAACCCCAATTTTTGGAAAATTTTTACCCATAGTGTGAGGTCGAGGCTGGAGCAGCAGCCGAACCTTACCCATCGATCCAGATCCCCAGAATATTAACCAGGTTTTCCACGTCACACACTACACACTAACCACCCGCACCTGCTCGCGGTTAGCGCCATCTACTTATACTCCAGTCGCACTCGACTCTGCATCCGGTCACCATCGTTAGTAGCCATTATAGGACTTGTAGTGTGTACTAAAGTGTGAGATAGCGGTTCTGGGTTGCTTTATCCATTACAGCAGTGACTTCCCCCGTAGTTTCGCGAGAGGAACTTTACCAGACTGGGATCTGGGCTCTTCCTACGGCCCACCCCAGCAGTGCTCAGGTGGACGCCACACTCGACACGTCATCGTGGGCCAACTTTCATAAAGACTGCTTACGTTGTATATAGGGTAGAAGGGATTTCACATTGTTGCACTATATTGTAAATAAACACTCTGGTTTGCACATCGTCAAGTCTCTGCGCTTCCGTTGATGACACATACTCTATAAACCTTGATTTGCAATATAAAGATGAAAAGATTTCTCATAATATAAAGTCTTCCAATATCCCCCAATAATGCTGTAGAGCTCAAATGCTGAATTCTTTCAATTAGTATCCTATAAAGGGTTAATATGTCTACCATGAGTAAAGTGTCTTTCAGGCTACAATTGGACGTGTTCTCAAAAACTTTGTACATTCTCAAAAAAAAAAAAATCAAGGTGAATGCACTTACTACATTAAGTGGAAAAACATGGTCCATATTAAGGCCCTGTCCCAAATGGCCCTCTAATGGTGACCCGTGGTCTTAATCCAAGCCAGGATGTCAGTGACATCATCGAGGTGCGGACGTATTTGGCACAGTTAGTGTTTTCAGAGCGCTGTTGCCAAGAGCTCAAATATTACGTCCAAAAAATATACCAGAAAAAATAAATCCTGCGTCCACGTTAAGGCCTTATCCAAAATGGCACCCTAAGCCCTCATCCAAGTTGGTGACATCATCATGGTGAGGCCCCTGTGGTGTGCAAGTACTGAAAGGCATCAAGTTGGACTTCTTGTACACCACCACAACATGGAATTATCAGAATTGAGTGTGTCACGGTGGAGGCACAGGCAGTGCTGTGGTCTCACATCTCCAGGACCTCCTGGTTTGATCCTGAGCTCGGATTACTGTCTGTGTGAAGTTTCACACGTTCTCCAGTTTCCTCCAAAAAAAAACATGGCAGTACGTGCTTTGGCTACTTTGGCCCTAGGTTTGTGTGCCGAGCATTGCCAGGCCAGGATAGATTCTGGCTTCACCACAGCCCTGACTGGGACAAAGCATTGGATCCAGATGAAAGAATGACTTCTAGATTTCAAAACTTTCACTCTGCTCTGATAAATACCTTTTTTTTGCCTCATATTTGTGCTTTGTCTCTCTCTCTCTGTCTAACAGATTATTGATATCACGATACACAAATGCAGACTAAAAATTCAAAAGGCATAAACGTCAAGGTATTCCCGTCTCGGACCCAAGAAGCACCTTATTTTCCACATCTTGCTATTGTTTTACGTTTTTCTTTTTTTTTTTATTAAAAAAAATCATTACTTTAAGCTTTGCAAGCCTCTGTGGCACAAACTAACTTTCCTCTGCTGCTATACTTTCGAACTTTAAAGTACAGCAGCTGATCTGTCAGTGATGTGGGCAGAGCACACGGGCATCCCCCTCGTCTCTAACCTCCAGCATCATCAAATCTATTCTGGACACGTTGTTCGTAAGCAAACAAGCACACTTCCATAGAACTCCTTAATATCGTATTCTTAGCACAGCCACATGTTTGCCTGGGCAGTGTGTATGACTGAGTGTGTCTACGTGCGCATGTGTGTGTGGTGAGTGTGCTATTTCTGAAAACTGCCCATAAGGTGCCATCACACATCCCACTGACTGCGGTAGCTCCTCTCTGAAGCTGACACACACTCTCAGTACGATACGTGTGTGTGTGAGTAATAATGTCCTTGTCATTTATAAACTTCACGTTTCACTGATATGTAAGTGATATGAAACTTTCACTCTGCTTTGCATTAAATAAGGAATAGTGCACTTCAGGAAGCGCATGGATAGAAAAATAATCCATGATGCAAAGCACAGTTACTCGCGTGAAGGAGGAGGTTAGGTTTTACTTTTAGAACACCTCCTGAAGTGTCCATGTTGTACTAAAGAACCCCATCACACTTTTTATCTGTTCGGAGTTGTGGAATGGTTACAAAACGAGGTTCCGGGTATAGTTTATGTCTTAGCAGTCTTAAACATCACCAGCGTGAGATAGGAGAAACTTTTCAGCTCGTCATGGTTCCTTCAGTCCTTCAACATCCTCATCCAGAAAACTTTCCCATGGGGGAAAACTTAAAGGGATCCCCGGCTACTTGGACATGCTGGCCTTATATGATTAACGCTGGCGTCAGTTATGAATACGTAATAACAAAAAAACTCAAATATGTTCGTTTGTTGTAATTTTTATTAAAAAAGGAGAAAATCCACTCACTGGTAGTTCGCCATTTTTCTTTTCATGGGACCACACTGAAGATATGACACTTTGATCCAAATGTACAGTAGTCCGTGTACAGCTTGGATAACAGTGTAAATTTGCCGTCCCTTCAAAATAACTAATAAACACACAGCCATTAATGTCTAAACCGCTGGCACCAAAAGTGAGTACACCCCTAAGTGAAAATGCCCAAATTGTGCCCAGTTAGCCATTTTCCCTCCCCGGGGTCACATGACTTGTTACTGCTACAAGGTCTCAGGTGTGAATGGGGAGCAGGTGTGTTTAACCTGGTGTTCTCGCTCTCACACTCTCTCATACTGATCACTGGAAGTTCAACATGACACCTCACGGCAAAGAACTCTGAGGATCTGAAACAAAGAATTGTTGCTCTACATAAAGATGGCCGAGGCTACAGAAAGGCATTCAGAAAGTATTCAGACCCCTTTCATGTTTTCACCATTTGTAATGTTGCGGCCTTATGCTAAAATCAATCAAATTAATTTGTTTTCCTTCATGAATCTACAATCAGTACCCCATAACGACAGCACAAACATGGAATCATAGAATCCTTTGTAAATTTATTAAGAAATTAAAACTGAAATATCACGTGGACGTAAGTATTCAGACCCTTTGCTGTGACACTGACATATTTAACTCCGGTGCCGTCCATTTCTCTTGATCGTCTTTGAGATGGTTTTACACCT
>JAQMCW010000018.1:2582657-2595669 GCA_030068335.1 Chrysichthys cranchii
AAATATTCACTAGTTAGTACTAACACCCCCCCCCCCCCCCACACACACACACACACACACACAACTCATTACTTCAGCTCTGCTCTTCCTGGTTTATTTGAAAAATTATGGAAGGAGTCTCCAATATCAGCTTTCCACTTTCTCTGCAACATGCCTTTATAGCTTCAACAAAGAGAGAGAAAAAGTAGTGAGGTAATGACTGTTTTTCTTTTTTTTTCTTGTGTGCATTAAATTGAAATTTATCTTTAAATAAGTTGGTTAACAATATTTTAAATAAATAAATAAGGCAGTCACCTGCAAATTGCTGAGGCACAAAAGGAACGCTTTTTAGATGTACTGCTATTAGAAAATACTGACGTTCACGTTAACAGTCATTTGTGCTGCATTAGACCATCCTGGCATTGATTATTTTCCTATCAATGCATGGTACAGTGCGAGTGTTTCATTCCTTACATATTTATCACACTCATTTCCTCCCCTCCTCCTAAAATCCCAGGTGTGTTGTATCTTTATTTCAGACAGAGATTTGAGCTCTAGCTCTTTGTAACTAAACTTTCCCATCCACAAACTTGCACCCATGACGAAAACAACTTTAGTGTGTAAAATGCCAGACCGAGCTTCTCTCGTAGCCTACAGCAGGTTTATCTTACACTGTGCAGCGCTGCACAGCCATCCACTGCAGTGCTGGAGTGAGTGAGAGCTAAATATACCCCGCAACCCCCCCTCCTGCCTCAACATCCACCACCAGCCGCACTGCCGGAACATCGGCACTCTCAAATCTGTACGGATGCATTAAGACAAATCGCACCTTCACCCCTTCCCCCTTTTCTTTTCTTTTCTTTTTTTTATTCTTTTGGTGGGCGGTTGATATCTGCTCTTCAAATATCTGGGCTTCCCACAAGAGTGGACCTGAGGTTAGTACTCATTGAACATCTTTCCTTAATCCACACACACTTTCACTGCAGCTTTACTGACTTACTAAGAAATTTCTCACATCATCCATCATTAAAAGGAACAGTTTCAGTGCGCATGCTGTTCATGTTTACTTTTAGGTAGAAGTAATAGTCGTCAAATGCTTTAAATTATGAACTCCCAATCAACTGAGCTCCGAGAGAGGGTTATTTATTGGACGCTATTATAAAGACCCCCGTAGTGGAGTGAAAGCCCCATGGCAATGTGAGCAACTGCTCGGGCTATAATAGGAAGAGGTTGCTCTGAGCAGCTGACGGTGCTGTTTCTGAGGAGCTGTGAAACGGTCACTCCCATTTAAGTCGCTTCGCAGCCTTCAAGTTCCTCTGAGAATGTGCCATGCAAACGGTTGCACTACTTATACTGAATTATTTTGCATGTAAATAAAATGTATTCAGGACTTTAGGTAGTACGGGACACATTAAGAAACTGATTAACTGATTTGTTTTTCTGATTCAGTTTCAGCTTGTGCCTATTAATGTGTATTTTCTAACCTTGTAAAATACACATATGCATGTGAGTATTTAGTTATTTTGTGAGAAATTGGATCTTTTAAGGATGCTGGCATGCTTTATTTATTTATTTATTTTATTGGAGAGCATAATGGTGCATCAGATCATTCCTCCCACCCATTTCCAGTAAGTCCACTGCAATATGGTCCACATGACAGATGCCCATTATGAATCAAATTCATGATTCGACTCTTTTGAACAAAGCCGATTAAGTGAATGGAACGCGGCAAGATTTGATTCTTTAAGCTCACCACTTATCTGAAATATCATGAGAATCAAATTTGTTTTAGTCACTTAAAAAGAGTAAATAAAACAATCCTTTCTATGGCTCGCAAAGTGGTTCCTATCTATGATTTTTATTTTTTATTTTTTTAGTCCAGAATCCAGTTCAATTAAGTGAGATGCTGTATAACAGCACTGTTTCTGGGAGTCTAAAAAAAAAAAAAATAACAACATGGTGGCATCATTTATATCAAAAGTAAAAAAAAAATATATTTTTTTAAAAGCCAACAATTTTTTAAAGAGAAATTTTTGTATTCACGCCTTGAATTGATTCACTTGATCGGTTCGTGCCGAGTCGTTTAAAAAGAGTCGATTTGCTCGTTTGAGTACTTCACATAAAAGAATCGCTGAACATACTTCATACATGCATGGTCATATTAAGTAACTGATTTAGTTGTAATGAATAATTAATATCGGTATTATAGTAGTATAAATTATGTATACAATAATCACAGGCTATAATATTGTACAAAATGCCATGAAAACAAAGCCGTTTGTGCTAAGCTACTCCTGAGGCACCTTTTCTTCTTCCGACAGATAAATTCGTTACAACCAACACGGCTAGACAAAAATATATATATTATTTTCAATGCTAATAGAATCCCTTCGAAAGATTTACTTGGGTTTTTTTGTTGTTTCTTTTAAAAAGATAGATTAAACTGAAAACTTTGCACGACGCGATACAAATCTGAGGAGACTCACGGGAGCGCGCGCGCGCGCACGCGAGAGAGAGTCCGCGAGCTCAAAACTACAGCGCGTGAAAATAGTAGGGTGCCTATGGGTAACCATGGAAACGATGTAGGCGGGATGTAGGGTGGCAAAAACTTCCAGCCAATCAGCGTTCAGGTCGCTTGTGGCGCGTGGGAAAGCAAAAGTCAGCCAGTCTCTGAATGTTTTAGAGGAAAAGACACAATGATGGAAGTTTGGGATTCATTGGTAAGTGTATGATGTTAATCTATTATTCTTTTACTGAATGAAAAAGAAAAAATAAAATGTAGTATTTTGGTTTGCCAAGTAGATTATGAGGTGTGTGGGGTTTTTTTGTTTGTTTTTGGTGTATTTATCCCAAGGCCATAATATGAAAAAAAGAAATAAAGGATATATATACATTATACAAATTGATGTGGTGGTTATCACTGTCACCTCACAGCAAGAAGATCCTGGGTTCGATCCCCGGGCTTGACCTGGGCGGCTTTTTCTTTGGAGTTTGCATGTTTTCCCCGTGTCCGTGTGGGTTTCCTCCGGGTTCTCCTGTTTCCTCCCACAGCACAGAGGGGATTAGGCTAATTGGCGACTCTAAATTACACTGTAGGTGTGAAAGTGAGTGTGAATGGTTGTCTGTCTCTGTGTGTCGCCCTGTGGTGGATTGGTGACCCGCCCAGGGCGTAACCCCGCCTCTCTCTCACCCGAACTCAGTTGGGATTGGCTCCAGCTTCCCCCCGCAACCCTGAACAGGATTAAGTGGCAGAATATGAGTGAGCTTATGTCATGGTATTGTATTAGTGTCTGCAGTGCTGAGCTCTAAAATAAAGCACAATATAGATTACAGAGCAAATTATAATGTATTTAGGTTCCATGTTCTCAATATTCAATTTTAAAAAATGTTTCAATTTTATTTATGTAGCACTTTTAATTATGGACATTGTCACCAAGCAGCTTCACAGTATGTAGAGTCCAATTAGAAGCTTATTCATCTGAAAACATATCTATAAATATATATGCCTATATAGCACCATCATTTCAATAATAATATATTTTCTGTTCACACAATCCAAATAGAATGTTAAACACGACAACATTGTCAAATAGACTGTACAGCGTACCAATGTAACACTGCATGTATTACGATGCTTTATGCATTAAAGAACAGTAGCTGTGCTAGTTTGAATAATATTTGCTTGTTGATCTGTTTGCCTGATAATTTCACTCTTCTCTCGGCCCGTAGTTTCCACTTTGGGTCTTGGTGCTAGATTTGAATCATGGGGATCAAGGCAGCCCTGCCTAAGTCTGAGCTCTACCTCTACACCGCTGTCCTCTCCCTGGCTCTCCTGTGGGCAGGAAGCTGGATCATCGAGGCATCCACTGGTGAGTTGTACCACATTTCTGGAACAAGTGATGAAAATGTGGTTCATGTAGAACGTTTTGTGAAGGATACAGCTATATTGGATAAGTGTCCAGAGGATCGGAGCGATACGCTTTAGGTTGTGATCACACACAGAAGGAAGGAGGTCTAATTAACGTCATCCCAGTAGGGATGTCGTGCTATTTCAAACATTGCTTATTATTAAAAGGAATGAAGCTGAGTATAATTTTAGCCCAGTTGTTGAAAGATGAAATTAAGCGCTCTGGTCAGTATTGGATTCTGTCTCAGGAGTCACTTGCCAAACGGATAGATGAGAACTTGCAGGCAGCGTCCATGAATCTGTATTTGATCTTTACCCATTTTTATTTTTTGTGACCTACAATCTGAAGTTGCCAAGCATTAGATCTACCTCTAACAAGAGTTGTACAGACTGAATCGTGAGTCAGTGTCGTCTCCGAATGACATAAATATCACAAGGGGCTTTTAACGCCCACCATCCACCCACATATTATGTAATAACAGAACTGTTTATTATTCATATTTCCAAGAAGACAGTTAGATTTTTGTTATAATAGAATTGGAGATCTGAATCTTTACAGATTTGTTTGGCAGGCTCAGCTCCGTAGTCCACCAATTAACCTTTAATCAATATATACATTATATAACATATACACATATACGCTGAGCAGGATTTGTTTATATGTATCGTTTGCCTTTTTACCAATCGGAACAAGTCATATGTCATGTGATGAGAGACGTTCATTCATTTATTCATCTCCAGTAATCGCTTTATCCTGGTGAGGGTCATGGTGGATCTGGAGCCTATCCTGAGATAGCCCTCGCTGCAGAACCAAAAGTCCAGAGGGTGGAGCTGGATCTGATCTAACTCCTCCTACGTCAACCCCATAACCCTACACGTTGGAACAGCATGCGTAACAATACATGAAGCACAGCATGAAGCACATGGAGTTGTCTTGACTTTTGGCGAGACTCTGCCCAGGTAGGAGGAGCTGGATCAGATCAGTCCCCCCCCACGGGACTTTTGGTTCTCCAGCGAGGGGTACTTGCCTTTCCTGGGAACATACCCTGGATGGGACGGCAATTCATCACAGGGCACCGCACACTCATTTGCAATTTTTAATCTGGCAGGTTCACATACTGGGTCGTTTTTGGGAAATGGGCCAAAATCTGAGAAAAGAGGAAACCCTCCAAGACACAGAGAGAACATGTGAAAGTAACCCGGGCTCAGGATCGACCCGTGACCTCTTTAGCTGGGAGCTCTACGACGCAATATTTCCCCCATTAAAAAATCCAATTAAGCAAGGGATTTAAATCGACAATATTTCCTCCATGAAGTGTGTCCTTTTTATTTCTCATTTCATTTTATTTTTTTTTGATTTGCAGAGAATGTTAACAGGAAGGCCTTTAAGGGGAGTGTGAAACCAGGATGGCACTACTTTGGCAGAAAAATGGTGAATATGCTAGACTGTATTCTCAAACACTTTTGCTGAAAGAGGTAGAGCTTATTAGTAATAAAGCTCACGGGGATCGCTCACATCAATTATTCAGTACTACAGTGCACAGAAGAGATGCACTTTTCTGCATTTATGCGAACCTCAGTTCGTTTTTTATTCATGATGCTTGATACCATTTTACCGTGGCGCTACAGGAAAATAATGAACAACAGGTTGGTGCGATGCGGCCTAATGGGATAATCCCAAAAGTTGATTATTTACCTATAACAGCATATCCCGAAGTGTTTTATTTCTCCTATAACCCAACAATTCAATTAAACAATGACTAAAATATAATTTAATATCTAACAGTTTATAGTTCCATTTAATGTCGTGAAACGTCCCGGAAACAAGTTAGATCTTGTTCTCATCTCTTCACAGAAAACTTCATTTCAACACTTACACACATTTTTTTAAAAATGCGTTCATGTGGAACATCTACCCAATTCCACATAACGTATAATGACGAGATGTTACCAGAAGAAATGAACGAACGTATTTAAACGAACACATTAACGTAAACAAGCTGCTGTTATAGACAATTAATTAACACATTTGAACCAATCAGCTGCATTTGAAAAGTGGTTACGTTATTATATCATATAATCCTTATACTATTATTCCAAAGCTTTTAAACATTTTTCTTTATTTTACCTGAACGAGAAATCCCTTTTTAAAAAAAGATTGAAATATTCATGGGCTTTATTTCCGCTAAATGGGATACCATTTTAACTGTAAGACATGTAACTTCCACAACTACTTAAAAAAGCACAGGATTTTTGAGCGACTAGTGAAATAAGATCCGCTCTCAGTGGCACACTGAGACTTCTGGACCTCGTGTAGCAATTGAGTAATTGATTTTCTGTCTTTAGGACGTGGCTGACTTTGAGTGGGCGATGTGGTTCACCACCTTCCGCAACCACATCTTGTTCGCCCTCTCTGGTCATGTGATCTTCGCCAAAATCTGCTCCATGATTTCTCCCAAGGTGGGTCGGGTTGTTTCCCAATAACGTCTTTTGCCATAACAACACTAACTATTTACGCACATGAATTTACACACCACATGTGCTCAGGATTGGTTCTTAAATTGTCCTTAATAATAAACTGGCACCTCCGTGTGTATGTCACTTATATCTGAGTGTGAAATTATACTACATGAATAATTGATTTAAGCACTATAGAGCTGTACCATATTGTCAGTGTATTGTAATAAATAGCAAATGCATTGTTTTTTTGTTTGTTTGTTTGGTTGGTTGGGTTTTTTTTGCTTCCTGTGAAGATTGGTATAAATGGATATAAGGTAACGGTTATTTTTAAACGCTATCACGTTTGCGTATATCCCATTTCATTTCCATTAACTCATCTTAATAAATGCATTTTTCTGTCCGTCTTATGCTTAAGTAGTACCGCTCTCCATATATTAGGCCATGCTTATTACATTTTACTCCACAGCCGTGGTTTAGCTCTCGATTCTGATTGGTCAGAAGCCAAAGCGCTCGTTTTAACGTGTTAAATAGTATAGTCTTATACTCACATTATATAAGGATAGTTTTATAGTAATAACTCACACAGGGATTAGCATGGTAGAAGCTCCACGTGAATGGATGAAGAAATTGTTGCTCCGGAGACATGTATTTAGCAGTCAGGGAAGGAGTCTCCAATAACAGTCAGAAGTAAAGCTGGAAGTTTTCCTACACTGGGAATTCTTTACGACAGAGGAATTTTATGTTTCTTGGGATCATAACAAGAAGCCTTTTGGCCTTGCTAACTTCATGAGAGAAAACAGAGATGTTGGTTGCAGGGAATGATTGTATATGTGATCCGTGCTGGCAAAATGAGTTGGAATGTGCATGGGCTAATTATGAGCTAAGAGGCAAAACATGGTTTGGGTCAAAAGTGAGATTTTCTCAAAAATGAGTCCATAAAGCCCTCATGTATTGATCCCCATGATAAAACAGCAAGAAAAATATCCCAATAACTTTTATTTCAAGGTTTTGTTCATTATGTTCATCCGTATGTCTTTGTTAATTAGTCCTTTGTCGTAATATTCCATGATAAATCCGTGTTTTTCATCGTGCGCTCGGGGCGAGACGGGGGAATCCCCCTACCCGTGTTTGGTATCGTTGTGAAGCGTAGTTCATCCACTTCCTGATAATACACATGGAATTCCCGATGACACTTTCATGAACCAATGTAAAGTGAGCTTACAAACCCCATTAGACGTAAACGAATGTGGCTAGTTGCTAGGCGGTCATTTTTTTTGTCTGATTTCAACAAACCAGGCCTCATTTTGAAGATCTTTAGATGGAAAATGTGGAAGTAATAATAACTCACTTTTGAAAATTTGCTCATTCCGACTCATTATGCCAGCACGGGGCACATGTACGTAAGTAATGATTACAGAACATCACAGAAGAGAGAGAGCTTTTGTACGGAATATCACCACACCTGTGATTCGGTCATCGCCACGGCTAATCACAGTCCGACCTTTATTGTGATGTTGCTTTTATGCAACAGTTCAATAAACAAGAATTTACTATTGAGTAAGTGACATTTTGGACACAGTATGGCAAAATGTTTTGTTTATATTTGCTTCACGAGCGGAAACAGATCCTGAAGAAGCCACTCTCAGGGTTAGGGTTAGAGTTAGCACATTGGCTAGCTGGATAACTAGCTCACGGTGATTTGTATATTCCCATTAAAGGTGCTTCTGGGAAAATCGGCATCCCTTTTTCCTTTTCATCTTCATCTGACGAGCTTTCATATTTTATTCTAAGTCAAAAGTTATATTCCTGATCAAAGTATCATCTGCCATTTTTCCTCTGTTGATGACACTAACACTACTGTAGTAACCATTTCAAACTAGGAAGTGGGATTTTACTTTCAGGACACAGACGAGCAGCAAAACATCCCACTGCCATTATGTGAAATATTAACGAACGCTACTCGATTAATTCAATTAGGAAAAAAAATGTAAAATAGGAGTGAACTAGTTTCGTGGACATTCTGCAAAATTAAATGCAACACTAAATGGATAAAAAGTATGATGTGTCATTCTTTAATAAATCACGTTTGTTAGCGTGGTCAAGTTGCTGTGGAATAATAGGAATAAAACACTTCAGGGCATGCTGATTATTCCTAACAATATCGGTGTGTCCCGAAGTGTACTGTGAATAGGTTGTTATAATACTATAATACTGCTAAATCAATACTATTCATTACACTGTCCACCAACTTTACTATATTTATTTATATCACTACAGCGGTGCCTGCGCTTCACGTACGCTGTGGCCTACAAACAATTTTGTTCATCACCAAAAATTTCGTCTAAAAAATGCACTGGTTCGCGCATAAAATTTCTCCGACGCCATCCTAACGCGACGTCACCCCAAGCCCCCACGCACTGAGACAATGCGTACGTATTACTGATGCATTTTATTTATTCAACATTGTGTTTTTCTTTAAAGTTTTCACTATAAAAACTAGAAAATCAACTAACAAAAAGTATTATTTGGTAGGCTTGTGGACTAATTAATCGAATTTCAGTGCTTTCTTACTGGACAAAATCGCTTTGGTTCGCGTACAGATTGGTTCACAAGGACTTTCCCGGAACAGATTGTGTTCGTGAACCCCAGGCATCGCTGCACTAGTGTACTGTTAGCGATGTGATGCTCAAAACAGGAGAATAAAACCTTTTGTGACCATTTAATCGTAGCACTCAGTGTGCTATGGTAGATTATTTAGCTTTATCTAATGCATTCTTTATCGTGATCCACAGCACAGGTCTCTGATCTACATGCTGTATGGCTTCGTGACTGTGCTCGTCATCATGGGCTGGACGTACGTCTCTCTCATCCTGTCTCACTGCATCCTCCTGTACAGCGTCGCCCTCGTTAAGAGGAAGTGGCTCTGCTTCCTGGCTGGACTCACCAGCCTGGCCACCTTCAAGATGGAGCCCTTCAGCTCTTGGCAGGTGGGTGGCTGACCAAATTGCCGATTTGTTCTCTTGGGTTTTGCAGAATACCTGAATGTATCCTGAATAAAATGTCCATCTTCACAGGAAATAAATGAAACCTTTACAGTGTTTTCACTTCTGATTCTGGATTTGCCCTCTGGCTTTTCTTTTAGGCTGGTTTCGTCACTGGCTCCTTCAACCTTCAGGATATCCTGTTGTACGGAGGCTGTGGGTTCTCCATCATGCGCTGCATGAGTTTCGCATTGGAGAACTGCGAGAAGAAGGATGGCCATTACAGCTTCATGGATCTGGTCAAGTACAACTTCTACCTCCCTTTCTTCTTCTTTGGGCCCATCATGACGTTCGATCGATTCCACGTGCAGGCGAGTCCCTGACGTCTCATTACTAACAACTCAATAATAATTTTATTATAATGACTCAACTGCTAAATAGTCATTTATTGGACGTAGTCAGTGCATTAGAGGAGTACTTCAGGATTTTCCCACCTATTCAGTGTCTAGTGAATGTATTATGATTGTGTATTTAACAAGAAAACAAAAATTTGGACGTTGAACGCAGTTGTTGAATTCCGTCAAGACGCGCAAGTTTAAAACTGTCGCCCGTTATACAGATTAGTGTCTGGAGTAGTCACATATACAGTATGCTACACACATAATAGATGGAAAATTAATTCTATCGATCTTTGGTTTATCTGCAGGCTAACAACCCTAACCTGATTCGTAAAAATCGAGAGATGTGGAACATCATCGTCCATGCTTTGGTGCACCTCGGAGCCATTTTGGTGGTGGATGTGTTCTTCCATTACCTGTATATTTTGACGATCCCGAGCGACATGAAGCTGGTGAAAGATTTGTCTGATTGGGCATTAGGTCAGTTTTCATCTTTAACATAACACAGTCGTCAGAAGAGGATGCATTGGATACTTGCAACAAGACTAATTATCATGAATTACTGTATATGGGGTTACATGCAGGACCTTTTGTAAATAGAAAAATATAGGTTTAAATGGACACTTTTGCTCTTTTGGTTTTGCTCTTGTGGGTAACAATAATAATAATAATAATAATAAAAATAATAATATGTATATTTTTTTGGTCATGAATTCTCACTAATAATTCACTGAGGCAAATGTCTGACAATTAAGCATTAGAAGCTTCTCCATTTTTGATCGACCAAAGAAACCTTTTGCATCGCATATCCTATCCCCTTTAGTGAATTCACTTTTCCATCAGAATTTGGACTACAAAATCGATCCGCATTCAGTCTGATGGCTACTTTTCCCAAAAAACAGCATAAAAGTGCAGTTTTCAGATGTCTCCCATATTGCCGTATGATGAAATGTCTTTGAAAATCGTCAACGGCTATGAGCTAAACCACAGATATTCACGCCACGTGGGAATGTCTGGCGTAGAGCCAGATTAGGAGCGATGAAAACCAATCAGATTACTGTATTGCGCAAATTTCATTTCATTCACCGACATGGGCCATTTTTGTCTTCCCTCCAGCTGGCCTGTCGTACTCGAACCTGGTGTACGACTGGGTGAAGTCGGCAGTCATGTTTGGCGTAATTAACACAGTGTCCCTGCTTGACCACCTGGACCCTCCCCAGCCCCCTAAGTGTATCACCATGCTGTACGTCTTCGCCGAAACGTAAGTTTAGACACATTACATGTACATGACAAATAAAATTTGGAAATAATATATTTATATATATATATATATATATATATATATATATATATACAGATACATACATACATATATACACACACACACACACACTCATTCCATTATTTAACTCATTCAATTTTTTTTTTTTTACATTTCTAGGCACTTTGACAGAGGCATCAACGACTGGCTGTGCAAGTGAGCAAAATGAACCTACTTCTGTCAACTGCTATAAAAAGTCTATTTATTTTTATGTATGAATATACTCAGAATGATATATTTCGGGGCACAGACAGGCATCTAACAGGCCTAATAGTAATAGTGTACTATTAGCTGCACAGGACAAGTCTTCCTTTTGTTTGCCATCAAGGTACGTCTATGACTACATTGGTGGAAATCATGATGGTATCTTCAAGGAGCTGATTGCTACAGTCTGCACTTTTGGCATCACTACTCTGTGGCTCGGACCTTGTGAACTGGTGTACATTTGGTCCTTCTTCAACTGCTTCGGCCTGAACTTTGAGCTGTGGGTGGCCAAGCTCTTCTCCCTGCCCCCTTTGTCTACCATTGAGGTATACTCTCAATCCCTTCTCGATCAGAATTCAGTTTATGACACGCTGACGAACACAATGGAGAGGCACAGCAGTAGGTTTGGACTATTCGGAAGGTTACTAGACATGCGAACACATCAGGGCTACTGTTCTACAAAATGATTAATTGGTCATAAACACCTTAAGGCCAATCCAAATCCACAATCCAACAGCTCTGAGCTTTTTTTTTTTATTGTTTAATTGAAATAATGGTTAGTCAGGGTAAACAGCATTTTCATATTGTTGTTTTTTTCGTAAAGGGTCTCATGTCTGAGGCAATGTCACGGCGTATCAGAGGGCTGTTCAACGCTGTTAACTTCTGGCAAATCATCCTGTATAACGTCCTTGCACTGAACAGCCTGGATTTTGCCAAATTGGTGGCCAAGAGACTGTTATTTAAGGGTAAGTGACATTTTAACAACGTATAATAGAATCGTGTAGAATTCTTTCTACTATAGTCCGTTATAGTATGTATGTAATTGAGTCAACACTTAGTAATGGGATAGTTTAGCCAAAAACTGGCTAACTGGCGCGATGAAGCTTGTAGCTAACGGATCACAAGAAAACGTCACACACCAAACATATCTTATGTTGTATGATCAATTGTATTCAGAACAAACTGAAAAACCCACCTATCCTATTTAACACTTATGTTATTTGTTCAAATTTTCCATTGCAAAGCAGTGAACAGAACATGAGGATCCTTTTCTAAAAGCTTCTCTTTTTGTGGTTGTTTCTCCCCCAGGCTTCCCCTTGTCCACTCTCTCAGTGCTATTAGTGACCTACTGCGGAATACAGCTGGTGAAGGAGCGCGAGCGAAAACTGGCCCTGCTCGAAGAACCCGAGCCGAGCAAACCCAAAACCGATTAAACGGCGCTTTGCCTTGTCCAAGCTTCTCATACCAAACCCAAGCAGCTCCCGTCACCATGGTCACTGCTCGAAACAAGCCTCTTTAATAAGCACAGGGTGTTTTTTTTTTCTTTCAAACTGTGAATAACCATCAAGTGCACTTGCTGTCCAAGCTCTAACTCCTTTCTCAGAGACTGCCACATACGAACCAAGTGCATTTTTTTATTCATTTTATTTAAATCTATTATGGATTGTCTGGAGAATGGGCTTGCCAGATATTTTATGCAGATCTAATATATTGAAACGATTAAAGATGAAAAAGTCTTTCTGGCTTTGTGTCTTGTCTGTTGTTGCTGTTGTGGCCATCATCACATATGACGGGTATTATTTGGACATTAAAAACTATTTCTTATCATCTTTCCAACCTAGTAAATGTCTGTTGAGCATAGCGCAGCCATTTAATCGTGTTTGAGAAGATTACATGCCACCACATTATATATATATATATATATATATATATATATATATATATATATATATATATATCTATATACACCCAAATTCTCTAA
>JAQMCW010000018.1:2693116-2708638 GCA_030068335.1 Chrysichthys cranchii
CAACAAGAATGTCAAATTTGGACTCGTCTGACCATAGAACACTTTCCCACTTTGAAACAGTCCATTTCAAATGAGTCCTGTACACACAGAGATATCTCCAGTTTCTCTGAATCTTTTGATGATGTTATGCACTGTAGATGATGAGATTTGCCATTTTACATTGCAGAACATTGTTTTTAAATGATTCCACAATCTTTTTATGCACTCTTTCACAGATTGGAGAGCCTCTGCCATCTTTACTTAAAGACATCCCTATTACAGCTAATCATGTTACAGACCTGATAACAGTTAACTTCATTAGTTGCTAGATGTTCTCCCAGCTGAATCTTTTAAAACTGTCTTGCTTTTTCAGCCATTTGTTGCCCCCGTCCAAACTTTTTTGGGACCTGTAACAGGCATCAAATTTGACATGTGCTCATTTAGTGGTCAAATGTGTACAATTTCCCAGTTTGAACATTTGTTATATTATGTTGAGAATAAAATATTGGCTTATGTGATTTATAATAATAAACATGTGATTCGAAAGTCTTTTAGTTTTCATTTTATTCCACTTTAAAGAATGTCCCAACTTTTCCGGAGCTCAGGTTGTACTTTCTCTTCAGAGCGATTACAGAAAGTTCTCCAGTGATATCCTTAACTGGAGATGTAACTCCATTGATCTTACTGCTTATGACCTTACCTGATCCTTTGTATGTTACTTACGCTGGGTTTTCCCACCTGACTCAGCCTACACCTGACTGTTCATGTTGATATCACAAGAATCTGGCATGTTAGAGCAAGCCTGGTCCAAAAATATCCTCAGGATTCAAATCCTGAGAACCACAAGATGTGTAGTTCTTGGTTTATGGAGATCTTGGTCAAAAACTAACCCTGAATCACTTCCCTGGAATCTTTTCTACTTTTCTAAGTTCCTCAAGTGGGATGAAACAATGACATTGATTACAATCAAAATTCTCTCCTAGCTGCTGTTTTAGCTTTGTAGCACAAAGCACTCGTCTAACCAGCTCAGCAAGCTATTTGTGAAGTAACCCTTTAAATCTAGATAACAGAGTCCAGACCTTTACATTCCTCTTTATGTAACATTTTAACACAGCCATTTGCTTGAATGTGTCTCATGCATCCTGAAGTGTGTCTAAACAAACTCATACCTAGGGCACTTGAAGGGAACCCTACAACACAGGATTTCCTTTGCAGATAGGGTTGCACCTATTTAAAGAACTTCAGAAGAACTTCTGTGGAATTCTTTAATAATAGTGTAAATTTATCCACGCTTTATCCAGATGTCTCCCTGTTTATGGTAAGCTTAATCAAATGTCAGCGTGCTCATAAAAAACAAAAACCTATTAAGAGTTCTTTAAGGGATCTTTGGATATAAGGAACTGTTTCTCGTAATAAAATCCGAATAAAGTTCTAAACATAACCTTGAACGGTTCCTCCAGAGGAACAACCAGAAACCATTAAGAGTTCTAGTTAACCTTTTCTAGGACATCTCTTAGTCCACAAACAGTGCCAATACTTTTCTCAAACTCTAGGTTTTGGTGAGCATGAAAAGGTTACAAGTTGACGTTAAACTACAGTGTAAAACATGGAACAGTCAGCGTTTAAATATGTACAGCTCTTCGTTTTTTTTATTATTATTATTGTACTTTGGCTTGTGCTAACATTATCCTGTCATCCCAATGTTTCATATTATCAGGTTTCAGAAGATTTATTGGACACAAGAACATTTTTCTTTCTTTTTCTTTCTTTCTTTTTTTTGTTACTTGGAAGAGGAATCATGACAGTTGGGTGTTGGGCGGAAAAGGGTTATCTAAACTGACATTTACCAAGCTTTTTATTCACTTTCTGAACACACTCTCTGGAGTCTTGACAGAGACACATAGACAACAGTCACAACAGTCAAGATACCGTGTCATGAAACATCCAAAGACGTCTCAGGCTCTGTCCATACTTTTTTCCTGCACACATTTGGCATTAGTTTAACACATGCCAGTGTTCTGAAACTTATCTTAAGAGTATAAATGCTTGAAGACAATCAAGTATTAAGAATGACATTAGGATTTTCCTGTATTCCATGAGGAAATTTGCTTACAAATGATCATACAATACAGTGAACCCCCGCAATATCGCGGTTCCCCTATCACGGGTTCAGTGCATCGCGGATTTTCAATTTTTGATTTGCGGAATTTTTTGGCTTTCGCGGGACTCTGGAATATAAAATATAAAATATAATTTTAAAAAATGTTAATTCAAACATTAAAAGAACATTTAAATTGAAATAAAACAGTATGCACTGCATTTCATCAGCGGATGAATACACAGTAGCGGTGTACACCACTTCCGCTAGTAAACAGGAAGTGACCTCACCGGCAGTCAGTACGCATGTAGAATTTTAAATGTTGTTAAAATTACGTAGGTTTAAGAGCGTAGAAAGTGTTTAAGAACATAGGACGTGTTTATAAGAGTGTGGAAAAGGTTAATAAGAGAATGGATATTGTGTATATTTATTTTGCAGTCATTAAAGTTTGTTGAGTATTTAAAATTACTCACAAGGCTTTTAAAATGAGAATTCACACTTTTTTTTTATTACCTGCAATTTTTTAAGGCAAAATGACAATTTAAATGCCACAAACCAGATTTAAAAGGCTCAATTCAAGACCTGTGTGAAACCACGTACATGTACCTCTAATTCAGGGGTGTCAAGCTGGTCCATAAAAGTGCCGTATGGGTGCGGGTTTTCATTCATTCATGCTCTAATTGGTTAAAAAGCATCCAATAGAAAAAAACCCCCGATTGCAATCTTCTGGATATTGTCACTGAAATATAATCAAATGTGAGGTTTTCCTGCAACCAGCATGTGTCCATCGTAGGCGCTTTCGGCCGTGGACACGGGTCAACATGGACACCCTGACCTTTCTATCACAGCCAGAAATAACTTTTTCAGCAATTTGTCCTTTGTGGTGAGATCACATCAGACGGACTACCCTTTTCTCAATGAGGCTTAGCTGATCATGACCCTGTCGCTGGTTGTCCTTCCTTGGACCACTTTTGGTAGGTTCTAACCAATACATACCAGAAACACCCCACAAGACCTGCTCTTTTGGAGATGCCCTGATCAAGTAGTTGACGTCATCTAGCCATCACGATTTGTTCAGCTCCTTGCGCTTGTCCATTTTCCTGCTTCCAACAGAACAACTATGAGAACTACCTGTTCACTTGCTGCCTATTATATACCCCACACCTTAACACGTGCCAGTGCCTTGAGACCATCAATATTAATTTTATTTACGTCACCTCTTATGGCTGATTGGTGCATGTTGTACACCTGGAAAACTTCTCAGTCACTCCCTTACTCACGTTCTATCGCTTAATCCTGTTCAGGGTCCCGTGGGGGGAAGCTGGAGCCAATCCCAGCAGACTTCAGGTGAGAGAGAGGCGGGGTTACACCCTGGGCGGGTCGCTAATCCATCGCAGGGCGACACACAGAGACAGACAACCATTCACAGTCGCATTCACACCTATGAGCAATTTAGAGCAGCTGATTACCCAAATCCCTTCTGTGCATGTCTTTGGACTGTGGGAGGAAACCGGAGAACCTGGAGGAAACCAAACACGGACACGGGGAGAACATGCAAACTCCACATGGAAAGGTACCCAAGTCGACTTCGGGGCTCGAACCTGGGACCTTCTTGCTGTGAGGCGACAGTACAACCCCCACACCACCCACCTGGAAAACTCCTATCCAAATACGACCTGATCATCCCATCAGTACACATACTCTCAGGGTTCGGGTTGACAGGTCATATGTCACGCCTACACCTACAGAGTGCCACTTCGGATAAGCAAATAAGCATGAAATGATCTTACACATGTTTTAGGTCTGAATTCTGGAATTTGAGTGTTAAGGCTTACCGAGTGGTTGACTCCCCACATCAGGACACTGAGAAGAGGGTCGCTGGAGCGGAAAAGCTTCTTCTTCTGCGGCATGAAGTGTTTTTTCTTGGTTTTGGTTTTGCTGGCGATGGAGGCAGCGAGGCTGGCAGCTCCAGAGGCCATGTTTCTTTTTCTTTTAGTAAGAATGCCAGAAAATGGGCGACCGACTGAATGACTGACTGGATGAATGAGTGTATCTGTACACTAACCTGACTAACTGTCAAAACCTCGACACCTGAAGCTAGTGCGAGTCAAAGGCGTCCCACCGGATGTTACCAAGTGCCTGTAATTCGTCCTTTCCGTCTGCGTTTCCTCTCTCATCCCTCCGTTAAATTAGCCTAAATAAACCAACAACGGTGTGAAATATCGCCGTTAAACCCGTTTACACGCCGACCTAGCTGTACTAGCTGTCAGTGGGGTGAACGTGAAGGTTATACAGCGTTAGTACAGGGCTGAATAGGAAGACGAGCACCCTTCACACACCAAAAAAACCCTCAAAACACCCACAGAAATCCCAAAAGGTTCAATTTAATTCCGTGTTTTGTTGCTGGGTATTTTTTTTTTTTTTTTTTACCCCCGTGGGTCAGTTATAAAATTCACAAGCCGAAAAAAACCCCCACAATTCCCAAAAGAGTCCTTTTTTGTTTTAAATTTCAAGAACCTACATAGAAAAATTCTAAATTCAGACCAAAACCGCCGTTTTCCACAGAATAACGCAAGAGGGTTAGTAGTCAGGGACGTCCATTGGGTGATGCGCGATTTCGGATTTGAATTTTAACGGTCGCTCTCGCGCGTCAGACACCTTCCGAGGAATAACCCGAAGTAGCTCGGTGTCGTGAGGCAGAGAAGCTGCATCTCCGCCATCGCCGATACCCTGCGCTTTGGGACGCTGCAGCTGGATGAAGGCACAGCGCATCAGTCCCGCAGCCCTCGTTGGGTTTCCGGTTAGTCTTACAGTTCACGGAGCGCCATTGGCTCACTGATGCACGCGGTAGGAACTGCCATGAGGAGTCGATTCCCCGAAATCTAGTGTTCCCAATAGGGAGTCGATTCCCAGACTTCTTGGGAGTCGGCTCCATGCGGTGAGACTGATTCATCTGCAGGTCGTGTAATGTGCACGGCTGGTTGAAAGTTCTGCCTTCAAACCTGGCATCATCTATTATGTGTAGATGTTTGACTGACTCACTGTTTGCATACCTGGATGGAAAGTGCCCTAGGGGGCCAAGTACCAAGGCTTATTCATTTAAATGTTCATGTATTCATGTAAAAGTGCTCAATTTTGTTGGAGGTTAGTACACGGCATGTGCTAAGAAACCTTGTACTGTACTTAATTCCCTCACTCACTCAATCATCTTCTGGCGCTTAATCCTGTTCAGGGTCGCCGGCGGGGGGAGGGAAGCTGGAGCCAATCCCAGCTGACTTGGGATGGCGAGAGGCGGGGTACGCCCTGGGCAGGTCGCTAATCCATCGCAGGGTGACACACGGAGACAGACAACCATTCACACTCGCGTTCACACCTACGAGCAATTTAGTCTAGCCTATTAGCCTAATCCCATCTGTGCATGTCTTTGGACTGTGGGAGGAAACCAGAGTACCCTGACGAAACCCACATGGACACAGGGAGAACATGCGAACTCCACATAGAAAGGCGCCCAAGGTCGATCCCGGGGATTGAACCCAGGACCTTTTTGCTGTGAGGTGACAGGGCTAACCACCATACCACTGCGTCACCCCTGAACTTTATTAACAATGCAACATATGTAAAATGTCACTAGTCCATTCTGACATTTCTGTGTTTTATATTAACAAACAATTCAGTGTTGACAAATAAATATGTGTTAGTTCGTCTTTATAGTCAACCCTCACTGCGGTGACACTCCGCTCGCCATGACACTTAAGTTGGAAACCACATGTTTAGAAAAAATCAGGCTGTAATCAGTGGAATGGCGGGGGCAGAGGTTAGCGTCGTCACCTCACAGCAAGACGGTTCTGGGTACGAACCTGCCGGAGGGCCCTCCAAGTTTGCCAGATCTTTTCTTAAGTAGAAGCCCTGGAGACTGGGGTTTTCAGTAGTGTCTAGTAATCACCTTTAAACATGGCACTTGATTTTAAGACTTAAAAAAAATGAGGCTGAAAAATTCATACCCAAGAAGAAAAACTATTATTTATTTGCTGTCAAACATCATATATTGTAACATTAACTCAAGTGACAATTGGTCAACACTATGACAATGAGAAGATGATAGAAGAAATAACATGCTAATAGAACTTTAGCATGTTCGTTGCCTATATATTGCTGCATGTATGGCCTTAATTGTAATCCTCATATTAATTTATATGATCTATTTGTTTTTTTTATTATTATTATTATTTAACAAGATGGCTTCCAACACTGATATTAATCAGTATATAAAACAGAAACCTGATCCATCATGTTACATTATTTTGCATTTTATTTTAGGGGTATTGACTGTAGCCCAGTAGGCAACCTGGGGAGAACATTATAAAATACGTAGTAGGGAACAGTAAACAAACCATTGTTCGATTAGGTTTCCAAGAGCTTTATAACCATAAGCCTACAGAAGTGAGGGTAGAAGCCAATTCATTCAGAATACACCTAAATAAAAGTCCTGTTTTATGAACTCTTTTAGAGGATTTAAAGAAATCCCATGCAGAATCCAGCATATTAAATAAAGATTTACATGCACACCTCCAAAACTGGTACTTCTCACCTGGAGTTGATTTAACAATGGCAGAAAGTCAGTTCTTTTTTACCTTTTCATTTACAGGACTGCCTTAAGGACAGAGAACTTTGCAATTTCCAGTTCCATGGTAGCATGACAAGGTGCGTCTTTAATTTCTTAACTTCTTCTTCTTAGATCCTGTCATGCCATCCAGCACAAAGGGTGTCAAGTGGTCCCCATGGGGCTTGGTTGACATTTCCTCGCATAAATGCATTTATTTAGCGTTTATGGAAGGAGTCTCCAGTGTCAAAGTTTGGTAATACGTACAGTATAAGCTTTCTGAGACATGTGTAATAAATTAAAATCGACTAACATGTTAAAGTATCTAAAAACCACTGTGTAACAATTGAAAGATTTGTACTTATGCACCGATTTAAAAAAAAAAGATGGCTGAAATGAATGGAGGCAGCAAGTTTAAATCTATTATTATCAAAAAGAAACAAAATGTGAGCAGAAAACAAAATTCATGTTTTTTAAACTGTAAATATATTTGTGACTTAACTGTAGGCCTACGTAGATTCTCAACCAAGTTAGTTGCTTATCAGTGGGACGCTATTAAATCAAATCATATTTTTCATACGGTAGCAAATTCAGTGGTATTGTCAAATATCATTGCGTCGTAGCAGATTCCATAGCATTGTCAAATACTGAATCATTGCCTTATGAATCAAAATGGTTTCATATCTTAGCAGATTCAGTAGTATTGTCCAATGTTGACTCATTGCCTGATGAACTGAAATTGTATCCTATCATAGCAGATCCTAAGGCCAGTGCCTTAAAAATCTGAGTCATATATGGTAGTGTAGCAGGATCTTTGGTATCATCAAATATTGAATCATCGCCTTAAGAAACGAAACAGTATCATATCGTAGGAGGTTCAGTAGTATGGTCAAATATCCAGTCGTTGCCTTGTAAACTGAAATGAAATCATGTTGTAGCAGAATCATTCATATGAACAAACGCTATCCAATCATTGCCTTAAAAACTGATATTGTACTGTATTGTAGCAGATTCAGTAGTATTGTCAAAGAACTGAGACTGTACAGCTTGGTAGCAGATTCAGTGGTATAGTTAAATATAGAATTTTTACATTATGAATCTAAATCAAATTGTAGCAGATTCATTAGTATCACCAAATATCCAAACGTTGCCTTGTAAATTGAATTAATATTATGTCATAGCAGATTCAGTAGTGTTGTCAAATAGGCTATATATTGTTGTCTTAAGGATCCATATAGTATCTTATTGTTGCATATTCAGTAGTATGGTCAAATATCCAATCGTTGCCTTGTAAATTGAAATGGTATCATGTAGCAGATTCACTCATATGAACAAACACACTATCCAGTCATTGCGTTAAAAATTGATCTTTTACTGAGATTGTACAGTTTGTCAGCAGATTCAATGGTATCACCTAATACAGGTAGTCCTCAAGTTACGATGGAAATGCGTTCCGCCACACCCACTGTAAGTCGAAAATATCATATGTCAAACCACTGTGTTGAACCACTTAGCCTAGCTTAGATATCTCAGCCTAGCTTTGCGTAGCTTAGCCCAGTTTAGCCTAGCCTACCCAGGAGTTTTTTTCTGTAGAAGACAACCCGCGGTAATGCACTATACATTACACCAATACACAAGTTAACGCCATGAGTTGCGGCAGAGAGAGTGAGGCATCACGCAAAGCGAGTGATCCGGGTGTCGTCCGCGTACGTCATATGCTGTTAGGCTGGTCTGCCAGCAATGCCAGCCCACGAATTTGAAAGATATTCTAAATATTTTACACTGTTTAGCGCATCACAATTGTCATTGTAACTTCGAAAAATCGTAAATCGTGCCATGGTAACTCGGGGAGCATCTGTATTGAATTTTTGCATTATGAATCTAAATCATAATGTAACAGATTTATTAGTATGCTCAAAAATCCAACCACTGCCTCGTAAATTGAGGGCAGTGGTAGTTCAGGGGTTAAATATGACCTGAAACATCATCACATTTTCACACAAGTCCTCAAAGTATTATTATTAAATTAGGGGGGAAAAATCCCTTATAGTGCTTTATTGGCCTTAGGTAATCAGAATGTATTTAATAACAGTGTTCACTCGATAAAGAATTAGAAAGCAGTATGTGTAGTTGTAATGTCCCTGAAAGTACGGGCGCTCAAAGGAGCTTGAATTCTCATAATAATTGATATACCTTGAGCCTTGATAGGAGCAAATAGAGAGACACGTTAATTTGGAAGCCCTAATGTCTGCTATAGGATTCAGGGCACTATCAAGTAGGAACATAATTAACACTGAGGAAACTTTTTTAAATGCTGCTGAAACAAAAGAGAAAAGGGGCTGCTATAAAGAGTATAATAGCAAAAAGATGATTAGATAGACCTAGCAGCTGTAGGTATAGAAGTGATTGAGGGAGAGATTAACATGTGTACAATGAGTGACTGAGGAGTGGAATGAGTGTTGTGAGTTCTGCCATTGCGGGGGTGTCTGATGCAGGAGTGTGTGTGATGGATGTAGACTTGCGTTGCACGGTCTGGTGGTGGAGCCTAGTGGTGAAAAAATATAGTGTCTGGCATATTAGATTAAATGATTAAATAAAAGGTGCTGTAAGAGAGTTATGCTCCTAAGGTGATAAAGAGAACAGTAATAAAAATCACAAGTAATTTAATGATAAAATAATAATAATAATAATAATAATAATAATAATAATAATAATAATAATATATATGCTTTATTAGATAAGAAGCTTCTGGTTGTTTTCTCTCTTTGAATACCCCCACACAGGCTTTCCTTCAGTTCAGTTCTTCGTGCCTTAAAGGTAATGCTTTGGGGAATTCCAGCTAGGATAAGGCTTCGAGTAATCAAAATGTTTAATTTTGTCTAATATTACAGTAAAACTACCATTGTGGAAAACATGCGAACTCTAGCATTACAGTGAAAATAAAACAGCATGTGGTATTAAAAATAGTTTACTCACCAACCAACATTACAGTAAGGAATCTGAAGTGATTATCAGGAAGTGTCATTTCTGACATCTTTCCATCAGTAAAATCTGATTTATTAATATATATTGAGTAAAGACCATGTGCTTTTATCGTTCAGAAATTTCGACCAGCAGTTTTAGACTTAGATTGATTTCTCTTCGCTAAAATGTCTGCACTGCTATCAGCTGCCAATTCGCAATTCGGATTTCAAAATTAAAGTCCCTTTTCGTTCCAGATCTGCTTCGAGTTACGTAGGGGAAGAGCTGCTATATGCCATGAATTGTATAGCAACAATTTTTTTTTTTTTTTTTTTTACCAGCTATGACCTTGGACAAGAACTTCTCATTAGGAAACTCACCATGGTGGGCACAATAAAAAAATAAATACACCTGAGCTGCCCCCTGAATTGTTGCAAGTGAAGACCAGGGCTACACTTTCCTCAAAATTTGCTTTTACAGACCCCTGCACTGCTGTTTCGTACTGTCCAAAAAACCACGGAATGGTATACTGGTCTCCACTCTTCACAAAGATGTAGCTGTGTCATCAGGAAGTGACAAAATGGCCACAATCATCCTGGACTACAACAAAAATAAAGGAGGAGTGAACAACCTGGACAAGCAGACTGCCACCTACACTTGCCAGCAAATGACCAGGAGATATGGCCAATGGTTGTGTTTTACAATATGCTCAATGTCCTTGCATATAATGCATTTGTGTTGTGGACCCATATTCACCAAGGATGGAACCCAACCAAAAAACACAAGTGGAGAATGTTTCTTGAGGAGCTAGGAAGTTTGCTTGTCAAGGCACATATTGAGTAAAGGGAACAGGTGCCCTGAGACCCAGCCAGTGCAGCCTTGGTCAGACAGCTACAGAGCTCACCAAGCACTCCATCCACGCCCAGTGCAACATGAAGAGCATCAGTGCTGGCATCCCCCTCAGCCAGCCCTGCCTCAACATCAACTCCAACAGCCACAGCCACAACCCCAGTGAGACCACCAGATTCCAAAAGAAAGAGGTGTCAGGTCTGCCCTAGCAATAAGGACAGAAAGACTAACACATTGTGCTTCACCTGGAAAAATTCTCTGCAAAGAACACACTAAAAGTGTAACCTTTAGCCTCGGCTACATCTAAACACACACACACACGTTCTTGCACATAGAGTTTTTACAGAACTAGTACTTCAATTCTGTGGTTTGATTTGCTTGATTGGTTGTTTGATTGTTTGATCTTGTAAATCTACATTGTATTTTTTGTATTGTTTATTACTAGTTATGCTTTTCACTTGGTATTTGTATTAAATTCTATTCTTGGGAGAAAAAAAAGACGTTTTTTTTTTTACCTATTTCTTGAAGTAAACATGCATGGGTCAAAATTGACCCATAACACCATAAATGTTACTTTAGTTATGATATTAAAATAAAAAAAAAAACTTTTTTGAAAACTTAAGAGACGTTCTAATACCCCTCAGTAATGGTCAGGTAACATAACATTATATTTATTTTATTATTTTCTTGAGGTACAGTTGACAATGTTTTTTTTATTTTGAAAATGAGGGGTATGGTGTAAAAAAAAAAGGTCTAGGGGCAACAAAAGAAACTATTAAAACCAATCTTTTCATGGATAAGGAAGCCTAACAAGGTAACCAAGAGGTAAGAAACAAATTGAATTATAAATAATTGTTTTCAGGGTATTTTATGGCTGATTTAAAACACGGGTCAAAACCGACCCGTTAACATAAGATATAGTAACAGAAAGCTAACACGAGAGGAAGGTTAAGCTGTCTATGCTTTTTTTTAAATATATACATATACTGTATAAATATTTATTTCACTGACAACCAGAAGCATGAGATTATAGGCTTAAAGGTGTAAACTACAAATGATAGGAGGACAATTAAATGTTTATCTAGACAGAAAAAAAAACAATAGCTGTAGACCAACCTATTGCCTAATACCTGGACAAGTAGAAAAAATGCATTAAGCCATGTTTGTATTGATTACTTCTTGGCCACAGGTGTTGGGATTATTGGATTTTAATTGGTTATTTATGGCTTTCCAGCGCTGTGTGGAGAGCTGGCTAGAAAAGCGGATGGGCACCACATATGGCCCGCCAGCAGGCAAGAAGCTCTCAGTCTTTATTGATGACCTCAACATGCCAGTCATCAACGACTGGGGAGACCAGGTACACTGTGGTGCACTTCAGTGAATGTCTAATTCATGCGGTTTGTCCTTGCATGTGCAGTTGTTTTGCAACAAGATGCATCCAAAATGTCAGCCAAGGTTGTGCTTCTTCCTTATGGCAGTAGAAGCAGCAGAGGTTCTTTATAGATGAATGTGTTTTTTGGTAGACAAGTCTCCACTGGTAGCATTAAATAATTCATATGGCAAGAATTGCTAGTGATGGGTTTTTGTTTTAATTCACAAACATATCTCTGTCATTTATTATTCCCCTTTCTTTTTCTAATCAATCTGGCACATCAGAGAATTAACCTACTGCATATGGATATGGTACCACTCACTGATTAGATGACTGCTGGGAAAATGTACACATGTGCGAGCAATACGAAAATGACAACAGAAGCAGTAGATGTGGCCTAAACAACATATACAACCCTGCTTTAGGGATTTCTCATGCAGGGAAATACTGTAAGTTACACCATACCATACACTTTCCCCTTCTCTAAAGGTCACAAATGAGATCATACGCCAGGTGACGGAGCAGAAAGGCTTCTATCACCTGGAGAGACCTGGTGAGTTCACCCATGTGGTGGACGTCCAGTTCCTGGCAGCCATGACCTGCAAGGGTCATAAAGAAGAGGACATTCCCCAGAGGCTCAAGAGGCAGTTCTCCATCTTTAACTGCACATTACCATCGAACGCCTCAACTGACAGGGTCAGTATGCACAAGGTTTCATTCTGCAGCTCAGTGCAAGTATAGATTGGCGGAGAAAGACTGTGAGAACAAGAGCTTGCCTTTTAGCTAATGCTAGGGATAGTATGATTGACAGCAACTCAGGAACGTAACATAAATGTTGAAAAAACATTACACACTCCATTTTAACCTTGTAGCACCCGGGGGTCATATATAACCTAACTTCTGTGCTGATTTATGGAAAGCTCTGTTTTCACTGCTGTTAGCTGATTGGTCCTTCTGCAGAATACTACGCTAGGTGTTATTCTGGTACTTATTCACTTCGCACGTGAACTTCTTTCAGCTAGAAATTCTACTATTTTTGTACCTGACTTTTGCACTTGTATGTCGTTCTGGATAAGAGTGTCTGCTAAATGCCTGTAATGTAATGTAACTTTTGTTTCACCCTTATATTCAATCCACTCATTGGTTGGTGAACATGAGTAGACATCCCAGAACATCTCATAAGGACCATTTCATTAAATGTAGTAAGAAAGGGTTGATTTCAGTCACTATTTAAATCCACCAGAAGATGGTGCTTCAATACTTCACTTCTCCAAGATCCAGAATTTAATAACTACAATAAGAGAGAGTGGGCATTCTTTCTAGAGATGAACGACTCCCCAGGAATCCTAGCATTACTCTTATGGGAAATGGGTAAATCTGTAATTAGAGAGAAAATTATATCGTATTCATCCCATTAAAAAAGCAGCAGCATGAAGTTGAGAATAAACTAGAAGGAAATATTAATCAACTAACACATTCCTACTCCAGACATCTCAAATATCAACTTGAGCAAATCACATATAAAAGAAAAACAAAAAACGCAATTTCTACTCCAGCAACTTACTAATGAAAATCACTCACCCCAGAAAAATTACCTCCAAATTATACATAATAATTTCAAATATTGATGAATCAATCACACTACCAATATACAAATGGGAAAATGACTTGTAGTACTCCCCCAGCTCTGACTTCTAGACAGAAATTTGCAATAGCATCTTCTCCATGAATAAAAAATGCAAATTTACAACTTATACAGTATAAAAAAATTCATAGGACCCACCACACCCAAAGGAAAATATTTAAAATGGAAGACAGGAAGACGGGGAGAGGAGACATCGTTCGACCTGTTTCTTGCCGAGGAGCTGTACAAAAACACCAAGGACAGTGACTATGAGGATGACATCCCTACTCCTGTTCAGTGTGAGGAGGAAGAGGAAGATGAGGTTGAAGAGGATGAAATTTCACGAAGTTTATCCCCTTTAAGTCCCTCGAGAAATCCGTCCACTGCAAGACGCTCGTCCCCTCTACACCGTTGAAGAGGAAGAGGACGAAGAAGATCATGAAGAAAACGATGAAGAAGCAGCCGCCCCTTTAAGAAGCCCACAAGAATCCCCTACAAGAAGTCCATGAAGACGTTCCCCTGGCAGGAGCCAAGCACAAGTCTATTAAGCATTTACAAAAACCGTTTTGCTAGTTGTGTTGCGATGCTTTTGTGTCTGGGTCAGTCATTTCATTGACACTGCACAGGCCAGCTAAGATGGTGAGGGCAGAGCTTTAGGAACATGGGTATGAACGGGGGTATAGGCTCACGGAGTGAAAAAAAAACAACCATGAATTAACCTAATCTTTCCTGATGCACCTTTAACTGAACATACAGTACACCCCAGAAACAGTAGACAGAGATAAGTATCCATTTAGGTATAATGAATATATAGCTATTACTAAAGTATGTCTTTGTCAGATTCTTGTGAAGTAATGGTCATCTAGGATCTTTAAAATATTGCTGTACTGATGTGAATAATGATAAAATGTGTAAGACTGGAATTAATATAGTACTATTGGGCTGATCCTCAGGCGTGAAGGATCCTCGCTTGTATTCCTGCCCCATTTATAAGAAGCCCGTGAGGACAGACTTGAACTGCATAGCAGCTGTGGACTTGAAGACAACTCAGCCGCCTGAGTACTGGATCTTACGAGGTGAAGCTCTACTGTGTGACGTGAAATAATGCCTGTCTGCGAGATCTAGATCTGCTCACGCATAGTACTGAGACATTGCAGGAGTCCAAGCTGTCGTTAGGGCTCCATTAATGGCTACATAAGCTCTTCTGATTTCCTTTATAGTATCTATAAACACCTTTTAACTCACTAGCCTGTATATCTTTTCTGTCTGTTGAAGTTATTAAGACACAAATCCTTAGTTTGTCATGTTTTCGAGAAACCGCAAAAAATCCTTTGTTCTGACTTAGTTGGGTAAAATCATATCGTCTTCATCCCATTAAAAAAAAAACAGCAGCATGAAGTTGAGAATAAACTCGAAGAAAATATTAATCAACTAACACATTCCTACTCCAGACATCTCACATATCAACTTGAGCAAATCTCACATAAAAAAAACAACAACAAAAAACGCAATTTCTACTCCAGCAACCTAAATATGGACACTTTGTGTACGGTAACAAAATAGGCAAATATTTGGCAAATCAAATACAACACAGAAAAGAAAAAAATACCATCACATCAATAATTAATTCTTCAGTTTAACTAAAGAGATAACGAAAATCATTATCAAATGATTTCAAATATTGATGAAATCAATCACACTACCAATTACCAGTTAGTATCTCATTGTTATTTGTGCAGTTTGTGCCAGTTCAACCTGTCAGTTCTGTACATAACACGAAACTCATCATGTTTCATGCCAACATTATTTTAAACCATCACAGTCTTAAATCATTTGACTGATAAAATTAACATAAATATGTCTGGAAATTCTATCGTCAGACCCACTGAAGTCATAAAATCACAAGACTAAATGTACCATTAATGATTTTGATGAGTTTCTTTCACCTAGGTGCCATACTTATTAAGGTTAAGATTCACTTTATTGTCAGCTACTGTGTTCATGTACATAGTGAGATGAGACAGCTTTCCTCTGTGATG
>JAQMCW010000018.1:2728366-2743614 GCA_030068335.1 Chrysichthys cranchii
GTTGACTATACGAGTGAGCCACAATCCCGCAGTGAGTGAGAGAGAGACGTTGTGATCACGTGAGGCTCGGCAGACGACGCGTACACATACTACACGTATTATAAGACATCACTCGTTCATCAAGTCAAAATTTTATTACAATTTCATGCTCGTCTTGCAAAACACTCACAGGCCAAGTTACTTGCAATATATATATATATATATATATATATATATATATGTATATATATATATACACACCATATATGTAATGAATATGTAACAAAATATAATAATATATGGTAAGCAAGCTGGGTGCATGAAACACTGATGGAATGGGGTATTATACTGTATAATGTAAACATTTACAGGGGGTTTATACATTAAAAGTGTATTGTGTAAGGTTCACAAAATAAATCTGAGGGCTTCTGGGGAATTTACTCACTCCTGCTAGGACACTCCAGTTACCTTACACAATATTACACTATAGCGTCACGTTAACAGCATGACGTCACGACGTAGCCGTGACAATATTACGTCATTACGTATCATTAACAATATTACGTTATAACTCAAAGATCTTCTCGAATGTTCCTCAGGTTCTTCGTTGGCCATACATATGTATATGATTTTATTTTATTATTATTATTTTTTTTAGATTGAATGCCGATAAATTAGGACATTTCGTCGACAGAACATTAGAAAACAAACTCAGCGCCATTTTGGGATTTTCCCCCCAGTGGGCTTCATATCATGAGCACTGAGGGACCCAGCCGGCGCTTTTCTCACCTGCCCGAGTCCTCCGCGTCCTCAAACTGTCCCGGGACAATCTGCGACATCGCAATGTGTTCTCCTTCAATACACGGTCGCAAAAAAACCCCAAAGATATTTCACAATTATGGACCACAAAACAGAGAAGCACGCCGGAATCCCCAGCTCCGCACACTTCCGCCAACGTGACTACGGAAGCCGAAGAGGCTCATCTCCATGGCAAAGGCAAACACAAAAACTTCAAAACAACAAATGACTCTGTGTTAGTCGTCTGGGTGGGGTATTGGGTTTCTTCCACGCCTTAATATGAAATTAGGCGTCTCAAATCACGTAATATTACCTCATACGAATCCTCTGAAGGAGTAAATATTTTCACAAAGCCTAAAACACAGACTTCCTGCAGTCCATGGGAGGGCTGGATGAATCCAGGGCTTAGTAACAGGGTGGTTAGGAAGTGTTTTGGTGTGTGTGTGTGTGTATATATATATATGAGAGGGATGGAACAGAATAATGCTATCACAAGATTAGCATTAGCATTACGTTTTGATCAACATCCTGCCAAACCTGGCCATTTATGCTATATTATACACAGATTAACTTTGAATTCAAATTAAAAATAAAAAAGACATATGACATATTTTAAAATTTCTCTCTTCCCTTCAGGTTGCTGGGCCAGGCTTGTGATTGGATGGGCGCTCCCCCCACCTCGGAGAGCCGGGCTTGGCCTATGGCTCCATTAAATTACAATTATATAGCAAGTACAGCTCTAAAATTAATGATCCTACTCTAATACGCTCTTGTTTCTGTCGTAAAACTCCATGTAGGGACTTTTATTGCTGACTCATTAAAAAAAAGTGTATAATCGCCACTATGGTAGGAGGTAGCTCAGGGGGTTTAGACGTTGGACTGCTGATCGGAAAGGTCAGGAGTTCAAATCCAAGCACTGCCAAGCTGCCACTGTTTGGCCCTTGAGCAAGGCCCTTAACCTCAAATGTGCAGTTGTACAAATGAGATAAAACTGTAAGTTGCTCTGGATAAGGGCATCTGACAAATGACTGTAACATAATATGGTAACATTTTCTGTGAGAATGTACATATTATCACGTACAGCAGTGCTCACCAAGCCCGTTCCTGGAGATCCACCTTCTTGGAAACTTCAACCATTCAAAGCGTGAGTCCTATCATTAGCCTTAAGAAGTTCTTGATCAACTAAAGAGGTGTATTAGATTTTGGCTGGAGCTGAAACCTGCAGGAACGTAGATCTCCAGGAACAGGAACATGGTGAGCACTGTGACAGAGGTCACTCAGTTACTTTATGTTACGACACATGCTAATGCTTCAGGCTAAGAGCTGTTTGAACTTGTTTGGATAGGCTGGTTAGGGTTAGCAGTTATAAAGCTGCTACAACATAAGTGATAACATGAACCAATTTGTTTTGCAGATGCTCTACAAGATTAAATACAAGTATAAAAGGATTAAAAAGGAAAATAACCAACACTCAGGTGAAAACAGGGACTTCCCTTATACATCAGGTTGCATCATACACCCCACATTGATTGTTTCCCGAGAAACGCACAACCCAAAGTGTTTTATTTTTTGTTTAAAAAAACAAAACAAATACACATTAGCACCATAATCGCTGGTTACCGGTTACCAGTAAGACCCTTTACACTGTGATCAACCCTTAATAATTGTGAAAGTGTATTTACATGCTGGATCAGCAAATTAGTGTGGATTTCTGGATTATGTTCTGACATGATGCACATGATCATCCTGACACAATTCCTGCTATCCTGTGTAGCATGTATCGTCATAACATGCACTATTATCATGTACTGTGATCCTGGATGCAAGAAAGATCATTTGGTGCATATAGATGAAATTTTCACATCCCTCGGACAAACTATACCAAGTTAAAAAAGAATAAATAAAGAAAAAAAAACACACACAACAGAGCTCCGTTTAATTTCTCACGCTTTCTTAGTGTATATTTATTGCTTGAATGATTTCAAATAGGGTTGAGTACTCATGTACAGAAACGAAACAAAATCAGCAAAAGAACCTTTCTAAAACTGAACATGAGAGACAAACTTGTGCAATCCCTTTAACAAATGCATTTGTCTTTACAGTGATCAACACAAATCGGTGAAACGTGCAGAATTACAGAGGATGAGGACGAAGATGATGGACATCGAGGTGAATTCACATTCATACATATGCAAATGCTGGAACTGTAGTGATTGCTCTAACTTGAGATTTGTTTACCCCCCCACCCCCACCCCCACAAAACAGACGATTTAAGTATGCATAATTTGAAAAGCCCCTGAGAAAGAGAAGAATTGGTAACCACCCATTTTAATTAGACATGCAAAAATCACTACTCTAGCGCTAATTCAATTCAAACTCAGGCTTCAATAATCATCAGATATTTAGTTAATGCACATGTGTAATGTGGGGGCTGATTTAACTGAATTAATGCAAACAAAAACAAACACAGACAGACAAACACACAAACGACAACATTAATAAAACAATCTATGGCAAAAAGCTCAAGGCATCATAATCATAACCATAAAATAGGTGATAATATAAAGAACTTCAAGATTGTTCAGCGCTACAGTCATTGTTTTCCGTTTCTCCTCGGCGTTCATACGCAACTCCGCGTAAGCTCCGAGCACTCGTATCAATAAATACATAAAATATTCAGTGTGTTCTCCTTATCTTTGATAGACCTGCGCATACACACTATACACTACAAGCAAGCACACACATTTCTCAGACGCACCGTAATAGAAAAATGATTTGTTTTTCCGCAAAATTCACCAACGAATCCCAGCTGGTGAAACCTTTTTTATTTTTGTTTTGCCCCCCCCCCCAAAAAAAATAAATGAACAGTTTGGCCTTCGAAGGGTTGAAGTTTAAAGATGCAAAGAAAACGAACATTTCTCTTGAACTGTGTTATTGCTCATTTAGAAGGCATGTGCTGATATTTTAAAAATGAAATGACCCTTTATCAAAAAAAGGCATATCTGCTGCACAAATACACTGCCTACATGCTTCGAGGAAACATTAGAAATCCTATTCTTAAGTGCCCATATACTAATATTGCGATATGTTGCACTATGATTTGTTGCATAGTTTTTGGCTCCGAAATGCAGCATTTCATTGTTGATCATCTGAGTCCTAAAGATAAACTTCATTCAGCTAAATAGAGGTTTATGAGGTTAGATTTGCTAACTGCAGAGGTACTAAGGAGGCGAATATGAAAAGTAGGAGGCAGTGTGAACAGCACAGTTGTACAAGTCGAGGCAAACAGCAGGGCGAGTTCAAGTATAAAACCCACAGCATCACTGCGCTAAAACATACAAGAGACTCTGATTCACATTGGGGTTAAACGCAAGGTGTACTGCGAAGCACACTTCTGTCTGATGCATTCTGTGTAAAACCTTGGCTTGATTTCAAAATTGTGCTCAAGTCTGAAATAGAAAACGGACCAAAGAAGTCCGCTGGATCCATCAAGTGCATTGGACGTGAAGTAAGCGGATCGTGCGGATCCGTATTCTCAACTGGAAAAGCTTCCATACTCGCCAATTTTTAAACCAAGTGTACTTAATACAAGCTTTTGCCTCGAGGCAGTGTCTGAATGTCAGGCTTTACACCCCGAACCACCAGGGGGCGCTGTCTCAACCACCAGTTACGTTCCATGTCCAACACACCGCAAAGCCTACAAAAACTGGCAAATATTGCCAAAAACATTGACCAACGATCACCCAAACTGATAACCAAAAGTACACTAGGCCACTGAGTGAACCAGTGACACCTCCAAAACCAAAAGAAGCCTATTCGGAACAAAAAGTTCAGAGAGATATGCTCTCAGGCACTTGAGGAAAACTCACTGAGAAGACTAAAAACAAAGTGGAATTGACTTAAGAATAATACATATAATGGTGCTAATATAAATCACTGACTTATCATATAAAACACTAATTTATTTAGATATAAGGATTATAGAATTAATTTAAAAAAAAAAAAAACCCAAAAAAAACACACACACACACACAATCATATACATTTGATTAAAAATGATACTGTGCAGTGAATCCAAATCTCTGGGGAAACAAAATCATTAAGGCATTGAGAGAAAGTTTCCAGTTTTGCATTTTGGATGCATTAAAATGTCTGCATGAAGACGCCAGACTCGAAGATTGCATCGTCTTTTTAGTGTTCGTGTAAGATCATGGAAGTATGGCACAGGATTAACAGAATCGACACATCTTAAACAACATGCTTGTCTGCAGCTCCCTGGTTATCCTTAAGACTGGGATCTGCTGCATCTTTGGGTTCTGGGACCTTAGGATCCAATTCAGGTTCCTTTGTTTGAAGTTCTTTGGAAGCCTTTACTGAGCATGCTTCCTCTTCTTGGACCCCAGTATCATCTATCGTCTCTACAGCTTCCTCGGGGCATTTTCCTTTCTCCGTCTTGGATGTCTCATTCTCAGCAGGAGAAGTCTCACTCTCACTTCCAGAAGAACTCCGTAGATCTTCCCCATCCACAGCACTATCGTCTCTTACTCCATCAACCTCGTCAGTTCCTCTGTCATCTGAGGTTTTCAGGTGAATACGCTGATGCCTCACCAGACTGTGTTTCAGAGTGAAGGTCCGGTCACATGTTTGGCACTGATAAGGTCTTTCTCCTGAATATTAAAAAACAGTCAAATTCCCCCAAATTCCTCAACTCACTCAATAAAAATCTACATAATATTTTCAGACTTGAGTATTCTTACCGGTATGCGAACGCATATGTCTGGTCAAGTCTTGTAGGCTCCAAAAACGTTTGCTGCACACATTGCAGATCTTCTTTCTCTTGTCAGGTTTACCTCCTGCTGATTCAAACTCTGAAAAACCACCCTCTTTCTCTTCACTTCTCTCCTCTTTCTGTCCCTCATACTCCTCTTCCTCAGCACCACTTTCCACAACGCTGCTGTTCTCCTCTTTCTCGGCAGTCCCAGTCTCCTGCCCAGCTTCCTTTATTGGTGAACTGTTGGTGTCAAGAGACTGACTACATCCTGAAGGCTGATTTCTTCCTTTCCTTCCTCCGTCTTCATTCCGGATGTCCTGCAAATGAATCTTCTGGTGCCGACTGAGGGTGGCTGCATGCCGGAAAGTCTTTTTGCAGGTACTGCATGTGTGAGGAAATTCCTCTGATGGTGGACCCTCTGGTTCCACTGCAGGTTCTGCAACCTCAGGTGGCTCCTGCTCGCGTTCTGAGATTTGGACTTCTGTTGGTTTGCTGGCAGCATTCATATCAAGGCTCTTGTTGCTCTGTGAGTCGTCGTCATTTTTGTCGTCATTTGCGTTCACGTGAACGTTCTCAACCGCTTGTGAGCTTTCTAGATCTTTCTCCAACTCTGGTGATTCTGTGGCTTTGAAGTCTTCATCCTGCTCTGTCAAGTCCATGTCATTAGTCGTGGTTTGGACTTCTTTATTGGGATCGGCAGCATCTACCAGGACAGCAGTCTCAGCATCGGAAGCACCCTCTACAAAATAAATGAAATGTTAAGCGAGCACCAGTTAAGGCTTGAGGATTAGTTGGTACAATTTTTAAACCAATAACGTATCTCCACAAGAATTTTTATGTCAAAGATCTGAAGGAATGTGGCAATCATACCTGTACTTCCCTGTGACCCCTCATCAGCCTTGGTTTTTGGGTGCGACCCAGTATTCTGCGGTGTGTTGCGATTGGATACGCCATGCTTACGAAGAAGGTGGCGCTCACAGTTGGACTTAGTGGAGAAAAATGCATCACACTGAGGACAAGGGAATGGCTTTTGGCCTAAGAGAAACACCATTACAACATTACTGTTTACTTTTCACTGCTTCTAATGGTCTTTAGGGGTTAGTGAATATGTTTATTATGGCAAGCAGTCACACCAAAGCACGACTGACCTGTGTGTGTTAGCATATGCCTCTGTAAAGAACTGGTCCAAGGGAACACCCGAGGACAGTATGGACACTTCATCTTCTGCACAGAGTTTGAATAGGCATTCTTCTTCCCTTTGCTTCGTGGTCGAACCTTCTCTTTGTCTTCTTTTCCTTCCTTCTCTTCTTCACTGGCAGACTGCTTCTCCTTTTCTGGCTCCATTTGCCTCAGCTGTAAGTAAGAGCTAAATTTATTGGCATCAGTAGTGGCCAGCATTTTCTCCACACTTGGTAACTCTCCACTAGACTCCAAGTCAAACCCACTGATGGATGCCTGTGCAGAATCACATAAATCATCCTTGAATGGCCTCTTCTTGCCTCTCCTCTTTGATGCATCAAGGGAAGTAGAACTGAAAGAAGACCCAGGACTAGCAGTGCCATTGGAACACTTTTTATCATTTAGTGTTTCACCACCTACTGCACCATCGCCTTTCTCCGAGTTTATTGCTGTTTTGAGCAGCACCGGGGCAGCAGACACAGAGGAGATGATTTGGGCTATGGAGGCCAAAGGTGGCATCTCTGAAGTGTTGGAGGCAGCAACTGGTTTCGGCAGCAACGGCTTTAGGCGTACAGGGGGCTTGGTCATATCACTTGACAAAGTAGAGGCAAGGCTAGGCACAGATGCCGAAAGGGATGCAAGCACACCAGAGACCTTTCCCAAAAACTTGCCTGTATTTGGGGAAGGAAGCTCTTTCTTGACCTCCTGGCGACACAATGAAGTCATGTCCACTTGTTCTGTCTTTATTTTATTTCCTTCAGGATTCTTTCGAATGGACAGGTCAATGGGCTCCATAGAGCAGTCATTTGACAGAGAGGGGGAAGCCACTTCTGGTTTTACATCAGAATGAATAGTTTTCAAGGTTTTGCTGGAGAAATCCAAAGGCTGGTCTTGAACTGCAGCTTCAGAGAAAGTACTAAGGTGCGGATTACCTGACTGAGACTGAGCAGGAGAGTTGATCTGAACAGAAGAAGGAGCTGTGACAGGAACAAGAGTGTTTATATGATCTTCAATTTCCCTCTCTTGGACTTCTGAGTGTTGCTTAAGCAAGTGATGGATACAGTTCCTTTTGGCAAGGAAAGCTGCTCCACACTGTCGACACTCAAATGGTTTCCTCTGACAGCCATTGAGAGTTCTGAGATGAATCTGTAGAGCCCTGTAGGTCTTCAGGTCCTCTCCACAGTAGCGGCAGGACGTGTTGCCAATATTAGCTGAATCCACAAGGTCCTGTGTAGTACCGCCGACTAAACCGCTTGCATTTGAGGAAGGGGTAATGTACTCAATGTTTTTCTCGATCTCTTTCCGAGTGTTCTTCATGTGCTTCTTGCGCAAATGACGCTCACAGTTGGCCTTGACTGTGAAAGGGTAGTGACAAAGGCGGCAGACATAAGGACGTTCTCCACTGTGTGTTCGCAAATGGCGCATTAATGTGGCGTTGTCTGGTGCAGTGTAGGTGCAGATGCTACACTTGTATGGAGAAGCTCCATAATGATGAGCCCGCATATGAACCTGAAGGCCTCCTGGGAAGGAGAACACTTGTGTACAGAATCGACATGGGTATTCTGTCTTTGGGAACTTTTTGCCACCTGAGGCTCTTATATCCTTCTCTTTACCCTGGACCTCTTCTTGCTTAATATCCCCAGTAGTCATAATTGTTGCCCCTGTGCCGTCTCCCACTAGATGCACATTCTCCCAGTTTGTAGGCGAGGAAGACGTCGACGAAGATGGGGTGTTTGGGGACTGCTTGGAAGTAAGAAGTTGGGTTGCCGGGGGTGGCAAGCTGGGGCTGATGCAACCTGAAGAAGCTTGCTGGGCATTCATGACTGGCGGAGGTGGTGTGGAAGTTCCCATACTGGATCGAGGAGTCACCAGTGGCTTGGGTTTGAGAGGAGTAATTTGTTTGCGTTCTGCCTGCAGAGGACTTTCTGGACCTTTTGGAAGCAGTGGCAACGTCATCTGAGATGGCATAGCAGCAGCCATCTTCAGGATTTGCTGGATGTCAGCTAGTTCCACTCCTGTTTTACTGACAGGCCGGACAACCAAACTACCCTGAAGTGGCTGCAGTGAAAGAAGGCTGAGACCATTGCCCTTGTTCAAGCCTTGAAGAGAGATAGGATCTAGAAGACAGAGGCCAATACTACTGTTGGTCTCTTGAGGTAGACTTGTTGCAGAGGGCTCAACGCGAATAAAACGAATGCTGTCTAAAATTTCTTGCTGTTTTTCCTCCTCAGCTTTCTCAGGCTTAGCGAGTGAAGAATGCTGAAGACCAAGGCACTCCATAAAATTGTTCTTCCCGCCTAAAGGTATGCTGGCTTCCTGTGGTGCAGATTCAACTATCTCTTTGGAAACTCCAAAATCTTTGGCTGTATCTAAAATAGTGTCATTTTCCTGTTTCTGGGGTTTGGTGTCATCATCTTTATGAGAGATTACGTGGAGATCTAAAGACACTTGAAGAGGAAAGGCCTTGTTGCATACGTCGCAGATAAACCTGTGGAACTTGCTAGAGCAACGTCGCAAATTTGTCTCACACCAGACCTGCAGAAAAGAAAATCACATTTTTTTCCCCCCACACACAAGCAGGACAAGTAAACATCTCAATCCTTCTAGTTTCCAGTTAAAAGTGTATTTTTTCACACAAATCTATACCTGTGCGATCTGGGGGAACTTGCTGCACGAAAAGTCGATAAAGGACAGGTCACTGAAGCCCAGGGGAATGGAAGGGTTGCTCTGGATAAATGGTCGTCCATTGGGATCTGTGGGCAGCTGCTTATGAATAACGGAATTATGACGAAGGAGGCCTCGATGGGTACGGAAAGTGATACAACACAGGTTACACCTAGCACAAGAAAGGGAATCTTGTCAGTGTTGTACTAGGAATATACATGCCTGTGTATGAATGATTTTTTTTTTTTTGTACTGACCTGAGTGCAGTGTCAGGATGCGTCTCCATGTGTGACTCCAAACCATATTTACAGATGAATGTCTTGAAGCAGATTGGACAATGCAACAGGTCTTCTTCACGCTTGGCAGGGCTTTGCTCCCCTGATTCTTGCACTACAAATACCTAACATAAAAGACTGACTCTTAAAATCAAAACAGATCAAATTTATGCCACTTCTGTCCTCTTTAATAAATGCTAGCCACCCTTGCACAATAAAATTAAGTACTGCTTTTGTGTTTTTCGCATTAAAAAGTAGGATCCAAGCCACTGCAAATAGAATACGAGACCGTTTGTGGCGTCATACCTTTTTATTGGGTGGTTCAATGGTTTTCTCTCGGTCATCCTCTGTACTTAGTTTCCTCTTGGGGGGTTTGCGGCGCTTGCTCGGGGAAATGGGACGTGAGGCTGGGACGCCGTTTGGGCCCTTGTCATGAATTTTCATGTGCCTATAGAATTGGAAAGGTAGGAAATTAACGTTTTCAAAATCAGATGTTTGGCATCCACCAACATTGCACCTGTGCTCTATGAAGGCTACCTGCTACGTGACGGAAACACGCCAGTTGTAATGATGAGTGAGGAAAGCCAGATTATTTGGTAACTCGTACAAGATCCCCTTTTTGCACTTCAACTAAAACCTCCACTAAATGACACTATCGCATGTTCAAAGTTTAATACGTCTCCAAGACACCGTGCCAGGAAAGAGAACATAAACTGACCAACAATCTCTGTAAAAATTCTGTTTAAGAGAAGAAGAAAAGAAAAACCCCAAAACTTTAAATTTGCATACTGTGCACCCTGGATGTGCTAGCAATGTTTTAACAATCGTTTAATTTTTGTTCATAATTTAATATCTGTAACTCACCAACATACTGCCAGTTCTGGAGAAACATCCAAGTGTATAATTAGAAGTTAAACTGTTTTTCCAGCTTTGCCTTTGATCTCACGCAATTATCAAATTTTAAATGCAAATTAAGTTCAAGGCTCTGAGGGCTCTGTAGCTAATGAGCTGATGAGTGTGGTGTTCAGTGAGCTGCATGAGCTCGAGGAAATGTACAAGCTCCATGCTGACAGCAGAGGGCTTTCTCTCTGAGGGGTCGGACTGTAATGAGTCGAGGGAAAGTCACACTACGACATGCTGCAACGTGTGCTGCCCCCTCCCTTCAGCAGTTTGCAGGAACAAACCCACCTTTCAGGTTCCACAAGATGTGTGCCTCATGATGCTTCATGAGCCGAAGCTGCTGGTTAAACAGTACTAAAGAACCTGACATGGTGGTATGTTGGAATTACAGGGTTCCTGAATGCAAACAAGGTTATGTGCATAGCCATGACTCTCTGCATCTCTGCATAATTCCTAAGATATTGAGACAAAGTCAACAGGAATGGAGTGCATTATTGGCATGTCGTTTAAATATTAGGCAAGCAGAGTCACTCAAACGTCCATATTGCTAACGTGTTCCACTGGATTATGTGGACTTCTGTTTAACACTTCCATACATGCATTGTTTAAAAACATATCCGGATTCTTTGTTTTGTAAAATGTAATATATAATCACTTGTTTAAAAAAAAATAAATTAATGGAGCTTGAAGCACAGTTGGAATACTCTGCCTCAAAAACATCAGTGAAAACAGGTTTTCATACACAAGCTTACTTCGGGTCAGTTAACATTCAGATCTAAAATACTAAACCTCGACCGCCAGAATGACGAAACAAAGCACTCTTGACGTGTACAAAATTTATGCAGTTACGATATGATATGAGATGGGCGGCATGGTGGCTTAGTGGTTAGCACTGTCGCCTCACAGCAAGAAGGTCCTGGGTTCGACCTCCGGGGTCGACCTGGGCGCCTTTCTGTGGCGAGTTTGCACGTTGTGCCGGTGAGGGTTTCCTCTGGGTACACCGGTTTCCTTCCACAGTCCAAAGACATGCACAGAGGGGATTAGGCTAATTGGCTACTCTAAATTGCCCGTAGGTGTGAATGTGTGTCCGTCTCTGTGTGTCGCCCTGCAGTGGATTGGTGACCCATCCCGAGTGTACCCCCACCTCTCACCCGAAGTCAGCTGGGATTGGCTCCAGCTTTCCCCCCGTGACCCTGAACAGGATTAAGTGGCAGAAGATGAATAAATTGCACAATCCAAATAAAAAATGATCGCTTTTAGTAAAAAGCTTTGGGGTTCAATAGAGTGCCATGGAGCGCCTTGGATGTGCTTCACTGAGAATGGCGAACATGTTTAGGGTCAATTACATTAACAGTGTCAAGTGACCTGGAGGTGAGTTATATTTTCTTTCCTAAAAACATACTACGCACAAAAAAACTAATATCATTACACTTGCCAATGTGTAACAGAAAACTAATACCAACCGAATATCATCTCATCTTAAAGCATCTGAAAATACATGATGCATTTCGTCCGACTATGAACATGATCAGCAGTGTACTTTATCATCATACTTAACTACTTGTCCTCTTACTCGGTTACATTTCCAAGAAAACACTCTATGCTTTACTCCTTACATTTTTATTTAGCGCTTCATAGGATACATTACAAGTAAAAAGGTCTGATTTCTTCTCTTATTTCAATTTAAAAGCATCCAGTTTTTTTGAAAAAAAGAAAGAAAAAAAAAAGGTAAATTCTCACATTGCGCTCCAAGTAATTTAATTTAATCAATTTACAAGATTGATTTTTTTTTTTTTTTGTACTTGGGTGCATTTACAAAGTCGCAACTTCCTGACCTTCACTTGAAGGTAAATTTTTGGTCACAAACTTTCAGTTTTATCAGATTAATATTTGTACCATACCTTTACTTAAACCTCGGCATAATTTATCGATACCCTGCGGCCAGGCACGGCGTAGGTGCGCTGGGCTAAATAATCGATTTCCCCAATGAACACAACTCCATTATTGTGAAAGGCCAATGTTCACAGTCTCGCTGAAGAACTTGCATACATCATCACTTCGCATCAAAACAAAGCTGACAAAAACCGATATTCGCCTGCGCACACGTAGCCCTTTCTATGCAGGATAATAACAACAGGAATGCACAGACAGACGTTTTATGGAGTGGAAATTCAAATGGTGTTTTGGGCGACATCTGACAGGCCTAATGCACGTCTACCTCTGTGACAGCGCGCATGCCTGACCGGGAGAGGGAGGATAAATGTCAGCAGGCGCAGTGCTCAGAAGCTTGTTTTACATTCTGCAGCCGAGGATGGATATTAATAGCAGAGTAGATGGAGCGAGGGGCCGTCCATATGTGGACCCATCCCCGGCGGCCCGAATCCTGTTCCATCTCACGTCGCAGCTCTCTGGCCTCCCTCACCAACTCGTCACCAAAGAAAGCCAGCCAGAGCATCGAGCAAACAATGAGCGTACGCCAGAAGAGCGAGGAGTTAAAAGTGTTCCTGGGTTTCAGATGACCTGATGCAGAATTGCAGAACTTTCCTCCTGCAGTGCCTGGACTCGACACCAGAGGGTGCTGTGGAGCACAGCAAAAGTTTGGCTTCTTGGAGCAATGTGTTTTGCAATGACAACAGATTATCCGGAGTCGATTCAACTGGTGAGGTCATCGATCGCAAAAGACGAAGTCCTGCTCTCCTGCGCAGCACTTCCTTCTCACATCTGGGAAGTAAACAGCCTCGGGACAGCCTGAAGCATCCAAACTGTACTCTTTACCAAACCCCACCCCCTCCTTTTCCTTCTTCTTCTCTTGCTTGCCTGTTCACTCACTCACACACACACACACACACACACACACACACACACACACTCCTTTTCTTCTCCCACCCCCATCTGGAATGCCTGCATGTCTCAACTGCACAAGGAGGGCCTCTATGCTCATCCCATAGCTGCGCCACCACAAACGAAAACGGGTACACACACACACTCAAGGGCAGCGTGCAAACAGAATTATCTCACGCACGCAGACACAGAAGCTTGTGCATACATCTCTATCTTAAGGCCCTGATGCAACACACAGCAGGGGAACTAAAAGGAGTTCACACATCAGCAGACACATCACAGAGACCTTTTGCTCCTCCAACACTCCCTCATTATAGAAGCGACAGTTTGGCCAACACGCTTTATGAGCGTTGAGCATGATTTCATCTGTGTGAAGTCTGAAGGTCTATATTCGTCGCCCGTTTCTTCTTTTTTTTCCTTTTTCTTTTGCACAGCCGTTATATCTACCAGCTCATTCTTTGACACCTCCAGTGACGTCAGCTGCTGTGCATCACATCTGTTTATTGTTGTTTCTCCCTACACAGCAATCTCAAGCAAAGGGCAAAAGTGAGAAGAGCCAACGTGGAGAGATTCTACTCTGTAGAAAAAGCAGCAGGTTTCGGTTATAGATTCAGTTAAGAAGTATGTTTTAAAAGCGGATCTGAAATTACAATAAGGCCTTTTCGGGTGGAAGGGATTAAATGCATACTACGTTTTTTTGTTTGGTTGTTTTTTTAAAACGTGCATGTGTTGCCTTTTAGCTAAACGGTTAGCTAGCTTTGTTTCTAATATTAGCAACAAAGGTGACTCTCCCAAACCAAACTCTCCCCAGACATTATAGAAGTATTCTGTGATTACATAAACACACAATATTATGTGGTGGACGCTTAAAAATACGCATCTTCCACTCCGCTCTACTCGGGAGGCAGCATTTATCTGACTTTGGCCATTTTGAAGCAGCACTAATCTTGACAATTCCACAACACCGAACCGTGCTCAAGAATTTCACAAAACTTCACAATCCAAGTAAAACACCTGACTTATAGCTAATATTTTCTTGGCAGGTTGGATAAAAGGGAGATTTTCGATGCCAGAAATCATTCCTGTGACTATATTTAGCATGCTAAAGTAGCATGACCTCTCAGGTACCATTTGTAACATGGGAGCTAGCTAGCACTAGCATCAGCATCAGTTAGCTAGCAATGCCTGCCTAAACAAGCAATGGTTTAACAATAGAAAATCAAAATAAATGTTAAGAGCTAAAAGAAACACACACGGACTCTTTCCTGAAAGTGCCGCATTTGAGTACGCTACAAACTTCTCAGACTCTCAGTTTCTCTGGTTCTTCTAAAGCACGGTTCTTACACAGCATTTTTTAAATGTTCTTACAACGTTGCTTTGATATTTTGCGTACATTCTGTGTACCAAGTTGGCTAACACGGATGTTCTACAATGTTAAGCCGTGTTCAAATATGTTTGTGATGTTCACTTTGGCAGTTAAGTGCAATTACAGTGTCATTTCAGCTGCGTAAAGTCTTTTCTAACTAATTTAGCACCAAGTCTGACTGGAATGTGTATATTTGCAACTGTTTAAAAGCTATCAGATAACTAATTACACCATCAGCCATGTACATTCATGAGAATTTAACGACTTCCGTGGCTAGTAGCGCAAATTCCCACCCTGTTTTTGTTTCACAGTATTCTCAGTGTTACATTGTACTATTACGATAAGCATTCAGTCCTTTTCCACATACAGCGGACCTTCAGCTCACAAACTTGATTTGTTCCGTTCGCGACCCGAATCAGTGTTTCCCATTGAAATGAATGTAAATCCAATGAATGTGTTTCAGCCTCAAAACATG